>NC_059588.1:6583180-6663082 GCF_020424385.1 Procambarus clarkii | reverse complement strand
CACACTGGTGATGGTGACACACTGGTGATGGTGACATATACTGGTGATGGTGACACACACTGGTGATGGTGACACACACTGGTGATGGTGACACACACTGGTGATGGTGACACACTGGTGATGGTGACACACTGGTGATGGTGACACACACTGGTGATGGTGAAGTCAGTGCTGCCAACCACCGACACCTAACGAGCACTAACGAGGGAAGCTGACCTTGAAGTGCCTGGTCTTGTCAGTGACGGTGTGGCCATCAGACGGGTCGAGGGCGGCACTACAAGGTGGACCTCGAGGGCAGCGGCACTGTCGCTCCACCCTCGGGGAGTCGTAGATGTCGACCTTGTTGCAGACGGTCCAGGGCGAGCACTCCGGCAGGTCCTCCTCAGACTCCTGCTGGAGGACGACACTGGCTTAGTGGAGCTACCTTTATGGCCTCTCTCTCTCTCTCTCTCTCTCTCTCTCTCTCTCTCTCTCTCTCTCTCTCTCTCTCTCTCTCTCTCTCTCTCTCTCTCTCTCTCTCTCTCTCTCTCTCTCTCTCTCTCTCTCTCCCTCTCTGTCTCTCTGTCTCTCTGTCTCTCTGTCTCTCTCTCTGTCTCTCTGTCCCTGTCTCTGTCTCTGTCTCTGTCTCTCTCTCTCTCTCTCTCTCTCTCTCTCTCTCTCTCTCTCTCTCTCTCTCTCTCTCTCTCTCTCTCTCTCTCTCTCTCTCTCTCTCCCCCCCCCAGCCCTGCGGCACCCACAACAGTGAACCACAACCATGTAGCACCCACAACAGTGGACCACAGCCCTGCAGCACCCACAACAGTGAACCACAGCCCTGCAGCACCCACAACAGTGAACCACTGCCCTGCAGCACCCACAGTAGTGGACCACAACCATGTAGCACCCACAACAGTGGACGACAGCCCTGCAGCACCCACAACAGTGAACCACAGCCCTGCAGCACCCACAACAGTGAACCACTGCCCTGCAGCACCCACAGTAATGGACCACAACCATGTAGCACCCACAACAGTGGACCACAGCCCTGCAGCACCCACAACAGTGAACCACAGCCCTGCAGCACCCACAGTAATGGACCACAACCATGTAGCACCCACAACAGTGGACCACAGCCCTGCAGCACCCACAACAGTGAACCACAGCCCTGCAGCACCCACAGTAATGGACCACAACCATGTAGCACCCACAACAGTGGACCACAGCCCTGCAGCACCCACAACAGTGAACCACAGCCCTGCAGCACCCACAGTAGTGGACCACAACCATGTAGCACCCACAACAGTGGACGACAGCCCTGCAGCACCCACAACAGTGAACCTCAGCCCTGCAGCACCCACAACAGTGAACCACTGCCCTGCAGCACCCACAGTAGTGGACCACAACCATGTAGCACCCACAACAGTGAACCACTGCCCTGCAGCACCCACAGTAGTGGACCACAACCATGTAGCACCCACAACAGTGGACCACAGCCCTGCAGCACCCAAAACAGTGAACCACAGCCCTGCAGCACCCACAGTAGTGGACCACAACCATGTAGCACCCACAACAGTGGACCACAGCTCTGCAGCACCCACAACAGTGGACCACAACCCTGCAGCACCCACAGTAGTGGACCACAACCCTGCAGCACCCACAACAGTGGACCACAGCCCTGCAGCACCCACAACAGTGAACCACAGCCCTGCAGCACCCACAGTAGTGGACCACAACCATGTAGCACCCACAACAGTGGACCACAACCCTGCAGCACCCACAACAGTGGACCACAGCTCTGCAGCACCCACAGTAGTGGACCACAGCCCTGCGGCACACACAGTAGTGGACCACAACCCTGCAGCACCCACAACAGTGGACCACAACCCTGCAGCACCCACAGTAGTGGACCACAGCCCTGCGGCACACACAGTAGTGGACCACAGCTCTGCAGCACCCACAACAGTGGACCACAACCCTGCAGCACCCACAACAGTGGACCACAACCCTGCAGCACCCACAACAGTGGACCACAACCCTGCAGCACCCACAACAGTGGACCACAACCCTGCAGCACCCACAACAGTGGACCACAACCCTGCAGCACCCACAGTAGTGGACCACAACCCTGCAGCACCCACAACAGTGGACCACAGCCCTGCAGCACCCACAACAGTGGACCACAACCCTGCAGCACCCACAACAGTGGACCACAACCCTGCAGCACCCACAGTAGTGGACCACAACCCTGCAGCACCCACAACAGTGGACCACAACCCTGCAGCACCCACAACAGTGGACCACAGCCCTGCAGCACCCACAACAGTGGACCACAACCCTGCAGCACCCACAACAGTGGACCACAACCCTGCAGCACCCACAACAGTGGACCACAGCCCTGCAGCACCCACAACAGTGGACCACAACCCTGCAGCACCCACAACAGTGGACCACAGCCCTGCAGCACCCACAACAGTGGACCACAACCCTGCAGCACCCACAGCAGTGGACCACAACCCTGCAGCACCCACAACAGTGGACCACAACCCTGCAGCACCCACAACAGTGGACCACAGCCCTGCAGCACCCACAACAGTGGACCACAACCCTGCAGCACCCACAACAGTGGACCACAGCCCTGCAGCACCCACAACAGTGGACCACAACCCTGCAGCACCCACAACAGTGGACCACAACCCAGCAGCACCCACAACAGTGGACCACAACCCTGCAGCACCCACATCAGTGGACCACATCCCTGCAGCACCCACAACAGTGGACCACAACCCTGCAGCACCCACAACAGTGGACCACAACCCTGCAGCACCCACAACAGTGGACCACAGCCCTGCAGCACCCACAACAGTGGACCACAACCCTGCAGCACCCACAACAGTGGACCACAGCCCTGCAGCACCCACAACAGTGGACCACAGCCCTGCGGCACCCACAACAGTGGACCACAGCCCTGCGGCACCCACAACAGTGGACCACAACCCTGCGGCACCCACAACAGTGGACCACAGCCCTGCGGCACCCACAACAGTGGACCACAGCCCTGCAGCACCCACAACAGTGGGCCACAGCCCTGCGGCACCCACAACAGTGGACCACAACCCTGCAGCACCCACAACAGTGGACCACAGCCCTGCGGCACCCACAGCAGTGGACCACAGCCCTGCAGCACCCACAACAGTGGACCACAACCCTGCAGCACCCACAACAGTGGACCACAGCCCTGCGGCACCCACAACAGTGGACCACAACCCTGCAGCACCCACAACAGTGGACCACAGCCCTGCAGCACCCACAGCAGTGGACCACAGCCCTGCAGCACCCACAACAGTGGACCACAACCCTGCAGCACCCACAACAGTGGACCACAGCCCTGCGGCACCCACAACAGTGGACCACAGCCCTGCAGCACCCACAACAGTGGACCACAGCCCTGCGGCACCCACAGCAGTGGACCACAGCCCTGCAGCACCCACAGCAGTGGACCACAGCCCTGCAGCACCCACAACAGTGGACCACAACCCTGCAGCACCCACAGCAGTGGACCACAGCCCTGCAGCACCCACAACAGTGGACCACAGCCCTGCAGCACCCACAGCAGTGGACCACAGCCCTGCAGCACCCACAACAGTGGACCACATCCCTGCAGCACCCACAGCAGTGGACCACAGCCCTGCAGCACCCACAACAGTGGACCACAGCCCTGCAGCACCCACAACAGTGGACCACAACCCTGCAGCACCCACAACAGTGGACCACAGCCCTGCGGCACCCACAGCAGTGGACCACAGCCCTGCAGCACCCACAACAGTGGACCACAGCCCTGCAGCACCCACAACAGTGGACCACAGCCCTGCAGCACCCACAACAGTGGACCACAGCCCTGCAGCACCCACAACAGTGGACCACAGCCCTGCAGCACCCACAACAGTGGACCACAACTCTGCGGCACCCACAACAGTGGACCACAGCCCTGCAGCACCCACAACAGTGGACCACAGCCCTGCAGCACCCACAACAGTGAACCACAACTCTGCGGCACCCACAACAGTGGACCACAGCCCTGCAGCACCCACAACAGTGGACCACAGCCCTGCAGCACCCACAACAGTGGACCACAGCCCTGCAGCACCCACAGCAGTGGACCACAGCCCTGCAGCACCCACAACAGTGGACCACAGCCCTGCAGCACCCACAGCAGTGGACCACAGCCCTGCAGCACCCACAACAGTGGACCACAGCCCTGCAGCACCCACAACAGTGGACCACAGCCCTGCAGCACCCACAACAGTGGACCACAGCCCTGCAGCACCCACAGCAGTGGACCACAGCCCTGCAGCACCCACAACAGTGGACCACAGCCCTGCAGCACCCACAGCAGTGGACCACAACCCTGCAGCACCCACAACAGTGGACCACAGCCCTGCAGCACCCACAGCAGTGGACCACAACCCTGCAGCACCCACAACAGTGGACCACAGCCCTGCAGCACCCACAACAGTGGACCACAGCCCTGCAGCACCCACAACAGTGGACCACAGCCCTGCAGCACCCACAGCAGTGGACCACAGCCCTGCAGCACCCACAACAGTGGACCACAGCCTGCAGCACCCACAGCAGTGGCCTGCAGCACCCACAACAGTGGACCACAGCCCTGCAGCACCCACAGCAGTGGACCACAACCCTGCAGCACCCACAACAGTGGACCACAGCCCTGCAGCACCCACAACAGTGGACCACAGCCCTGCAGCACCCACAACAGTGGACCACAGCCCTGCAGCACCCACAGCAGTGGACCACAGCCCTGCAGCACCCACAACAGTGGACCACAGCCCTGCAGCACCCACAGCAGTGGACCACAGCCCTGGAGCACCCACAACAGTGGACCACAGCCCTGCAGCACCCACAGCAGTGGACCACAACCCTGCAGCACCCACAGCAGTGGACCACAGCCCTGCAGCACCCACAACAGTGGACCACAGCCCTGCAGCACCCACAACAGTGGACCACAACCCTGCAGCACCCACAACAGTGGACCACAGCCCTGCAGCACCCACAACAGTGGACCACAACCCTGCAGCACCCACAACAGTGGACCACAGCCCTGCAGCAGGTCTTGACAGCAACTCACCCCAGACACAATGGCCACAAGGCCGTGTTTTTAATAATAATAACAATAAAATTAATGTGAAGGTGAATTGAAGAATTTGGGGTCAATATCCGGGTTGGGGACAGGAAGACGGGTGAGGGGGGGGGGGGGGTGGTGGGGGGTGGGATGGGGTAGGGTGGGTGGGAGGGGTGGGAAGGAACGTGAGAGGTGGGGGTTTAATGGGTTAGTTCGGGTGAGGGGAGGGGGTGCTGTGGTCACACACACAGAATATTATATATATATATATATATATATATATATATATATATATATATATATATATATATATATATATATATTTATATACAAGAAGGTACATTGGAGGTAAAGAGAGAACATAGAAATGATGTTGATTTTATATTCTTGTAAGGCCACTAGCACACTTATAGCGGTTTGGGCAAGTCCTTAACTAACAGATAATTTTAAGTAGATAATTTGCTGTATAATTGACAAAAAATGTTTACTGGTGCACTGTAAGATATTTTGACTCAATAAACAGAGACTAGATTAATACACAATAATAACAATACACGATAATGAACAAGGATTACTAGGTACATTAGGATAACATTTCAGGGTTATTCATTGGTTCACTGAAGCACAATTTGACGACTTGAAGACAAATATATATATTTCTATTTCTGTTCTATTGATCTTGAGTCCAAAAGACGACCCAGACGACTCTACAAAAGGATAAATTCACGTAAATGTTTAAGCAGACACGACAGCGAAACAGAGCAGACTCTGATTCGATCATACCAATCTAAGGAAGCTATACAAGAGATAAAAATATATTGAAAACTCTATGGAACTCATACCCCTATTTCAGATGTTGATGGTGTCGTTGGTTGTCGGAATAGGAGTCAATTCTACTTTAAACCAGAGCATGGGGGGGGGGGGGGGGGGGGGGTTGCCCTGGTTTCAAGACATGGGGTCTAATCTGAGGCCTAGTATAGTATATATGTATATGCTATACTAGGCCTCGGAATATTTAAGTTTGCTAAAGTGAGTAAAACAAAGTTCTACTAATTGCTTAGAACGTCAATATTTGTACGTAGTGCACATAGTCACATAAAGTACTATCTAAACAAGAGGACGGGAGCTCTGTGAGATGTAGCTGCTCCAGTGGTTTGCAATTATCTCTTCTACAGTAACTGAGATGCCATCCAGTGATTCTTCTAGCCTTTCATCTCGTAAAAAGTCTCCGTGTGGGTTTGACTGTGAATTAGACCTTCTGAAATCTTGTCTTTGGTTCTTTTACATATCGCATTATTATTTTTTGTTCAGTTCCTCCCTTGCCTCCTAAATCTGAGTACATTGTCTCATGCAGCTTCTCTCATAACTCTTTTTTGTTTTGTTTTTGTGAGGAGTAAAGAAGTTGGAGAGCCATAGGTGAAGGGAAGTTTAGAAGTGGGAAATACAATGAGAGATATGAAAGCAGGCGGGCTGTCCGCCTTGCTGACACGATGTTATGAAAGCAGGCGGGCTGTCCGCCTTGCTGACACGATGTTATGAAAGCAGGCGGGCTGTCCGCCTTGCTGACACGATGTTATGAAAGCAGGCGGGCTGTCCGCCTTGCTGACACGATGTTATGAAAGCAGGCGGGCTGTCCGCCTTGCTGACACGATGTTATGAAAGCAGGCGGGCTGTCGCCTTGCTGACACGATGTTATGAAAGCAGGCGGGCTGTCCGCCTTGCTGACACGATGTTATGAAAGCAGGCGGGCTGTCCGCCTTGCTGACACGATGTTATGAAAGCAGACGGACGTCCTGTACATACCAGTTGCGTTGCTCCTGGCAGTATGGGTTCGAGTCACTTCTGGGGTGTGAGTTTTCAGTTGCATATAGTCCTGGGGACCATTCAGGCTTGTTTGCACATATATATATATATATATATATATATATATATATATATATATATATATATATATATATATACACATACATACATACATACTCAATTTTTTCCAATTATTGGGGGAAGGATTTCTGGTCAGTATTTCATCTGGGAATTATGTACTGTAGGGCGGGGTTTTCATCTAGTAAATCGGGACTCTTGGGCCACCAGCTGTGGGAGTGGGGCGTCTCATCTTGGGCCACCATCTGTGGGAGTGGGGCGTCTCATCTTGGGCCACCAGCTGTGGGAGTGGGGCGTCTCATCTTGGGCCACCAGCTGTGGGAGCGGGGCGTCTCATCTTGGGCCACCAGCTGTGGGAGTGGGGCGTCTCATCTTGGGCCACCAGCTGTGGGAGCGGGGCGTCTCATCTTGAGCCATCAGCTGTGGGAGTGGGGCGTCTCATTTTGGGTCACCAGCTGTGGGAGTGGGGCGTCTCATTTTGGGCCACCAGCTGTGGGAGTGGGGCGTCTAATCTTGGGCCACCAGCTGTGGGAGTGGGGCGTCTCATCTTGGGCCACCAGCTGTGGGAGTGGGGCGTCTCATCTTGGGCCACCAGCTGTGAGAGTGAAGCGTCTCATCTTGGGCCACCAGCTGTGAGAGTGGGGCATCTCATCTTGGGCCACTAGCTGTGAGAGTGGGGCGTCTCATCTTGGGCCACCAGCTGTGGGAACGGGGCGTCTCATCTTGGGCCACCAACTGTGGGAGTGGGGCGTCTCATCTTGGGCCACCAGCTGTGAGAGTGGGGCGTCTCATCTTGGGCCACCAGCTGTGGGAGCGGGGCGTCTCATCTTGGGCCACCAACTGTGGGAACGGGGCGTCTCATCTTGGGCCACCAACTGTGGGAGTGGGGCGTCTCATCTTGGGCCACCAGCTGTGAGAGTCTCATCTTGGGCCACCAGCTGTGGGAGCGTCTCATCTTGGGCCACCAGCTGTGGGAGCGGGGCGTCTCATCTTGGGCCACCAGCTGTGGGAGCGGGGCGTCTCATCTTGGGCCACCAGCTGTGGGAGCGGGGCGTCTCATCTTGGAGTAATCTTTCTAACATTGGGTCCTCCAACATTTCGATGGTGTTCCACACCCTGATGGCTTGGTGCTGCAGTCTGATGTTTAGTGGCTGTGTGTTCAGGAGCTCCTGGATTTTCTGATCATATGGTGGATCAGGGGTGGTGGTGGTGGTGGTGGGGGAAGTACTTGCCTAACAGTAACTACGGTATGGGCGAGATCTATTATAGATATAGATATAATATAAGAGAGAATGTCTATCTGTCTGTCTGTTCAAAGCGCCGTCTACCCGTGCATATTCATCAATTACTTTATGTACAAATGAAAATGTCTAAGCTGTTCTTTTACTACTAAGTGAACTAGGTGAACAGATGCATCAGGTGTAATGTAGCCCCCCCCCCTAGGCCAACTACTAGTTTTTTTACAGGATGTAATCCACAACAGTTGCCTAGCTCTCAGGCACAAATGTACTTCTAGGTGAAGAGCTGCATCAGGTGTAAGGAAACGTGCTCAAACATCTCGCCCTGAATGGGAATCGAACCTGGGACCATGCGGTTGTGACCTTAAATCTCTGAATATGTTAGATATTAAGTCCCTGCACATCCTCTCATGTGTACTCTATATATTTAAAACTCTGAACTGTAATGTCAATCCTGTTCCTGGAAGGTTGTAACAGACCCCATGGGCACCATTATTACTCCAACATTCTGTTTGTAACTCATCTTCACTGTACGTACCTTTACCTGAATAAATATCTTATCTAAGTGACAGGAAACTTTATTTGCTCAAACAGCTAAGTTAGCCCTGGCCAAACAAAAAATTGAAAATAGAAAACTAGAGGTTTGATGGTAAACTAAACTAATGTTGCTCCAGTGAATTCTTACATGAGTTTTTTATATTTTTTTATTTATATATATAAAAGAATTGTTACATTCTTGTATAGCCACTAGCAGGCATAGCGTTTGGGGCAAATCTTTAATCGATTTTTTTTCCTTGGAATACGACCCGCCAAATCGTTTAACAACCAGGTACCCATTCACTACAGACTAATCCTCACCTTTTATTTATTTATTTATATATATACAAGAAGGTACATTGGGTTTGTGAGAATACATTGGATAGTACAGTATTTACATTCTTGTAAAGCCACTAGTACGCGCAGCGTTTCGGGCACCTGCTACGTAATATTGCACAGATGCAAATATAGAAGCAAACTGGGCATTTGACAGCTTCACATACTTCACAGATGGATCAGTAGACCAGCAGGGACAAGAAACCGGAGCTGTAGTTAAAGCAGGAAACTCTAAATATTTGGAGACTCTCAAACGGGTGTTCGACTTTACAAACAGAGATGCTAGCCATTCAAAAGGCTTTGGAACATGCTCTTGCTGAACACAGACAACATGTTATCATACATACAGATTCAAGAACCGCCATTGAAACATTGCAACAAGAACACATATGTGATAACAGCCATCTGATAGCAAATGTCATATCATTAATACAAACACTCAAACGACAAGGCCGACGGGTACTTATCAACTGGGTGCCAAGTCATGTGGGAATAATAGGAAATGACATTGCAGACGAAGCTGCAAAACTTGCAACTAAGCGAAGAAATATAGAAATTTTTATACCACAGAGTCTATCACAGATTAAGAAAGTCATTAGAAATAGAGCAATGCAAAAGATGTACAGTGACCACAACACAGCAGTTGCAACATCAGGATCTGCGGGTTGGTACAAGAATTCAACCAACTACGAACCACTTATGTTGGTGAAAGGGAACAGTAGAGGAACAGAAGTACACTTACATCGCATCAGGCTTGGATACCCATGTGCATGGGAAATAGGCTATATATATATATATATAGCCTAGTCGCATCAGGCTTGGATACCCATGTGCATGGGAAATAGGCTATATATATATATATATAGCCTATATTTATATATATATATATATATATATATATATATATATATATATATATATATATATATATATATATATATATATATATATATATATATAGATGACTTCTTGATGTGTAGTGCCTCGCAAACGTCAAGCCGCCTGCTATAGCTGTATCTATCGATGATTTCTGTGTTGTTTACTAGGATTTCTTAAAATCCTAGAAATCCTAATTAAAATTTAGAAATCCTAGTAAACAACACAGAAATCATCGATAGATACAGCGATAGCAGGCGGCTTGACGTTTGCGAGGCACTACACATCAAGAAGTCAACACCAGCAATCAACAGCCAATTAATGCACAACTATATTCTACCCACCTCAAGACTCCGCTCCAATATAGAAGCATCAAGAAATATGAACCAATAGGCTTTCTACAATCACTTCTATTCAATACCCATTGTTTCGTGTTCTGTCTTGTGTTGATGAAATTAATACCCTATTAATGCCACCTCTTGTTCTGTCTTGTGTTGATGAAATTAATACCCTATTAATGCCACCGCACCCCATCCACCTCTCTCAAATGTAGATATAAAAACAAAATCGGAGATGCGTAAGTTCTATTCAGTTGTGTATTTGTAAACTAAAGTCTTTGAAAATGTAATAAGTTTTACGAAACGCGCTCGTGTCGCGTCAGACTAGAAATAAAAATGAATTTTGGAGAATTGATTTTTGATTTACCTCCTACAGTGAAAAGAAATGTACGAAAGATTGAGAAAATTCGTGTTAGAATTATTAATCTTACTTTTTCGGTCATATTTAATAATATATGTCTACAGGAAAGACTGCTACCAAAATATACTAATATATATATATATATATATATATATATATATATATATATATATATATATATATATATATATATATATATATATATATATATATATATATATGTCGTACCTAGTAGCCACAACGCACTTTTTGGCCTACTATGCAAGGCCCGATTTGCCTAATAAGCCAAGTTTTCCTGAATTAATATATTTTCTCTAATTTTTTTCTCATGAAATGATAAAGCTACCCATTTCATTATGTATGAGGTCAATTTTTTTTTATTGGAGTTAAAATTATCGTAGATATATGACCGAACCTAACCAACCCTACCTAACCCAACCTAACCTATCTTTATAGGTTAGGTTAGGTTAGGTAGCCGAAAAAGTTACGTTAGGTTAGGTTAGGTAGGTTAGGTAGACGAAAAACAATTAATTCATGAAAACTTGGCTTATTAGGCAAATTTGGCCTTGCATAGCAGGCTGAGAAGTGCGTTCTGGCTACTAGGTACGACATATATATATATATATATATATATATATATATATATATATATATATATATATATATATACACTGAGAATCTACTCTGTTACACCCACACACCAGTTAAGGGAATCTTCTCTGCATACATACATGTATGTACATGTACATACTGTAGTTCAGGACCGCAGTGTACTTACTGGATGGTGTAGGATAAGGACGGATGGAGGGCATGGATGGGTGGACGGGTAAGATGGGTGATGGATAGGCATGGGTGAAGGATCGGCTTGGGTGAAGGATAGGCTCGGGTGTAGGATAGGCTTGGGTGAAGGATAGGCTTGGGTGAAGGATAGGCTTGGGTGAAGGATAGGCTTGGGTGAAGGATAGGCTTGGGTGAAGGATAGGCTCGGGTGTAGGATAGGCTTGGGAAGGATAGGATAGGCTTGGGTGTGGGATAGGCTTGGGTGTGGGATAGGCTTGGGTGTGGGATAGGCTTGGGTGTAGGATAGGCTTGGGTGAAGGATAGGCTTGGGTGAAGGATAGGCTTGGGTGAAGGATAGGCTTGGGTGAAGGATAGGCTTGGGTGAAGGATAGGCTTGGGTGAAGGATAGGCTTGGGTGAAGGATAGGCTCGGGTGTAGGATAAGGATATGGAGTGCCCCAGGCCTCCCAGCGTAGCCTTATATTCCCATTCAGACGACTGATTTCCTCTCATTTGGTGACGAGGAGGTGATGGTTCGTGACCCCCACGACCCCCCACCCCACGACCCCCCACCCCACGACCCTCACCTCCACCCTCCTCAACACCCCTTTGTATTGTTTTTACTCTACACCCACACACACCTTCACTACTGTGGTCTACACCCACACACACACCTTCACTACTGTGGTCTACACCCACACACACACCTTCACTACTGTGGTCTACACCCACACACACCTTCACTACTGTGGTCTACACCCACACACACCTTCACTACTGTGGTCTACACCCACACACACCTTCACTACTGTGGTCTACACCCACACACACCTTCACTACTGTGGTCTACACCCACCCACACCTTCACTACTGTGGTCTACACCCACCCACACCTTCACTACTGTGGTCTACACCCACACACACCTTCATTACTGTGGTCTACACCCACACACACCTTCACTACTGTGGTCTACACCCACACACCCACACCTTCACTACTGTGGTCTACACCCACACACTCACACCTTCACTACTGTGGTCTACACCCACACACACCTTCACTACTGTGGTCTACACCCACACACACCTTCACTACTGTGGTCTACACCCACACACACCTTCACTACTGTGGTCTACACCCACACACACACCTTCACTACTGTGGTCTACACCCACACACACCTTCACTACTGTGGTCTACACCCACACACACCTTCACTACTGTGATCTACACACACACACACACACACACACACACACACACACACACACACACACACACACACACACACACACACACACACACACACACAAATGTGTGTGTGTGTGGTTGACAAATGGAATGCATTAGGCAGTGATGTGGTGGAGGCTGACTCCATACACAGTTTCAAATGTAGATATGATAGAGCCCAGTAGGCTCAGGAACCTGTACACCTGTTGATTGACAGTTGAGAGGCGGGACCAAAGAGCTAAAGATCAACCCCCACAAGCACAACTAGGTGAGTACACACACACACAGGAGGCCGAAGAGAGATTTATACCAACAGTAAAGGGAAAAAATAAGAGGGAATATAATAACCCATGGTTTAATAGACAGTGTCAGGAAGCAAAAATGGCCAGCAGGCGGGAGTGGAGGAAGTACAGAAGACAAAGAACAGAGGACAACAGGATCAGATACAACAGAGCTAGGAACGATTACATTAACATAAGACGAACATCGGAAAGGGACTATGAGAACGATATTGCGATCAAAGCGAAAAAGCAACCTAAGTTACTACACAGCCATATAAGAAGAAAAATGTCGGTGAACGACCAAGTGACAAGACTAAGGAAAACAGAGGGGGCATATACTGAAAGTGACAAGGAAATCTGCGAGGCACTGAATGCCAGTTTCCATGGAGTGTTCACTACCGAGCCTGAGCAGCTCCCATTGTTGGAAGAGATTACCCTAGATGAAAGACTATCAGATATAGAGGTGACAGCAGAGGAGGTAATGAAACAGTTGACAACACTGGATTCATCTAAAGTGGTTGGACCAGACAAAGTATCACCGTGGATACTAAAAGAGGCAGCGCAGGCCCTCAGCGTGCCTCTGACAATGATCTTTAATGAGTCACTTATGTCGAGAGAATTGCCCAGTTGCTGGAAGGAGGCAAATGTCGTACCTGATCAAGAAAGGTGATAGGGAGGAGGCACTTAACTATAGACCTGTATCACTGACAAGCATCCCCTGTAAAATACTGGAAAGAATAATTAGGCTACGACTGGTTGCACACCTGGAGAACATTAAGTTTGTAAACAAACATCAACTTGGGTTCTGGAAAGGGAAATCGTGCCTAACAAACCTTTTGGAATTCTATGATAAAATAACAAGGATAAGACAGGACAGAGAAGATTGGGCAGACTGTATATTTCTGGACTGCCAAAAAACCTTTGATACAGTTTCGCACATGAGACTGCTGTTCAAACTCGAGAGGCAGGCGGGGGTGGGAGGAAAGGTCCCAGCATAGATAAGGAACTACCTAACAGGAAGGAGCCAAAGAGTTACGGTAAGAGGAGAGAAGTCGACTGGCGAACAGTAACGAGTGGAGTACCTCAAGGATCGGTGCTGGGACCAATTCTATTTCTAATATATGTTAACGACATGTTTACAGGAGTAGAGTCCTACATGTCGATATTTGCGGATGACGCAAAGTTGATGAGAAGAGTAGTGACAGATGAGGATTGCAGGATCCTCCAAGAAGACCTGAACAGCTTGCAGAGATGGTCAGAGAAATGGCTACTGAAGTTCAACACGAGCAAATGTAAAGTTATGGAAATGGGACTAAGAGATAGGAGACCAAAGGGACAGTACACAATGAAGGGGAACTGCCTACCTGTGACAACGCGCGAAAGAGACCTGGGTGTGGACGTAACACCTAATCTATCTCCTGAGGCACATATAAATAGGATAACGACAGCAGCGTACTCTACACTGGCGAAAGTTAGAACATCATTCAGAAACCTAAATAAGGAGGCATTTAGGGCGCTTTACACTGCCTACGTGAGGCCAGTCTTAGAGTATGCCGCCTCATCATGGAGTCCCCATCTGAAGAACTATATAAGGAAACTGGAAAATGTTCAGAGGTTTGCAACGAGACTCGTCCCAGAATTACGAGGGATGGGGTATGAGGAGCGCCTGAGGGAACTGTGCCTTACGACACTAGAAAGAAGAAGGGAGAGGAGGACATGATAGGAACGTATAAAATACTCAGGGGGATTGACAGAGTGGACAAAGACGAAATGTTCATACGGAATAGTAACAGAACGAGGGGACATGGATGGAAGCTGGAAACTCAGATGAGTCACAGGGATGTTAGGAAGTTTTCTTTTAGCGTGAGAGTAGTGGGGAAATGGAATGCACTTCAGGAACAGGTTGTGGAAGCAAACTCTATTCATAATTTTAAAACCAGGTATGATAGAGGAAATAGGACCATAGTCATTGCTGTAAACAACCGATGCTTGAAAGGCGGGATCCAAGAGTCAATGCTCGATCCTGCAGACACAACTAGGTGAGTACACACACACACACACACACACACACACACACACACACACACACACACACACACACACACACACACACACACACACACTCTGTACACCAGTTGATTGACGGTTGAGAGGCGGGACCAAAGAGCCAGAGCTCAACCCCCGCAAGCACAATTAGGTGAGTACAATTAGGTGAGTACACACACACAGACACACATACGCACGCACGCACACACACACACACACACACACACACACACACACACACACACACACACACACACACACACACACACACACACACACACACACAAACACACAAACACACACACACACACACACACACACACACACACACACACACACACACACACACACACACACACACACACACACATACGCACGCACGCACACACACACACACACACACACACACACACACACACACAAACACAACACACACACACACACACACACACACACACACACACACACACACACACACACACAGACACACACATACCCTCCCTGTCCCTCCCCCCTTCACTTGACCCCCCACCCCTCATCCCAGTATCCTCTGCAACCTTGGTATCCACCTCACAAATCCTCACACCTCACACCCATGGCACAGCTTCCTCCACCAGCAGAACACTCACCAAGGAGGAGATTTGAGATGGGACAGAAGAAAGTGAGCCTCAAGGCAATGTACACTAACATGGATGACATTACAAATAAAGCAAATGAACTTGGAGAATGGGTACTAGAGGAAAACCCAGACATAATAGCTCTCACAGAAACAAAGCTAACGAAAACAATAACAAATGCAGTGTTCCCACAGGACTATTATGTTATGAGGAAAGAGAGAAGGAAGAGGTGGTGGTGGTGTAGCTCTGCTGGTAAGAAAAGGCTGGGATTCTGAGGAGTTGGTTGTTCAGGGATGTGAAGGTTTCAGTGACTACATAATAGGAACAATAACAACTGGAGGGCGAAAAATTATAGTCGTAGTCATATATAATCCACCACCAAATGACAGAAGACCCAGACAGGAATATGATAGAAACAATATGGCCACCATTAACATAATAGAGAGAGCAGCTTCTGTTGCTAGCAGGAATGGATCTGGACTACTAATCATGGAGGACTTCAACCATGGGAAGAGAGATTGGGGGAACAGAGACCCGCATGGAGGACCAGAAACATGGAGAGCTAAGCTGCTGGACGTGGCAACAAGAAACTTTCTAAGCCAGCACATCAAGGATCCAACAAGAATGAGAGGAGAAGATGAACCAGCAATGCTTGATCTGATATTTAGCCTAAATGAATGGGATATAAGGGAAGTCAAGATGGAAGAACCCTTGGGAGTGAGTGATCACAGTGTACTGAGCTTTGAGTACCTGGTAGAGCTAGGACTTATCTCCCCCGAAAAAGAACTAGGAAACAAAAGGCTGGCATACCGAAAGGGAAATTATGAGGAGATGAGAAGCTTCCCAAGGGAAATACCTTGGGACACAGACCTCAGAGCTAAGTCTGTACAAGATATGATGGACTATGTCGCCCAAAAGTGTCAGGAGGCAGTAAGCAGATACATTCCGGCCCAAAAGGAAAAATCCGAGAAGCAACAGAAGAATCCATGGTATAATAGGGCATGTATGGAAGCAAAGAAACTGAACAAAAGGGCGTGGAGGAACTTCCGGAATAACAGAACACCAGAAAGCAGAGAGAGATACCAGAGAACCAGGAATGAGTACGTCAGGGTGAGAAGAGAAGCAGAGAAAAGTTATGAAAATGATATAGCAAACAAAGCCAAGACCGAACCAAAGCTACTCCACAGTCACATCAGAAGGAAAACAACAGTGAAAGAACAGGTAGTGAAACTTAGAACAGGCGAGGACAGGTATACAGAGAATGACAAAGAGGTGTGTGATGAACTCAACAAGAGGTTCCAAGAGGTCTTCACAATAGAACAAGGTGAGGTGACTGTGCTAGGAGAAAGGGAGGTAAACCAGGCGGCCTTGGAGGAGTTCGAAATTACGAGAGAGGAGGTCAAGAGACACCTGCTGGATCTGGATGTTAGAAAGGCTGTTGGTCCAGACGGGATCTCACCATGGGTACTGAAAGAGTGTGCAGAGGCACTTTGCTTGCCACTCTCCATAGTGTATAGTAGGTCACTGGAGACGGGAGACCTACCAGAAATATGGAAGACGGCGAATGTGGTCCCAATATACAAAAAGGGCGACAGGCAAAAGGCACTGAACTACAGGCCAGTGTCTTTAACTTGTATACCATGCAAGGTGATGGAGAAGATCGTGAGAAAAAAACTGGTAGCACATCTGGAGAGAAGGGACTTCGTGACAAATCGCCAACATGGGTTCAGGGAGGGTAAATCTTGCCTGACTGGCTTAATAGAATTCTACGACCAGGTGACACAGATTAAGCAAGAAAGAGAGGGTTGGGCGGACTGCATTTTCTTGGACTGTCGGAAAGCCTTTAACACAGTATCGCATAAGAGGTTGGTACATAAGCTGGAGAGACAGGCAGGTGTAGCTGGTAAGGTGCTCCAGTGGATAAGGGAGTACCTAAGCAATAGGAAACAGAGAGTTACGGTGAGGGGTGAGTCCTCCGATTGGCGTGAAGTCATCAGTGGTGTCTCACAGGCTACTCGGTCCTATCTTGTTTCTGATATATGTAAATGATCTCCCGGAGGGTATAGATTCATTTCTCTCAATGTTTGCGGACGATGCCAAAATTATGAGAAGGATTAAGACAGAAGAGGACTGTTTGAGGCTTCAAGAAGACCTAGACAAACTGAAGGAATGGTCGAACAAATGGTTGTTAGAGTTTAACCCAACCAAATGTAATGTAATGAAGATAGGTGTAGGGAGCAGGAGGCCAAATACAAGGTATCATCTGGGAGAGGAAATTCTTCAGGAGTCAGAGAAGAAAAAGACTTGGGGGTTGGTATCACGCCAGACCTGTCTCCTGCAGCCCATATCAAGAGGATAACATCAGCGGCATATGCCAGGCTGGCCAACATACGAACGGCATTCAGAAACTTGTGTAAAGAATCATTCAGAACTTTGTATACCACATATGTGAGGCCAATCCTGGAGTATGCAGCTCCAGCATGGAGTCCATATCTAGTCAAGGATAAGACTAAACTGGAAAAGGTTCAAATGTTTGCCACCAGACTAGTACCCGAGCTGAGAGGTATGAGCTACGAGGAGAGACTACGGGAATTAAACCTCACTTCGCTAGAAGACAGAAGAGTTAGGGGGGATATGATCACCACATTCAAGATTCTCAAGAGAATTGATAGGGTAGATAAAGACAGACTATTTAACACAAGGGGCACACGCACTAGGGGACACAGGTGGAAACTGAGCTCCCAAATGAGCCACAAAGATATTAGAAAGAACTTTTTTAGTGTCAGAGTGGTTGACAAATGGAATGCATTAGGTGGTGATGTGGTGGAGGCTGACTCCATACACAGTTTCAAGTGTAGATATGATAGAGCCCAATAGGCTCAGGAATCTGTACACCTGTTGATTGACGGTTGAAAGGCGGGACCAAAGAGCCAGAGCTCAACCCCCGCAAACACAACTAGGTGAGTACACACACACACACCCACACACACACACACACACACACACAAGTAGAGTAACTAGAGAGTAGTTAATAAATGGAATGCACTAGGAAGTGATGTGGTGGAGGCTGACTCCATACACAGTTTCAAATGTAGATATGATTGAGCCCAGTAGGCTCAGGAATCTGTACACCAGTTGATTGACAGTTGAGAGGCGGGACCAAAGAGCCAAAGCTCAACCCCCGCAAGCACAATTAGGTGAGTACAATTAGGTGAGTACAAGGACAAGGTAAACAAGGATAAACTATTCAACACTGGTGGGACGCGAACAAGGGGACACAGGTGGAAACTGAGTACCCACATGAGCCACAGAGACGTTAGAAGGAACTTTTTCAGTGTCAGAGTAGTTAACGGATGGAATGCACTAGGAAGTGATGTGGTGGAGGCTGACTCCATACACAGTTTCAAATGTAGATATGATAGAGCCCAGTAGGCTCAGGAATCTGTACACCAGTTGATTGACAGTTGAGAGGCGGGACCAAAGAGCCAAAGCTCAACCCCCGCAGGCACAAATAGGTGAGTACACACACACACACACATACACCTACACCCTCACAAAAAACAGCACACCCATCTAATAGAACACTCGTACAACAAAGCTGTACGCTGGAAGCACTTGGATGTGGACTACAAAGCTAGATGAACCCTACACCTCCGCCTCCCACAATATGAAGGGTGGGCATGACTTGGGCAAAATTTACTAATGAACTTTTAAACAAAAAATAAAATAAAAATTCAACTGATGTGTAAGAGTAAGTACTGGAACAACAGCCCCAAAATATTGAGATATTAGAGACAAAACTAATGGACATCACTATACAATAATGTATAAACATTATGTCCACGACTACTGATGAGGTTACAAACAAGTCCACTGAGCAACAGTAACAGTGTGATAGATCTACAATCACAAATTATTGAAATAATGGAGAGAAAACTTATAATCGTAAAATGGAATTTGATATTCAAAAACATTGCCAACCATTCACGAATGAGACAGATAGGACATAGTTGGGAAATGGCTGTGTCTTTCCTACTTCTTACAGGGTCCGTGTTCAATTCCTGATTTTCCGAGTCGGGCGCCATTCCTTCAGCCTGTCCTCATATCCCAGCATCTTGTCATATCCCAGCACCGAATCTTCACATAACAGCACCTTTTCCTCATATCCTAGCACCTTGGCCCCATATCTCAGTACGTTGTTCACATATCCCAGCTCCTTGTCCTCATATCCCAGCTCCTTGTCCTCATATCCCAGCTCCTTGTCCTCATATCCTAGCTCCTTGTCCTCATATCCCAGCTCCTTGTCCTCATATCTCAGCTCCTTGTTCTCATATCCCAGCTCCATGTCCTCATATCCCAGCTCCATGTCCTCATATCCCAGCTCCTTGTCCTCATATCCCAGCTCCTTGTCCTCATATCCCAGCTCCTTGTCCTCATATCCCAGCTCCTTGTCCTCATATCCCAGCTCCTTGTCCTCATATCCCAGCTCCTTGTCCTCATATCCCAGCTCCTTGTCCTCATATCCCAGCTCCTTGTCCTCATATCCCAGCTCCTTGTCCTCATACCCCAGCTCCTTGTCCTCATACCCCAGCTCCTTGTCCTCATACCCCAGCTCCTTGTCCTCATATCCCAGCTCCTTGTCCTCATACCCCAGCTCCTTGTCCTCATAACCCAGCTCCTTGTCCTCATATCCCAGCTCCTTGTCCTCATATCCCAGCTCCTTGTCCTCATATCCCAGCTCCTTGTCCTCATATCCCAGCTCCTTGTCCTCATATCCCAGCTCCTTGTCCTCATATCCCAACTCCATGTCCTCATATCCCAGCTCCTTGTCCTCATATCCCAGCTCCTTGTCCTCATATCCCAGCTCCTTGTCCTCATATCCCAGCTCCATGTCCTCATATCCCAGCTCCTTGTCCTCATATCCCAGCTCCTTGTCCTCATATCCCAGCTCCATGTCCTCATATCCCAGCTCCTTGTACTCACATCCCAGCTCCTTGTCCTCATATCCCAGCTTCTTGTCTTCATATCCCAGCTCCTTGTCCTCATATCCCAGCTCCTTGTCCTCATATCCCAGCTCCATGTCCTCATATCCCAGCTCCTTGTCCTCATATCCCAGCTCCATGTCCTCATATCCCAGCTCCTTGTCCTCATATCCCAGCTCCTTGTCCTCATATCCCAGCTCCTTGTCCTCATATCCCAGCTCCTTGTCCTCATATCCCAGCTCCATGTCCACATATCCCAGTTCCTTGTCCTCATATCCCAGCTCCTTGTCCTCATATCCCAGCTCCTTGTCCTCATATTCCAGCTCCTTGTCCTCATACCCCAGCTCCTAGTCCTCATACCCCAGCTCCTTGTCCTTATACCCCAGCTCCTTGTCCTCATACCCCAGCTCCTTGTCCTCATACCCCAGCTCCTTGTCCTCATATCCCAGCTCCTTGTCCTCATACCCCCCAGCTCCTTGTCCTCATACCCCCCAGCTTCTTGTCCTCATATCCCAGCTCCTTGTCCTCATACCCCAGCTCCTTGTCCTCATATCCCCTCAGCTCCTTGTCCTCATATCCCCTCAGCTCCTTGTCCTCATACCCCAGCTCCTTGACCTCATATCCCAGTTCCTTGTCCTCATATCCCAGCTCCTTGTCCTCATATCCCAGCTTCTTTTCCTCATACCCCAGCTCCTTGTCCTCATATCCCAGCTCCTTGTCCTCATATCCCAGCTCCTTGTCCTCATATCCCAGCTCCTTGTCCTCATATCCCAGCTCCTTGTCCTCATATCCCAACTCCATGTCCTCATATCCCAGCTCCTTGTCCTCATATCCCAGCTCCATGTCCTCATATCCCAGCTCCTTGTCCTCATATCCCAGCTCCTTGTCCTCATATCCCAGCTCCTTGTCCTCATATCCCAGCTCCTTGTCCTCATATCCCAGCTCCTTGTCCTCATACCCCAGCTCCTTGTCCTCATATCCCAGCTCCTTGTCCTCATATCCCAGCTCCTTGACCTCATATCCCAGCTCCTTGTCCTCATATCCCAGCTCCTTGTCCTCATATCCCAGCTCCTTGTCCTCATATCCCAGCTCCTTGTCCTCATACCCCAGCTCCTTGTCCTCATATCCCAGCTCCTTGTCCTCATATCCCAGCTCCTTGTCCTCATATCCCAGCTCCTTGTCCTCATATCCCAGCTCCTTGTCCTCATACCCCAGCTCCTTGTCCTCATATCCCAGCTCCATGTCCTCATACCCCAGCTCCTTGTCCTCATACCCCAGCTCCTTTTTCTCATATCCCAGCTCCTTGTCCTCATATCCCAGCTCCTTGTCCTCATATCCCAGCTCCTTGTCCTCATATCCCAGCTCCTTGTCCTCATATCCCAGCTTCTTGACCCTGTCAGAATGTTGTGAATGTCCCCCCCCCTTCCCTCCCCCCCTCCCCCCCACAACTAGTTCAGCCCGTCCATTGTCCCCCACCACCGGCACATCCCTTCACTCCCCCACTACACCTTTCCCCCCGACCCATTCTCCCCCCCCCTCTCCGTCCCCCCACCTCCGTCCCCAACATCCGCTTCTCCTACCCCCCCCCTCCTCCATCTCTCCCCCCCCCCCACCCAACGTCTCCTAGGGAGCCCTATTCCTCCCCCACCCCCCCACACTCCCGGGGGGGGGGGGGGGGTGGGGGGGGGGCCAAGCTGGAAGTTGAAGGTGAAGGTCAAACCAGAGGGGGGGGGGGGGGCGGAGGGGGGGGGGGGGGTCACGCTCCATGAATGAATGAATGGGTGGGGGGCGGAGGGGGGGGGAGACTCCGTCTCAACTGCGTTTTTTCCCACGGTGGGAGGGGGGAGGGGGGGAGGGTCGAGGGGAGGGGGGGGGAGGGTCGAGGGGAGGGGGGGGGAGATGGGGGGTGACGGAATGAGGGAGGGACGGAGAGAAGGGAAAGAAAGGGGAAGCGGGAGTAACGAGGGCAAGAACAAGGAAGAGAGTGAGAGAAGTTGAAAGAGGGAGAGAGAGAGAGGGAGAGGGAGAGAGTTGAGGCATAAAGAGTGGGAACAGAGTGGACTTTCTTCCCCCCCCCCCCCCGTACGGGGTGGACGTGCGGGCGTGCGTGCGGGCGGGCGTGCGGGCCCAGGTATGCCAACAATGTCATCTTACCTTCCTTTACCTTGAAGGACCCGTGTGAGAGAGCGAGAGGGACGTAACCGCCCACCAGGCTGCAGCCCGCCCTTACCACCCCGCCACACAAGGCTCAAAGTCCTTCCTCTTCCCGCCAAATGAATGGAATAAAATATATGAGAGGAAGAAGGGCGCAAGGGAAGGTTTTGCTGACGGCACTTGCGTCCTTATCGCCCCGAAGCGCAGAGTCAACTACAGCTTGTATTATGATATAATAAACTGTTGTTTTGGTTATACAAGCGCTCTCGAGTGGTTGTATTCTCTGTTGTCTGTTGTTGGTCTGTTTGGTGGACTGTTGGTCTGTTTGGTGGACTGTTGGTCTGTTTGGTGGACTGTTGGTCTGTTTGGTGGGACTGTTGGACTGTTTGGTGGACTGGACTGTTTGGTGGACTTGGTCTGTTTGGTGTTGGTCTGTTTGGTGGACTGTTGGACTGTTTGGTGGGACTGTTGGTCTGTTTGGTGGGACTGTTGGACTGTTTGGTGGGACTGTTGGACTGTTTGGTGGGACTGTTGGACTGTTTGGTGGGGCTGTTGGACTGTTTGGTGGACTGTTGGACTGTTTGGTGGGACTGTTGGACTGTTTGGTGGACTGTTGGACTGTTTGGTGGACTGCTGGACTGTTTGGTGGACTGTTGGTCTGTTTGGTGTGACTGTTGGTCTGTTTGGTGGGACTGTTGGACTGTTTGGTGGACTGTTGGACTGTTGGTTGGGTGACTGTTGGACTGTTGGACTGTTTGGTGGGACTGTTGGACTGTTTGGTGGGTTGGACTGTTGGACTGTTTGGTGGGACTGTTGGTCTGTTTGGTGGGACTGTTGGTCTGTTTGGTGGGACTGTTGAACTGTTTGGTGGGACTGTTGGACTGTTTGGTGGGACTGTTGGACTGTTTGGTGGGACTGTTGGACTGTTTGGTGGGACTGTTGGACTGTTTGGTGGGACTGTTGGTCTGTTTGGTGGGACTGTTGGACTGTTTGGTGGGACTGTTGGACTGTTTGGTGGGACTGTTGGACTGTTTGGTGGGACTGTTGGACTGTTTGGTGGGACTGTTGGTCTGTTTGGTGGGACTGTTGGACTGTTTGGTGGGACTGTTGGACTGTTTGGTGGGACTGTTGGTCTGTTTGGTGGGACTGTTGGACTGTTTGGTGGGACTGTTGGTCTGTTTGGTGGGACTGTTTGACTGTTTGGTGGGACTGTTGGACTGTTTGGTGGGACTGTTGGTCTGTTTGGTGGGACTGTTGGACTGTTTGGTGGGACTGTTGGACTGTTTGGTGGGACTGTTGGACTGTTTGGTGGGACTGTTGGACTGTTTGGTGGGACTGTTGGACTGTTTGGTGGGACTGTTGAACTGTTTGGTGGGACTGTTGGACTGTTTGGTGGGACTGTTGAACTGTTTGGTGGGACTGTTGGACTGTTTGGTGGGACTGTTGGACTGTTTGGTGGGACTGTTGGACTGTTTGGTGGGACTGTTGGACTGTTTGGTGGGACTGTTGATCTGTTTGGTGGGACTGTTGGACTGTTGGACTGTTTGGTGGACTGTTGGACTGTTTGGTGGGACTGTTGGACTGTTTGGTGGGACTGTTGGTCTGTTTGGTGGACTGTTGGACTGGTGGGACTGTTGGACTGTTTGGTGGACTGTTGGACTGTTTGGTGGGACTGTTGGACTGTTTGGTGGGACTGTTGGACTGTTTGGTGGGACTGTTGGACTGTTTGGTGGGACTGTTGGACTGTTTGGTGGAACTGTTGGACTGTTTGGTGGGACTGTTGAACTGTTTGGTGGGACTGTTGGACTGTTTGGTGGGACTGTTGGACTGTTTGGTGGGACTGTTGATCTGTTTGGTGGGACTGTTGGACTGTTGGACTGTTTGGTGGACTGTTGGACTGTTTGGTGGGACTGTTGGACTGTTTGGTGGGACTGTTGGACTGTTTGGTGGGACTGTTGGACTGTTTGGTGGGACTGTTGGACTGTTTGGTGGGACTGTTGGAAGGTCTGCGGACAAGAGTACTGGAAGTCTGCTTAGGAATCTGCTTAAGAATGAAGAAAGTATCTTAAGAAAAACACGCATATGACAGCCTCTACTACGCCTCTGCTCTCACCCCCCCCCACCCCTTCCCCCCTCCTCCCCTCTCCTTCCCCTCCTCCCCCCCCCCCCCCCCCGCCTGGAGGGGTGCACCTCCCTCTCACTGAATGAATGAACACGGGAGTGAATGGCTTGGTGTTGATGCTGGGCCTGCGGGTGTAATTACCTTGGTGTAGTTACAGGATGAGAGCCACGCTCGCGGTGTCCCGTCTTCCCGCTACTCTTTGTCGTATAACGCTCTGAGAGAGTGTACTTACGTTGTGTTTGCGGGGGTTGAGCTCTGGCTCTGTGGTCCCGCCTCTCATCTGTCAATCAACTGGTGTACAGATTCACACATTCACACACACACATATTGTGTGTGTGTGTGTGTGTGTACTCACCTAGTTGTACCTGCAGGATCGAGCTTTAGCTCTTGGACCCAGCTCTTCTAGCCGCCAGAGCTAGAAGATTCCACAACATCTCTGTGGCATACCTGGGACTCACGCTTCCATCCGTGTCCTCTGGTTCCAGTGGTAAATATTTTGTGCATTGATTACGTATTTTATACGTCTGTATCATGTCTCTCTCCTCTGTCTCCTTATTTCCAGTGTCGTCAGGTTTAGTTCCTTCAGTCTCTCTTCGTACCTCATCCCTCGCAGCTCTGGGACGAGTCTCGTTGCAAACTTCTGCACCTTTTCAAGCTTCCTTGTGTGTTTTTTTTAGATGGGGGTCCAGGATGGTGCGGCGTACTCTAAGACTGGCCTCACACAGGTATACAGTGATCTAAAAGCCTCCTTATACCCTGCACCGTGTACCCCTGTTCCGTGTACCCCTGTTCCGTGTACCCCTGTACCGTGTACCCTGTACCCTGTACCGTGTACCCCTGTACCGTGTACCCTGTACCCTGTACCGTGTACCCCTGTTCCGTGTACCCCTGTATCGTGTACCCTGTACCCTGTACCGTGTACCCCTGTACCGTGTACCCTGTACCCTGTACCGTGTACCCCTGTTCCGTGTACCCTGTACCCTGTACCGTGTACCCCTGTACCGTGTACCCTGTACCCTGTACCGTGTACCCCTGTTCCGTGTACCCCTGTATCGTGTACCCTGCACCCTGTACCGTGTACCCCTGTTCCGTGTACCCTGTACCCTGTACCGTGTACCCCTGTACCGTGTACCCTGTACCCTGTACCGTGTACCCCTGTTCCGTGTACCCCTGTATCGTGTACCCTGCACCCTGTACCGTGTACCCCTGTTCCGTGTACCCTGTACCCTGTACCGTGTACCCCTGTACCGTGTACCCTGTACCCTGTACCGTGTACCCCTGTTCCGTGTACCCCTGTATCGTGTACCCTGCACCCTGTACCGTGTACCCCTGTTCCGTGTACCCTGTACCCTGTACCGTGTACCCCTGTACCGTGTACCCTGTACCCTGTACCGTGTACCCCTGTTCCGTGTACCCCTGTATCGTGTACCCTGCACCCTGTACCGTGTACCCTGCACCCTGTTCCGTGTACCCCTGTACCGTGTACCCTGTACCCTGTACCCTGCACCCTGTTCCGTGTACCCCTGTACCGTGTACCCTGTACCCTGTACCCTGCACCCTGTACCGTGTACCCTGTACCCTGTTCCGTGTACCCCTGTATCGTGTACCCTGCACCCTGTACCGTGTACCCTGTACCCCTGTGTCCTTATTCATGTTTGTGAAAGATGTTCTAACTTTTACCAGCGCATGGGGCTGACGGTATTCTATTTATATTCAATTCAATGTTTATTCAGAACACTGTGTGTGTACAAGGAACATGTGAGTAATGTACAAGTGTAGGGTCGGTAGTTACACATACTAATGAACCCACTAATTACGCAAAGCGTTTCGGGCCAGACATGACCCTCTGGAGCAAGGTTTGTGTGTCATGTACTCTAGAGGTGTTTCTAGGCGTTATAGGAAGGTAGTTTCCCTTCCTCCTGTACTGGCCTTTCTCTCTCCTGGTCCCATTTCCATCACCTTGCACTTGTCAGTGTTGAACTCTAGCATCCATTACTCGGATCAGTTCTGCAACTTGTTCAAGTCATCCTGGAGAATCTTGCAAGCTTCATCTGTCTCAATCCTCCTCATTAAATATACATCGTCTTCAAACATCGGCATGTATGGCAGTGTGGTAGTGGTATGACAGTGTGGTGGTGGTATGTCAGTGTGGTAGTGGTATGACAGTGGTATGACAGTGTGGCAGTGGTATGACAGTGTGGTAGTGGTATGGCAGTGGTGGTATGACAGTGTGGTAGTGGTATGACAGTGTGGTGGTGGTGTGACAGTGTGGTGGTGGTGTGACAGTGTGACAGTGTTGTGGTGGTATGTCAGTGTGACAGTGTGGCAGTGGTATGACAGTGTGACAGTGTGGTGGTGGTATGACAGTGTGGTGGTGGTATGACAGTGTGGTGGTGGTATGACAGTGTAGTGGTGGTGTGACAGTGTGGTGGTGGTATGACAGTGTGGTGGTGGTGTGACAGTGTGGTGGTGGTGTGATAGTGTTGTGGTGGTGTGACAGTGTTGTGGTGGTGTGACAGTGTTGTGGTGGTGTGACAGTGTGGTGGTGGTATGACAGTGTGGTGGTGGTGTGACAGTGATGTGGTGGTGTGACAGTGTGGTAGTGGTATGACAGTGTGGTGGTGGTGTGACAGTGTGACAGTGTGGTGGTGGTATGACAGTGTGACAGTGTGGTGGTGGTGTGACAGTGTGGTGGTGGTGTGATAGTGTGACAGTGTGGTGGTGGTGTGACAATGTGCTGGTGGTGTGACAGTGTGACAGTGTGGTGGTGGTGTGACAGTGTGACAGTGTGGTGGTGATATGACAGTGTGACAGTGTGGTGGTGGAGTGACAGTGTGGTGGTGTGGTGGTGTGACAGTGTGACAGTGTGGTGGTGGTGTGACAGTGTGACAGTGTGGTGGTGGTGTGACAGTGTGACAGTGTGGTGGTGGAGTGACAGTGTGACAGTGTGACAGTGTGGTGGTGGTGTGACAGTGTGACAGTGTGGTGGTGGTGTGACAGTGTGGTGGTGATATGACAGTGTGACAGTGTGGTGGTGGAGTGACAGTGTGACAGTGTGGTGGTGTGACAGTGTGACAGTGTGACAGTGTGGTGGTGATATGACAGTGTGGTGGTGGTGTGACAGTGTGACAGTGTGGTGGTGTGACAGTGTGACAGTGTGGTGGTGGTGTGACAGTGTGACAGTGTGGTGGTGATATGACAGTGTGACAGTGTGGTGATGGTGTGACAGTGTGACAGTGTGGTGGTGGTGTGACAGTGTGGTGGTGGTATGACAGTGTGACAGTGTGGTGGTGGTGTGACAGTGTGACAGTGTGGTGGTGGTGTGACAGTGTGGTGGTGGTGTGACAGTGTGACAGTGTGGTGGTGGTATGACAGTGTGACAGTGGTGTGACAGTGTGGTAGTGGTGTGACAGTGTGGTAGTGGTGTGACAGTGTGGTTGTGGTATGACAGTGTGACAGTGTGGTGGTGGTATGACAGTGTGACAGTGTGGTGGTGGTATGACAGTGTGACAGTGTGACAGTGTGGTAATGGTATGACAGTGTGGTTGTGGTATGACAGTGTGACAGTGTGGTGGTGGTATGACAGTGTGACAGTGTGGTAGTGGTGTGACAGTGTGGTGGTGGTATGAAAGTGTGACAGTGTGGTGGTGGTGTGACAGTGTGGTGGTGGTATGACAGTGTGACAGTGTGGTGGTGGTGTGACAGTGTGGTGGTGGTATGACAGTATGACAGTGTAGTGGTGGTGTGACAGTGTGGTGGTGGTGTGACAGTGTGACAGTGTGATGGTGGTGTGACAGTGTGGTAGTGTGGTAGTGGTATGACAGTGTGACAGTGTGGTAGTGGTATGACAGTGTGACAGTGTGGTAGTGGTATGACAGTGTGACAGTGTGGTAGTGGTATGACAGTGTGACAGTGTGGTAGTGGTATGACAGTGTGACAGTGTGGTAGTGGGATGACAGTGTGAGAGTGTGACAGTGTGGTAGTGGTGTGACAGTGTGACAGTGTGGTAGTGGTATGACAGTGTGACAGTGTGGTAGTGGTATGACAGTGTGACAGTGTGGTAGTGGGATGACAGTGTGAGAGTGTGACAGTGTGGTAGTGGTGTGACAGTGTGACAGTGTGGTAGTGGTATGACAGTGTGACAGTGTGGTAGTGGTATGACAGTGTGAGAGTGTGACAGTGTGGTAGTGGTGTGACAGTGTGACAGTGTGGTGGTGGTATGACAGTGTGGTAGTGGTATGACAGTGTGACAGTGTGGTAGTGGTGTGACAGTGTGACAGTGTGACAGTGTGACAGTGTGGTAGTGGTATGACAGTGTGACAGTGTGGTAGTGGTATGACAGTGTGACAGTGTGGTGGTGGGATGACAGTGTGGTAGTGGTATGACAGTGTGACAGTGTGGTAGTGGTATGACAGTGTGACAGTGTGGTGGTGGTATGACAGTGTGACAGTGTGGTGGTGGTATGACAGTGTGACAGTGTGGTGGTGGTATGACAGTGTGACAGTGTGGTGGTGGTATGACAGTGTGACAGTGTGGTAGTTGTATGACAGTGTGACAGTGTGGTAGTGGTATGACAGTGTGACAGTGTGGTGGTCGGATGACAGTGTTGTGGTGGTATGACAGTGTGGTAGTCGTGTGACAGTGTTGTGGTGGTATGTCAGTGTGACAGTGTGGCAGTGGTTTGACAGTGTGGTGGTGGTATGACAGTGTTGTGGTGGTATTACAGTGTGACAGTGTGGTGGTGGTATGACAGTGTGGTAGTGGTATGACAGTGTGGTGGTGGTATGACAGTGTAGTGGTGGTGTGACAGTGTGGTGGTGGTATGACAGTGTGGTGGTGGTATGACAGTGTGGTGGTGGTGTGACAGTGTGGTGGTGGTATGACAGTGTGGTAGTGGTATGACAGTGTGGTAGTGGTATGACAGCGTGGTAGTGTTATGACAGTGTGGTGGTGGTGTGACAGTGTGGTGGTGGTGTGACAGTGTGGTGGTGGTGTGACAGTGTGGTAGTGGTATGACAGTGTGGTGGTGGTGTGACAGTGTGGTGGTGGTATGGAAGTGTGGTGGTGGTATGACAGTGTGGTGGTGGTGTGACAGTGTGGTGGTGGTATGACAGTGTTGTGGTGGTGTGACAGTGTGGTGGTGGTATGACAGTGTGGTGGTGGTGTGACAGTGTGGTGGTGGTGTGACAGTGTGGTAGTGGTATGACAGTGTGGTGGTGGTGTGACAGTGTGGTGGTGGTGTGACAGTGTGACTGTGGTGGTGGTGTGACAGTGTGGTTGTGGTATGACAGTGTGACAGTGTGGTAGTGGTGTGACAGTGTGGTGGTGGTATGACAGTGTGGTAGTGGTGTGACAGTGTGGTAGTGGTGTGACAGTGTGGTTGTGGTATGACAGTGTGACAGTGTGGTGGTGGTATGACAGTGTGACAGTGTGGTGGTGGTATGACAGTGTGACAGTGTGACAGTGGTGTGACAGTGTGGTTGTGGTATGAGAGTGTGACAATGTGGTGGTGGTATGACAGTGTGGTGGTGGTGTGACAGTGTGGTGGTGGTGTGACAGTGAGGTGGTGGTGTGACAGTGTGGTGGTGGTGTGACAGTGTGGTGGTGGTGTGACAGTGTGGTGGTGGTATGACAGTGTGACAGTGTGGTGGTATGACAGTGTGACAGTGTGGTGGTGGTGTGACAGTGTGGTGGTGGTATGACAGTGTGACAGTGTGGTGGTGGTGTGACAGTGTGGTGGTGGTGTGACAGTGTGGTGGTGGTGTGACAGTGTGGTGGTGGTATGACAGTGTGACAGTGTGGTGGTGGTGTGACAGTGTGGTGGTGGTGTGACAGTGTGACAGTGTGGTGGTGGTGTGACAGTGTGGTAGTGGTGTGACAGTGTGACAGTGTGGTAGTGGTGTGACAGTGTGACAGTGTGGTGGTGGTGTGACAGTGTGACAGTGTGGTAGTGGTGTGACAGTGTGACAGTGTGACAGTGTGGTGGTGGTGTGACAGTGTGACAGTGTGGTAGTGGTGTGACAGTGTGGAGGTGGTGTGACAGTGTGACAGTGTGGTGGTGGTTTGACAGTGTGACAGTGTTGTGGTGGTGGTGTGACAGTGTGGTGGTGGTGTGACAGTGTGGTGGCGGTGTGACAGTGTGACAGTGTGGTGGTGGTGTGACAGTGTGGTGGTGGTGTGACAGTGTGACAGTGTGGTGGTGGTATGACAGTGTGACAGTGTGGTGGTGGTGTGACAGTGTGACAGTGTGGTAGTGGTGTGACAGTGTGACAGTGTGGTAGTGGTGTGACAGTGTGACAGTGTGGTGGTGGTGTGACAGTGTGGTAGTGGTGTGACAGTGTGACAGTGTGACAGTGTGACAGTGTGGTGGTGGTGTGACAGTGTGACAGTGTGGTAGTGGTGTGACAGTGTGGAGGTGGTGTGACAGTGTGGTGGTGGTGTGACAGTGTGACAGTGTGGTAGTGGTGTGACAGTGTGACAGTGTGACAGTGTGGTGGTGGTGAGACAGTGTGACAGTGTGGTAGTGGTGGTGTGACAGTGTGGTGGTGGTGTGACAGTGTGACAGTGTGGTAGTGGTGTGACAGTGTGGTGGTGGTGGTGTGACAGTGTGACAGTGTGGTAGTGGTGTGACAGTGTGGTGGTGGTGTGACAGTGTGACAGTGTGGTAGTGGTGTGACAGTGTGGTGGTGATGAGACAGCAACAACAACAACAAGACATAGTGGTGCTCGATTTATTTTGAAAGTGGAGGCGGTAATGGCCTTGTTGTCCTTGAGAAAGTCGTTTATCCAGCTCCCACACCACCACCCACTGCCCACACTGCCCACACTGCCCACACTGCCCACACTGCCCACACTGCCCACACCACCACCCACTGCCCACACTGCCCACACTGCCCACACTGCCCACACTGCCCACACCACCACCCACTGCCCACACTGCCCACACTGCCTACACCACCACCCACTGCCCACACTGCCCACACTGCCCACACTGCCCACACCACCACCCACTGCCCACACTGCCCACACCACCACCCACTGCCCACACTGCCCACACTGCCCACACTGCCCACACTGCCCACACCACCACCCACTGCCCACACTGCCCACACCACCACCCACTGCCCACACTGCCCACACCACCACCCACTGCCCACACTGCCCACACCACCACCCACTGCCCACACTGCCCACACTGCCCACACCACCACCCACTGCCCACACTGCCCACACTGCCCACACCACCCCCCACTGCCCACACCACCACCCACTTCCCACACTGCCCACACCACCACCCACTGCCCACACTGCCCACACTGCCCACACCACCACCCACTGCCCACACTGCCCACACCACCACCCACTTCCCACACTGCCCACACCACCACCCACTGCCCACACTGCCCACACCACCACCCACTGCCCACACTGCCCACACTGCCCACACCACCACCCACTGCCCACACTGCCCACACTGCCCACACCACCACCCACTGCCCACACTGCCCACACTGCCCACACCACCACCCACTGCCCACACTGCCCACACTGCCCACACCACCACCCACTGCCCACACTGCCCACACCACCACCCACTGCCCACACTGCCCACACCACCACCCACTGCCCACACTGCCCACACCACCACCCACTGCCCACACTGCCCACACCACCACCCACTGCTCACACTGCCCACACCACCACCCACTGCCCACACTGCCTACACCACCACCCACTGCCCACACTGCCCACACCACCACCCACTGCCCACACTGCCCACACCACCACCCACTGCCCAAACTGCCCACACCACCACCCACTGCCCACACTGCCTACACCACCACCCACTGCCCACACTGCCCACACCACCACCCACTGCCCACACTGCCCACACTACCACTCACTGCCCACACCACCACCCACTGCCTACACTGCCCACACCACCACCCACTGCCCACACTGCCCACACCACCACCCACTGCCCACACTGCCCGCACCACCACCCACTTCCCACACTGCACCACCACCCACTTCCCACACTGCCCACACCACCACCCACTGCCCACACTGCCCACACCACCACCACCCACACTGCTCACACTGCCCACACCACCACCCACTGCTCACACTGCCCACACCACCACCCACTTCCCACACTGCCCACACCACCACCCACTGCCCACACTCCCCACACACCACCACCCACTGCCCACACCACCACCACCACTGCCCACCACCACCAACCACTGCCCACACCACCAACCACTGCCCACACTGCCCACACCACCACCCACTGCCCACACCACCACCCACTCCCCACACTGCCCACACCACCACCCACTGCCCACACCACCACCCACTGCCCACACTGCCCACACCACCACCCACTGCCCACACCACCGCCCACTGCCCACACTGCCCACACCACCACCCACTGCCCACACTGCCCACACCACCACCCACTGCCCACACTGCCCGCACCACCACCCACTGCCCACACCACCACCCACTGCCCACACCACCACCCACTGTCCACACTGCCCACCAACACCACCACCCACTGCCCAGACCACCACCTACTGCCCACACCACCACCCACTGCCCACACTGCCCACACCACCACCTACTGCCCACACTGCCCACACCACCACCCACTACCTACACTGCCCACACTGCGCATACCACCACCCACTGCCCACACTGCCCACCAACACCTCCACCCACTGCCCACACCACCACCCACTGCCTACACTGCCCACCAACACTGCCCACACCACCACCCACTGCCCACACCACCACACACTGCCCACACACACAACTTCTCACCACCCACCTCCCACACAATCAACATAAGAACATAATAACAAAGGTAACTGCAGAAGGCCTATTGGCCCATACGAGGCAGCTCGTATCTATAACCACCCAATCCCACTCATATACATGTCCAACCCGCGCTTGAAACAATCGAGGGACCCCACTTCCACAATGTTACGCGGCAATTGGTTCCACAAATCAGCAACCCTGTTACTGAACCAGTATTTACCCAAGTCTTTCCTAAATCTAAACTTATCCAATTTATATCCAATGTTTAGTGTTCTGTCTTGTTTTGATACTTTTAATACCCTATTAATATCCCCTTTGTTATGTCCATTCATCCACTTGTAAACCTCTATCACGTCACCCCTAGTTCTTCGCCTTCTAGAGACTGTAATTTAAGCTTTATCAATCTTTCTTCATATCACAGGTTTCTAATTTGAGGAATTAACTTAGTCATCCTACGCTGGACACGTTGCAGTGAATTTATATCCATGCTATAGTATGTCGACCAAAACTGAGCTGCATAATCTAAATGGGGCCTAACCAGAGCAAGATATTGCTGACGAATACCACCAGGTGTCTTATTAGTAATGCTTCGATTAATAAATCCCAGTGTCCTGTTAGCCTTATTAGGAACATTCATGCATTGATCTTTGGGCTTTAAATTCTTACTTGTCATAACTCCCAGATCCCTTTCGTAGTCCGACTTCGCAATCTCAACACCATCTAGCTCGTATCTTGTAACTCTATCATCATTACCTAGCCTCAGAACTTTACATCTGTCAGTATTAAACTGCATCTACCAATCTTTTGACCATTTCAAAACCCTATCTAGATCGACTTGAAGTGATAGTGAGTCTTTTTCCATGTTTATTTCCCTCCCGATTTTGGTATCATCAAATTTGCAAATGTTGCTACTCAAACCTGAATCTAAATCATTTATATATATTATAAACAACAGAGATCCCAGAACAGAGCCTTGAGGCACTCCACTTACAACATTTTCCCACTCTGACTTAACCCCATTTATACTAACTCTATTTCCTTTGGTATAGCCATGCCCTAATCCAACTTAATATAGCATCCCCAATACCATGAGACTCTATCTATTTAATCAGTCTTTCATGTGGCACTGTATCAAAAGCTTTGCTAAAGTCAAGGTACATAACATCACAATCCTTACCACTATTAACAGCACTATCAAATCGAAATCTATGAAAATTAAATTTGTCAATGCAATCGGAAACATTGAAATGGAATCGTAACATATTTAGGATAGCGTGAGTTGCTTTTACGCGCAGCAGATGGCGACGTTTCTTAAAAAAAAAAATGTTTTTACCTGTCACAGGTGTGGCATCTAAACTTATACTTACGAAATGAACAGTATGGTAAACAGCACAGCTCAATTCCAACGCAATATCACACAAAATAATTAAATCGAAATGAAAATAAATCGTAATTTATGAAAATTTAATTTATCAATGCAATCGAAAACATTAAAATGGAATCGTAACATATTTAGTATAGTGTGTGTTGCTCTTGCGTGCAACAGATGGCACTGTTTAAAAAAAGCATGTTTTTACCTGTCACAGGTGTGGCATCTATGTAGCAGACATATAAAAAGACGCGCCTATTCAAATGCAACGTTGTGTCAAAATTTTAAAGCAATTGGTGAAGAGCTTTCGGAGATTACAGCGTGTGTTGCTCTTACGTCCAACAGATGGCTCTGTTAAAAAAAAAAAATGTTTTTACCTGTCACAGGTGAGGCATGTATATAGTAGATATATAATAAGACGCGCCTATTCGAATACAACGTTGTGTCAAATTTTCAAAGCAATCGGTAAAGAGGTTCCGAAGATTTCCCTCACATGAAAAACAGTTTTTCAAAAAATCATGTTTTTTCCAGACACAGACGTGACATCTATATAGTAGGTATATAAAAACCCGCTCGGATGCGAATGGAACGTTGTGTAAACATTTCCAGGCAATCGGTGAAGAACTTTCGGAGATTAGCGATTATGAACAACGGAACATTTCCATTTTTATTTATATAGAGAGTAGACAGTTGCTCGCAAAGATCCTCTTCACATTATCCAACCTGGCAAACACTTCCTCCGGCCCTGGGGATTTGTTTGATTTGAGTTTTACTATTTGTTTAATAACATCCTCCCTGGTAACTGCTAAACTAGTCAACCTGTCCTCATCCCCACCCACATAGACTTGTTCGGCTGAAGGCATATTGTTAAGTTCCTCTTTAGCAAACACAGAGATAAAATATTTATTAAAATATTGAAACGCGAGAACACCACTGAAACGCGAGAACACCACTGAAACGCGAGAACACCACTGAAACGCGAGAACACCACTGAAACGCGAGAACACCACTGAAACGCGAGAACACCACTGAAACGCGAGAACTCCACTGAAACGCGAGAACACCACTGAACGCGAGAACACCACTGAAACGCGAGAACACCACTGAAACGCGAGAACACCACTGAAACGCGAGAACACCACTGAAACGCGAGAACACCACTGAAACGCGAGAACACACTGAAACGCGAGAACACCACTGAAACGCGAGAACACCACTGAAACGCGAGAACACCACTGAAACGCGAGAACACCACTGAAACGCGAGAACACCACTGAAACGCGAGAACACCACTGAAACGCGAGAACACCACTGAAACGCGAGAACACCACTGAAACGCGAGAACACCACTGAAACAAGAGAACAGCTCACGGCAGACTGGTATTTCTCCTCGAGTCAGTCCATGTCACTACTGCACGTATCCCTGTATCCCTGTGTAGTGAGTATTGGGTGTTTTAGGTGTACTGGAGCTGAGGGCCAGGATACACCTGCCACTATGGTCAGGCCACACCTGTTCAGGAGTAACTGTATCATCTAATTCCCGTTGTTTCTCTCCCAGTTCCCCGAATTGGCTATCTTAGCCTAATCACTAAGTAACAACTCAGGGTGGTGGTAGTGTTTAGGTGTTGTGTTGATAAGTGGTGGGAATGTGTGTGTGTACTCACCTAGTTGTACTCACCTAGTTGTGTTTGCGGGGGTTGAGCTCTGGCTCTTTGGTCCCGCCTCTCAACCGTCAATCAACAGGTGTACAGATTCATGAGCCTATCGGGCTCTGTCATATCTACACTAACATATCTACCGTATGATATGACAGAGATATGACACCCGTATTGGGTGTTTTAGGTGTACTGGAGCTGAGGGCCAGGATACACCTGCCACTATGGTCAGGCCACACCTGTTCAGGAGTAACTGTAACTGTATCATCTAATTCCCTGTCATATCTACACATACACACACTGTGTGTGTGTATGTGTGTGTGTGTGTGTGTGTGTGTGTGTGTGTGTGTGTGTGTGTGCGTGCGTGCGTGCGTGCGTGTGTGTGTGCGTGCGTGCGTGCGTGTGTGTGTGTGTGTGTGTGTGTGTGTGTGTGTGTGTGTGTGTGTCTCTCTCTCTCTTTGTCTCTTTGTTAAAATTCATGACTCCTTACAGAAAATTCGTCACACCACCACCGTCTACACTTTCAACCACACAATACACCCACCACCCACACAATACACCCACCACCCACACAATACACCCACCACCCACACAATACACCCACCACCCACACAATACACCCACCACCCACCCACCACCAACACAATACACCCACCACCCACACAATACACCCACCACCCACCCACCACCCACACAATACACCCACCACCAACACAATACACCCACCACCCACCCACCACAAACACAATACACCCACCACCCACCCACCCACCACCCACACATACACCCACCAACACAATACACCCACCACCACCCACACAATACCCCACCACCCCACAATACACCCACCACCCACCACCCACACAATACACCCACCACCCACACACACAATACACCCACCACCCACCCACACAAAACACCCACCACCCACACAAAACACCCACCACCCACACAATACACCCACCACCCACACAATACACCCACCCCACCACCCACCACCCACCACCCACCCACATACACCCACCACCCACACAATACACCCACCACCCACCACATACACCCACCACCCACACAATACACCCACCACCCACACAATACACCCACCACCCACACAATACACCCACCACCACCCACCACCCACACAATACACCCACCACCCACACAATACACCCACCACCCACACAATACACCCACCACCAACACAATACACCCCACCACCCACACAATACACCCACAATACACCCACCACCCACACACATACACCCACCACCCACACAATACACCCACCACCCACACACCCCCACCACCCACACAATACACCCACCACCCACCCACACAATACACCCACCACCCACACAATACACCCACCACCCACACAATACACCCACCACCCACACAATACACCCACCACCCACACAATACACCCACCACCCACACAATACACCCACCACCCACACAATACACCCACCACCCACACAATACACCCACCACCCACACAATACACCCACCACCCACACAATACACCCACCACCCACACAATACACCCACCACCCACACAATACACCCACCACCCACACAATACACCCACCCCACACAATACACCCACCACCCACACAATACACCCACCACCAACACAATACACCCACCACCCACACAATACACCCACCACCACACACCCACCACCCACCAATACACCCACCACCCACACCCAATACACCCACCACCCACACAATACACCCACCACCCCACACAATACACCCACCACCCACCACCCACACAATACACCCACCACCCACACAATACACCCACCACCACCATCACCTACACGTGATTGCTTTTTTTCCGTTTCAACTTAGGCAAAACAGTTAAATTTTTCATGTGTTGGCAGATGGCCAGAGCGGGCAGGTATTTCCTGCAGTGGGTGCAGGGCGTGTTGAGCGTACTTGGCACTCGGGACCTCTGGCACTCACGCAAGTGCCTAGCTCCTGTAAGACAGGTGCGGAAGTAGTTTGTTGGCAGGTAGAATTCCACGGATATATTACACACACACACACACACACACACACACACACACACACACACACACACACACACACCCACACACACACACACACACACACACACACACACACACACACACACACACACACACACACACACACACACACACACACACACACACACACACACGCACACAAGGAATTGACAAAGTGGAAATAGATGAAATGTTCACACGTAATACACAGAACGAGGGGACATGGGTGGAAACTGGAAACTCAGATGAGTCACAGAGATGTTAGGAAGTTTCTTTTAGCGTGAGAGTAGTAGAAAAATGGAATGCACTTGGGGAACAGGTTGTGGAAGCAAATACTATTCATACTTTTAAAACTAGTATGATAGGGAAATGGGACAGGAGTCATTGCTGTAAACAACCGATAGCTAGAAAGGCGGGGATCCAGAGTCAATGCTCGATCCTGCAAGCACATATAGGTGAGTACATATAGGTGAGTACACATTATATATATATATATATATATATAGAGCGAGAGAGAGAGAGAGAGAGAGAGAGAGAGAGAGAGAGAGAGAGAGAGAGAGAGAGAGAGAGAGAGAGAGAGAGAGAGAGAGAGAGAGAGAGAGAGAGAGAGAGAGAGAGAGAGAGAGAGAGAGAGAGAGAGAGAGAGAGAGAGAGAGAGAGAGAGAGAGAGAGAGAGAGAGAGAGAGAGAGAGAGAGAGAGAGAGAGAGAGAGAGAGAGAGAGAGAGAGAGAGAGAGAGAGAGAGCACCTTTTAACTGGTCAATCAAAAATGGATCTAAATTATACAAGCCACTGCTAATGCTGCTAATGTTCATATTACATGACTGAGTAATATGTATTAAAGCAGATTCAATAATGTTCCCATTAAAAATGTTTTTTACAAATCGTTACTGAAGAAGTCATCTCCCATTCAATTTGGTGAGAACTTTCTGACAAATGAACAAGCAACCCATAAGACAATTGGCTATGTCTTTCAAAGCATTTATGTTGCGAAATTCTAAATTTCAAATCTTTGGATTTGAAATTGATGAAGCATTTTTGAAAATGCAGTGAAAGATGAAACAAGATTCGGAAGCGATAGGAAAATCTGATGAAGGTCTATTGAACATGCTAACTTCAGAAAAGTTTCTATTGGATTTAGCTGTAATGCATGTGTCATACATTATAGCTAAATAAACTTAGTATAGATCAACTTAGTTTAATGTCAGCGTCAACACAAACACACAACTTTGATTGCGTTGTTGTGAGACGTTGTTGTCTTGCCTATATACTAAGATCTTTGAGGCTGACAGTCCCCAAGTGGGCATGTGAAGGTTAAGACTTTGTAGGACCCCCTCCCCGTCGTCAGAACCTACTGAGCCAGATTTTCCTGAATGATATCCGTTGATTCATTGAAAACCTGGTTGGTGGGGCTGTAGGGTAAGCCCTGCCCTCCTGACCTCTCCTGACGGCGGTGTAGGGTAAGCCCTGGTCTCCTGACCTCTCCTGACGGTGGTGTAGGGTAAGCCTTGCTCTCCTGACCTCTCCTGACGTCGGTGTAGGGTAATCCCTGCCCTTCTGACCTCTCCTGACGGAGGTGTAGGGTAAGCTCTGCCCTCCTGACCTCTCCTGACGGTGGTGTAGGGTAATCCCTGCCCTTCTGACCTCTCCTGACGGCGGTGTAGGGTAAGCCCTACCCTCCTGACCTCTCCTGACGGTGGTGTAGGGTAAGCCTTGCTCTCCTGACCTCTCCTGACGGCGGTGTAAGGCATACGATACCCACCACAGTCTCCAGAAGCAATATTATGCCGCTGACACCTGGAGTCACCTGTAACCTACAGGTGTGCGGTCATAACCGCACCTGGCGCCCTCAGAAAACCCCCCACACCCCCCCCCCCCCAACCCCCAACCCCACCCCTAACCCCCCCCCCCCCCCCCAACCGCGAAGGAGGGGGGGATCCATGAAGTCTGAAAACGTATATCACCTGAAATCCGACTCTCAAGACAGCAGGCCAGATGATCAGGTATCACCTGTGGCTTGGTGCACCTGTGTCTTGGTGCACCTGTGGCTTGGTGCACCTGTGGCTTGGTGCACCTGTGGCTTGGTGCACCTGTGGCTTGGTGCACCTGTGGCTTGGTGCAACTGTGTCTGGTGCACCTCTACTGTCCAGTCAAGCGGTGCTCTACTGTCCAGTCAAGCGGTGCTCTACTGTCCGGTCAAGCGGTGCTCTACTGTCCAGTCAAGCGGTGCTCTACTGTCCGGTCAAGCGGTGCTCTACTGTCCAGTCAAGCGGTGCTCTACTGTCCGGTCAAGCGGTGCTCTACTGTCCGGTCAAGCGGTGCTCTACTGTCCGGTCAAGCGGTGCTCTACTGTCCGGTCAAGCGGTGCTCTACTGTCCGGTCAAGCGGTGCTCTACTGTCCGGTCAAGCGGTGCTCTACTGTCCGGTCAAGCGGTGCTCTACTGTCCAGTCAAGCGGGTAATGTACATGCTGTCAACCCCTTCACAATGTATCCTGACACCTGCTCTTAACTGCTCAATTACTCCCTCTGGTGACCGTGTGGCGAGGTGTGGTCAGGTGGTGGTCAGTGGAACAGATGGTGGTGGATAGTGGTAGAGGGTAATGATATGGGGCCAGATTCACCAAGCAGTTACGTAGGAACTTACGAATGTGTACATCTTTTCTCAATCTTTGGCGGCTTTGGTTACATTTATTAAACAGTTTACAAGCAAGAAAACTTGCCAATCAACTGTTGTTATTGTTATAAACAGCCTCCTGGTGCTTCCGAGCTCATTAACTGTATAATAATTGTAAACAAAGCCGCCAAAGATTGAAAAAAGATGTACACGTTCGGAAGTACTTTAGTAACTGCTTCGTGAATCTGGTCCATGGGTATGGTGTGGGTTAATACGGGCATGGTAGACCGATAGCACTAACATCACACATCATAAAAATCTTGGAGAGAGTACTAAGAAGTAAGATCACAAAATACATGGAATCACAGCATCTCTATAACCCCGGACAACATGGTTTCAGAACAGGGCGCTCTTACCTGTCACAGTTGCTGGACCACTATGATATGGCATTAGATGCTATGGAAGACAAACAAAACGCAGGTGTAATTTACACAGATTTCGCAAAAGCTTTCAACAAATGTGACCATGGTGTTATTGCACACAAAATTACGGGAAAAATAGGCAGATGGATCTACAATTTCCTGACTAATAGAACCCAATGTGTAATAGTCAACAAAATAAAATCCAGTCCATCAACCGTGAAGAGCTCAGTCCCCCAGGGTACTGTGCTTGCTCCAGTTCAGTCCCCCAGGGTACTGTGCTTGCTCCAGTACAGTCCCCCAGGATACTGTGCTTGCTCCCGTACAGTCCCCCAGGGTACTGTGCTTGCTCCAGTACAGTCCCCCAGGGAACTGTGCTTATTCCAGTACAGTCCCCCAGGGTACTGTGCTTGCTACAGTACTTTTTCTCATCCTCATATCGGACATAGACAAGAACACAACCTATAGCACTGTATCATCCTTGGCAGATGACACTAGGATCTTCATGAGAGTAGGCAACATAGAGGACACGGCGAACCTCCAGTCAGATGTAAATCAGGTCTTTTTATGGGCTACAGAAAATAATATGGTGTTTAACGAGGATAAGTTCCAGTTCATGCGCTACGGAAAAAATTAAAATATAAAAACGGAAACCACGTATAAACCGCAGTCAAATCATAACATAAAACGAAAAGGATCTGGGTGTACTCATGTCGGAAGACCTTACCTTTAAAGAACACATTAAAGTAGCCGTCACAACTGCAAGAAAAATGACAGGTTGGATAACAAGAACTTTTCACACTAGAGATGCTACACCGATGATGATACTTTTCAAGACGCTAGTGCTCTCTAGAGTGGAGTACTGCTGCACAATGACAGCCCCTTTCAAAGCTGGAGAAATTGTTGACCTGGAGAGCGTGCAGAGATCCTTTACTGCTAGAATCTACTCAGTAAAACATCTAAACTATTGGGACCGACTAAAGAGCCTAAATCTGTATCCTCTTCAGCATAGGCGGGAGAGATACATAATAATCTATGCGTGGAAAATATTAGCGGGGCTGTTCCCAAACCTCCAAACAGAAATAACACCACATGAGACCAGGAGGCATGGCAGGATGTGCAGAATACCCCCGTTGATAAGCAGAGCTGCAACAGGTACTCTGAGAGAGAACTATCAACATCAGAGGCTCGAGACTGTTCAACACGCTTCCACTACACATAAGGGACATAACTGGCCGACCCCTCACAGTGTTCATGAGAGAACTATCAACATCAGAGGCCCGAGACTGTTCAACACGCTTCCACTACAGATAAGGGACATAACTGGCCGACCCCTCACAGTATTCAAGAGAGAACTATCAACATCAGAGGCCCGAGACTGTTCAACACGCTTAAACTACACATAAGGGGCATAACTGGCCGACCCCTCACAGTGTTCAAGAGAGAACTATCAACATCAGAGGCCCGAGACTGTTCAACACGCTTAAACTACACATAAGGGGCATAACTGGCCGACCCCTCACAGTGTTCAAGAGAGAACTATCAACATCAGAGGCCCGAGACTGTTCAACACGCTTAAACTACACATAAGGGGCATAACTGGCCGACCCCTCACAGTGTTCAAGAGAGAACTATCAACATCAGAGGCCCGAGACTGTTCAACACGCTTCCACTACACATAAGGGACATAACTGGCCGACCCCTCACAGTGTTCAAGAGAGAACTTGATAAACACCTCCAAAGGATACCTGATCAACCAGGCTGTGATTCATGCGTCAGCCTGCGAGCAGCCGCGGTCTCCCCAACACTGTGGGAGGTGGAAGTCCCCCCACACACACTGTGGGAGGGGGGAGTGTCCCCCCACACACATTGTGGGAGGGGGGAGTGTCCCCCCACACACACTGTGGGAGGGGGGAGTGTCCCCCACACACACTGTGGGAGGGGGGAGTGTCCCCCCACCCACACTGTGGGAGGGGGGAGTGTCCCCCCACACACACTGTGGGAGGGGGGAGTGTCCCCCCACACACACTGTGGGAGGGGGGAGTGTCCCCCCACACACACTGTGGGAGGGGGGAGTGTCCCCCCACACACACTGTGGGAGGGGGGAGTGTCCCCCCACACACATTGTGGGAGGGGGGAGTGTCCCCCCACACACATTGTGGGAGGGGGGAGTGTCCCCCCACACACACTGTGGGAGGGGGGAGTGTCCCCCCACACACACTGTGGGAGGGGGGAGTGTCCCCCCACACTCACTGTGGGAGGGGGGAGTGTCCCACCACACACACTGTGGGAGGGGGGAGTGTCCCCCCACACACACTGTGGGAGGGGGGAGTGTCCCCCCACACACACTGTGGGAGGGGGGGAGTGCCCCCCCACTGTGGGACATAAGGATAGAGTTACAATATTCATGACAAGGGAATTAAGGTGATACCAAACTGGCCCCCCCCCAGCTGTGTAGGGGGATGGGTTCCCCATTACCTCCTCCCCCCCTTAGGTCCCATCTGCCCCCCACCCAGCCCCATCTCCTCTCCCCATTCCTCTCCATCCCTCCAGTCACCTAGTTCCTTCTCCAAACTCCTAATCTACTCCTGCCTCCCCCGACATCTACCCCAACCTTAATACCCCCACATCTACCCGCTACCCTCCCCACATCTACCCACCTACCCTCCCCACATCTACCCCCCTACCCTCCCCACATCTACCCCCTACCCTCCCCACATCTACCCGCTACCCTCCCCACATCTACCCCCTACCCTCCCCACATCTACCCCCTACCCCCCCCCACATCTACCCCTCTACCCGTTGCAACACGGAAGGTTTCAACGGGTTAATTGCCAGAGCCACCGCCAGGTGTCCCTGGAGGAGGGGGGGGGGGAGAGGGAAGGGGTAGGTTAAGGGGAGGGGGTGAAGGGGAAGATGGGGAAGGGGGGGTAAAGGGGAGGCAATTCCCTCCTCCTTCCTGGCCTGGCCCAGCGTATCCTCCCTTAATGCGTCACATATGTAACGCACTCCACAGCGTTCAGAATGCGACGTTTTACCAACGCTTCAACCACCCACATACTGACGTTCTCCACGCCTGAGTGGGTGAGGTGGGTTGTTTGGGTGCGTCCCATTTCTGGTGAGAGAAACCGTCGCTTTATTTACGTTCCTGGCTAGACAACTGTGTCTACAACACCTGTACTGTGTCTACAACACCTGTACTGTGTCTATAACACCTGTACTGTGTCTATAACACCTGTACTGTGTCTATAACACCTGTACAGTGTCTACAACACCTGTACAGTGTCTACAACACCTGTACAGTGTCTACAACACCTGTACTGTGTCTATAACACCTGTACTGTGTCTATAACACCTGTACTGTGTCTACAACACCTGTACTGTGTCTATAACACCTGTACAGTGTTTATAACACCTGTACAGTGTCTACAACACCTGTACAGTGTCTATAACACCTGTACAGTGTCTACAACACCTGTACAGTGTCTACACCACCTGTACAGTGTCTACAACACCTGTACAGTGTCTACAACACCTGTACAGTGTCTACAACACCTGTACTGTGTCTACAACACCTGTACTGTGTCTATAACACCTGTACAGTGTCTATAACACCTGTACAGTGTCTACAACACCTGTACTGTGTCTATAACACCTGTACTGTGTCTATAACACCTGTACAGTGTCTATAACACCTGTACAGTGTCTATAACACCTGTACAGTGTCTACAACACCTGTACTGTGTCTACAACACCTGTACTGTGTCTACAACACCTGTACTGTGTCTACAACACCTGTACTGTGTCTATAACACCTGTACAGTGTTTATAACACCTGTACAGTGTCTACAACACCTGTACAGTGTATATAACAACTGTACAGTGTCTACAACACCTGTACTGTGTCTATAACACCTGTACAGTGTTTATAACACCTGTACAGTGTCTACAACACCTGTACAGTGTCTATAACACCTGTACAGTGTCTACAACACCTGTACTGTGTCTATAACACCTGTACAGTGTCTATAACACCTGTACAGTGTCTACAACACCTGTACTGTGTCTATAACACCTGTACAGTGTTTATAACACCTGTACAGTGTCTACAACACCTGTACAGTGTCTACAACACCTGTACAGTGTCTATAACACCTGTACTGTGTCTACAACACCTGTACAGAGTCTATAACACCTGTACAGTGTCTACAACACCTGTACAGTGTCTATAACACCTGTACAGTGTCTATAACACCTGTACAGTGTCTACAACACCTGTACAGTGTCTATAACACCTGTACTGTGTCTATAAGACCTGTACAGTGTCTATAACACCTGAACTGTGTCTACAACACCTGTACAGTGTCTACAACACCTGTACAGTGTCTATAACACCTGTACAGTGTCTACAACACCTGTACTGTGTCTATAACACCTGTACTGTGTCTACAACACCTGTACAGTGTCTACAACACCTGTACAGTGTCTACAACACCTGTACAGTGTCTACAACACCTGTACTGTGTCTATAACACCTGTACAGTGTCTATAACACCTGAACTGTGTCTACAACACCTGTACAGTGTCTACAACACCTGTACTGTGTCTATAACACCTGTACAGTGTCTATAACACCTGAACTGTGTCTACAACACCTGTACAGTGTCTATAACACCTGTACAGTGTTTATAACACCTGTACAGTGTCTACAACACCTGTACAGTGTCTACAACACCTGTACAGTGTCTACAACACCTGTACAGTGTCTACAACACCTGTACAGTGTCTACAACACCTGTACAGTGTCTACAACACCTGTACAGTGTCTACAACACCTGTACTGTGTCTATAACACCTGTACTGTGTCTATAACACCTGTACTGTGTCTATAACACCTGTACAGTGTCTATAACACCTGTACAGTGTCTATAACACCTGTACAGTGTCTACAACACCTGTACAGTGTCTATAACACCTGTACAGTGTCTACAACACCTGTACAGTGTCTACAACACCTGTACAGTGTCTACAACACCTGTACTGTGTCTATAACACCTGTACAGTGTTTATAACACCTGTACAGTGTCTACAACACCTGTACAGTGTCTATAACACCTGTACAGTGTCTACAACACCTGTACAGTGTCTATAACACCTGTACTGTGTCTATAACACCTGTACAGTGTCTATAACACCTGAACTGTGTCTACAACACCTGTACAGTGTCTATAACACCTGTACTGTGTCTACAACACCTGAACTGTGTCTACAACACCTGTACAGTGTCTATAACACCTGTACAGTGTCTATAACACCTGTACAGTGTCTATAACACCTGTACTGTGTCTACAACACCTGTACAGTGTCTATAACACCTGTACAGTGTCTACAACACCTGAACTGTGTCTACAACACCTGTACAGTGTCTATAACACCTGTACAGTGTCTATAACACCTGTACAGTGTCTATAACACCTGTACTGTGTCTATAACACCTGTACTGTGTCTACAACACCTGTACAGTGTCTACAACACCTGTACAGTGTCTACAACACCTGTACAGTGTCTATAACACCTGTACAGTGTCTACAACACCTGTACTGTGTCTATAACACCTGTACTGTGTCTATAACACCTGAACTGTGTCTATAACACCTGTACAGTGTCTACAACACCTGTACAGTGTCTACAACACCTGTACTGTGTCTATAACACCTGTACTGTGTCTATAACACCTGTACTGTGTCTATAACACCTGTACTGTGTCTATAACACCTGTACAGTGTCTACAACACCTGTACTGTGTCTATAACACCTGTACTGTGTCTATAACACCTGTACAGTGTCTATAACACCTGAACTGTGTCTACAACACCTGTACAGTGTCTATAACACCTGAACTGTGTCTACAACACCTGTACAGTGTCTATAACACCTGTACAGTGTCTATAACACCTGTACAGTGTCTATAACACCTGTACAGTGTCTATAACACCTGTACTGTGTCTATAACACCTGTACTGTGTCTACAACACCTGTACAGTGTCTATAACACCTGTACTGTGTCTACAACACCTGTACAGTGTCTATAACACCTGTACAGTGTCTATAACACCTGTACAGTGTCTAGAACACCTGCACTGTGTCTATAACACCTGAACTGTGTCTACAACACCTGTACAGTGTCTATAACACCTGTACAGTGTCTATAACACCTGTACAGTGTCTATAACACCTGTGTCTACAACACCTGTACAGTGTCTACAACACCTGTACAGTGTCTACACCTGTACACTGTCTATAACACCTTACAGTGTCTATAACACCTGTACAGTGTCTACCACCTGTACTGTGTCTATGTACCTATTGTACAGTGTCTACAACACCTGTACTGTCCATTACCCACCACCACACCACTGTCCATTACCCACCACCTGTACTGTCCATTACCCACCACCACTGTCCATTACCCACCACCTGTACTGTGTCCATTACCCACCACCCACTGTCCATTCTACCACCACCACACCTGTACTGTGTCCATTACCCACCACCACTGTCCATTACCACTGTCCATTACCCACAACCACTGTCCATTACCCACCAACCACTGTCCATTACCCACCACCACTGTCCATTACCCACCACCACCACTGTCCATTACCCACCACCACTGTCCATTACCCACCACCACTGTCCATTACCCGCCACCACCACTGTCCATTACCCACCACCACTGTCCATTACCCACCACCACTGTCCATTACCCACCACCACTGTCCATTACCCACCACCACTGTCCATTACCCACCACCACTGTCCATTACCCACCACCACTGTCCATTACCCACCACCACTGTCCATTACCCACCACCACTGTCCATTACCCACCCACCACTGTCCATTACCCACCACCACTGTCCATTACCCACCACCACTGTCCATTACCCACCACCACTGTCCATTACCCACCACCACTGTCCATTACCCACCACCACTGTCCATTACCCACCACCACTGTCCATTACCCACCACCACTGTCCATTACCCACCACCACTGTCCATTACCCACCCCCACTGTCCATTACCCACCACCACTGTCCATTACCCACCACCACTGTCCATTACCCACCACCACTGTCCATTACCCACCACCACTGTCCATTACCCACCACCACTGTCCATTACCCACCCCCACTGTCCATTACCCACCACCACTGTCCATTACCCACCACCACTGTCCATTACCCACCACCACTGTCACCCACCACCACTGTCCATTACCCACCACCACTGTCCATTACCCACCCCCACCCACTGTCCATTACCCACCACCACTGTCTACTGTCCATTACCCACCCTGTCCACCCACCACCACTGTCCATTACCCACCACCACTGTCCATTACCCACCACCACTGTCCATTACCCACCACCACTGTCCATTACCCCACCACCCACTGTCCATTACCCACCACCCACTGTCCATTACCCACCACCACTGTCCATTACCCACCACCCACTGTCCATTACCCACCACCACTGTCCATTACCCACCCCCACTGTCCCCATGTCCACCCACCACCACTGTCCATTACCCACCACCACTGTCCATTACCCACCACCCCCACTGTCCATTACCCACCCCCACTGTCCATTACCCACCACCACTGTCCATTACCCACCACCACCACTGTCCATTACCCACCACCACTGTCCATTACCCACCACCACTGTCCACCCACCCCCACTGTCCATTACCCACCACCACTGTCCATTACCCACCACCACTGTCCATTACCCACCACCACTGTCCATTACCCACCACCACTGTCCATTACCCACCACCACTGTCCATTACCCACCACCACTGTCCATTACCCACCACCACTGTCCATTACCCACCACCACTATCCATTACCCACCACCACTGTCCATTACCCACCACCACTATCCATTACCCACCACCACTGTCCATTACCCACCACCACTATCCATTACCCACCACCACTGTCCATTACCCACCACCACTATCCATTACCCACCACCACTGTCCATTACCCACCACCACTGTCCATTACCCACCACCACTGTCCATTACCCACCACCACTGTCCATTACCCACCACCACTGTCCATTACCCACCACCACTGTCCATTACCCACCACCACTGTCCATTACCCACCACCACTGTCCATTACCCACCACCACTGTCCATTACCCACCACCACTGTCCATTACCCACCACCACTGTCCATTACCCACCACCACTGTCCATTACCCACCACCACTGTCCATTACCCACCACCACTGTCCATTACCCACCACCACTGTCCATTACCCACCACCACTGTTACCCACCACCACTGTCCATTACCCACCACCACTATCCACCCACCACCACTGTCCATTACCCACCACCACTGTCCATTACCCACCACCACTGTCCATTACCCACCACCACTATCCATTACCCACCACCACTGTCCATTACCCACCACCACTATCCATTACCCACCACCACTGTCCATTACCCACCACCACTATCCATTACCCACCACCACTGTCCATTACCCACCACCACTGTCCATTACCCACCACCACTGTCCATTACCCACCACCACTGTCCATTACCCACCACCACTGTCCATTACCCACCACCACTATCCATTACCCACCACCACTATCCATTACCCACCACCACTGTCCATTACCCACCACCACTATCCATTACCCACCACCACTGTCCATTACCCACCACCACTATCCATTACCCACCACCACTGTCCATTACCCACCCCCACTGTCCATTACCCACCCCCACTGTCCATTACCCACCACCACTGTCCATTACCCACCACCACTGTCAGGGGAAGGTAAGAGGGAGTAGTGGTAAAGAGGGTGGGGGTGATAGGTGTAAAGGGGTAAGTGCAGTGAGGTAAGGGTAATTAGGGGATGAAGATTGAGGTAAGGAAGAAGGTAAGGAAGGAGTGAGGGAGGGAGGCAAGGGGGGAGGAGGGTCCAGGGGAAAGAGTGCCAGCCACTTGGCACTGGTGACACCTTGTTATGTGTGTGTGTGAGTGTGTGTGTGTGTGTGTGTGTGTGTGTGTGTGTGTGTGTGTGTGTGTGTGTGTGTGTGTGTGTGTGTGTGTGTGTGTGTGTGTGTGCACTCACCTATTTGTGTCTGCAGGATCGAGCATTGACTCTTGGATCCCGCCTTTCTAGCCATCGGTTGTTTACAGCAATGACTATGGTCCTATTTCCCTATCATACCTGGTTTTAAAAGTATGAATAGTATTTGCTTCCACAACCTGTTCCCCAAGTGCATTCCATTTTTCCACTACTCTCACGCTAAAAGAAAACTTTCTAACATCTCTGTGACTCATTTGAGTTTCCAGTTTCCACCCATGTCCCCTCGTTCTGTTATTATTACGCGTGAACATTTCATCTATGTCCACTCTGTCAATCCCCCTGAGTATTTTATATGTTTCTATAATATCCCCTTCTCCCTTCTTTTTTCTAGTGTCGTAAGGCTCAGTTCCTTCTGGCACTCTTCATACCCCATCCCTTGTAACTCTGGGACGAGTCTCGTTGCAAACTTTTGAACCTTTTCCAGTTTTTTTATGTGTTTCTTCAGATGGGGACTCCATGATGAGGCGGCATATTTTAAGACTGGCCTCACGTAGGCAGTGTAAAGCGCCCTAAAAGCCTCCTCACTTAAGTTTCTGAATGATGTTCTAACTTTTGCCAGTGTAGAGTACGCTGCTGTTGTTATCCTATTTATATGTGCCTGACAGCTGGGTGGACAGCGCTTCGGATTCGTAGTCCTGAGGTTCCAGGTTCGATCCCTTGTGGGGTGTGTAACAAAAAGGAGACCTGGTCGAGGACCTGGCCGCGGGGATGCTAAGCCCCGAAATCCTCTCAAGATAGCCTCAAGATAGCCTCAGGAGTTAGATTAGGTGTTACGTCCACCCCCAGGTCTCTTTCTCGCGTCGTCACAGGTAGGCAGTTCCGCTTCATTGTGTACTGTCCCTTTGGTCTCCTATCTCTTAGTCCCATTTCCATAACTTTACATTTGCTCGTGATGAACTCCAGTAGCCATTTCTCTGACCATCTCTGCAACCTGTTCAAGTCCTCTTGGAGGATCCTGCAATTCTCATCTGTCACAACTCTTCTCATCAACTTTGCGTCATCCGCGAACATCGACATGTAGGACTTTACGCCTGTAAACATGTCGTTAACCTATATTAGAAATAGAATTGGTCCCAGCACCGATCCTTGAGGTACTCCACTCGTTACTGTTCGCCTGTCTGACTTTTTTGCCCCTTACCGTAACTCTCTAGCTCCTTCCTGTTAGGTAGTTCCTTACCCATGCTAGGGCCTTTCCCCCCACCCCCGCCTGCCTCTCTAGTTTGAATAGCAGTCTCATGTGCGGTACTGTATCAAAGGCTTTTTGGCAGTCCAGAAATATACAGTCTGCCCAATCTTCTCTGTCCTGTCTTATCCTTGTTATTTTATCATAGAATTCCGAAAGGTTTGTTAGGCAAGATTTCCCTTTCCAGAACCCAAGTTGATGTTTGTTTACAAACCTAACGTTCTCCAGATGTGCAACCAGTCTTAGCCTAATTATTCTTTCCAGTATTTTACAGGGGATGCTTGTCAGTGATACAGGTCTATAGTTAAGTGCCTCCTCCCTATCACCTTTCTTGAAAATCGGTACGACATTTGCCTTCTTCCAGCAACTGGGCAATTCTCCCGACATAAGTGACTCATTAAAGATCATTGCCAGAGGCACGCTGAGGGCCTGCGCTGCCTCTTTTAGTATCCACGGTGATACTTTGTCTGCTCCAACCGCTTTAGTTGAATCCAGTGTTGTCAACTGTTTCATTACCTCCTCTGCTGTCACCTCTATATCTGATAGTCTTTCATCTAGGGCAATCTCTTCCAACAATGGGAGCTGCTAAGGCTCGGTTGTGAACACTCCATGGAAACTGGCATTCAGTGCCTCGCAGATTTCCTTGTCACTTTCAGTATATGCCCCCTCTGTCTTCCTTAGTCTTGTCACTTGGTCGTTCACCGACATTTTTCTTCTTATATGGCTGTGTAGTAACTTAGGTTGCTTTTAAGCTTTGATCGCAATATCGTTCTCATAATTTCTTTCCGATGCTCTTCTTATGTGTATACTCCTACCTTGATGTGTACACTCCCACCTTGACCTGTATACCTCCACCTTGACGTGTATACCCCCACCTTGACGTGTATACCTCCACCTTGACGTGTATACCCCCACCTTGATGTGCATACCTCCACCTTGACGTGTATACCTCCACCTTGATGTGCATACCTCCACTTTGACGTGTATACCTTCCATCTTGACGTGTATACCCACACCTTGACGTGTATACCTCCACCTTGACGTGTATACATACACCTTGACGTGTATACCCCACCTTGACGTGTATACCCCCACCTTGATGTGTATACCTCCACCTTGATGTGTATACCCCCTTGATGTGTATACCTCCACCTTGACGTGTATACCCCCACCTTGACGTGTATACCCCCACCTTGACGTGTATACCCCCATCTTGACGTGTATACCCCACCTTGACGTGTATACCTCCACCTTGACGTGTATACCTCCACCTTGACGTGTATACCCCCACCTTGACGTGTATACCCCACCTTGATGTGTTTACCTCCACCTTGGCGTGTATACCTCCACCTTGATGTGTATACCTCCACCTTGGCGTGTATACCTCCACCTTGATGTGTATACCTCCACCTTGACGTGTATACCCCAACCTTGACGTGTATGCCTCACCTTGACGTGTATACCCCCACCTTGACGTGTATACCCCCACCTTGACGAGTATACCTTCACCTTGATGTGTATACCTCCACCTTGATGTGTATACCCCCACCTTGACGTGTATACCTCCACCTTGCGGTGTATACCCCAACCTTGACGTGTATGCCTCACCTTGACGTGTATACCCCCACCTTGACGTGTATACCCCCACCTTGACGAGTATACCTTCACCTTGACGAGTATACCTCCACCGTGATGTGTATACCTCCACCTTGATGTGTATACCTCCACCTTGACGAGTATACCTTCACCTTGACGTGTATACCCCCACCTTGATGTGTTTACCTCCACCTTGACGTGTATACCCCCACCTTGACGTGTATACCCCCACCTTGACGAGTATATCTTCACCTTGATGTGTATACCTCCACCTTGACGTGTATACCTCCACCTTGATGTGTATACCCTCACCTTGACGTGTATACCTCCACCTTGATGTGTATACCTCCACCTTGACGAGTATACCTTCACCTTGACGTGTTTACCTCCACCTTGACGTATATACCTCCACCTTGATGTGTATACCTCCACCTTGACGAGTATACCTTCACCTTGATGTGTTTACCCCCACCTTGACGTATATACCTCCACCTTGATGTGTATACCTCCACCTTGACGAGTATACCTTCACCTTGACGTGTTTACCCCCACCTTGACGTATATACCTCCACCTTGATGTGTATACCTCCACCCTGACGTGTATACCCCCACCTTGACGTGTATACCCCACCTTGATGTGTATACCCCCACCTTGACGTGTATACCCCACCTTGATGTGTATACCTCCACCTTGACGTGTATACCCCCACCTTGACGTGTATACCTCCACCTTGACGTGTATACCCCCACCTTGACATGTATACCCCCACCTTGACGTGTATACCTCCACCTTGACGTGTATACCCCCACCTTGACGTGTATACCTCCACCTTGACGTGTATACCCCCACCTTGACGTGTATACCCCCACCTTGACGTGTATACCTCCACCTTGACGTGTATACCTCCACCTTGACGTGTATACCCCCACCTTGACGTGTATACCCTCCACCTTGACGTGTATACCCTCCACCTTGACGTGTATACCCTCCACTTTGACGTGTATACCCCACCTTGACGTGTATACCCCCACCTTGACGTGTATACCCTCCACCTTGACGTGTATACCTCCACCTTGACGTGTATACCCCCATCTTGACGTGTATACCCCCATCTTGACGTGTATACCCTCCACCTTGACGTGTATACCCTCCACTTTGACGTGTATACCCTCCACTTTGACGTGTATACCCCATCTTGACGTGTATACCCCCACCTTGACGTGTATACCTCCACCTTGACGTGTATACCTCCACCTTGACGTGTATACCTCCACCTTGACGTGTATACCTCCACCTTGACGTGTATACCTCCACCTTGACGTGTATACCCCCACCTTAACGCGCGTTTTGACGTATACTGTATATACTGCCAAAAAATCGTCGTACTAGAAAATGGAAGCAGGTCGCGAAATTGACTTGCTGTCCCGTTTTCTGTTTTGCGTCCTCTGGTAGGTTAGGATAAGGGGTAGCTCTAAGCGTGTACACAGAGAGTGTACACAGTGTACACATAGTTTACAGAGAGTGTACACAGAGAGTGAACACAGTGAACACAGAGAGTGTACACAGAGAGTAAACACAGAGGAGACATAAACACACCAGCGGCTGGAGGTGACCCAGAACACCTGCACTAAACACCTGTGATGCAACAGAGGCTGCAGGAGAATACTCACCCCGGTCTGGTAGAAGACCCGGTAGGCGGGTGGGTGGAGGTCGCGGGCGGGTGGGTGGAGGTCGCGGGCGTGGGCGAGGAGGTCGCGGGCGTGCGCCAGGAGAGGTTCCAGGGGGTTGGGTGGAGGTACTCTGGATGAATGAGCGTACTCCGCTCCCAGGAGCGCCACAGTCCACAACCGCAGTAACACGTCCCAAGTACGCTGGTTGGACATCGTTTGAGGGAGGCTGAGGTAGTAGCTGCGTCTGTTGCTCCGTCACTCGTAGAAATGTCTCGTATTGTGGATATCTTCGAGGTAGTGTGGAAGGAAATGTTAAAAGTCTGGCAAAGCTTGGCGACGAGACGCAACCCGCTTCGCACCTCTCTCTCTGATTACTCAGGTACTACTAAGCTCTCGCGGCTGGGTCGCTGCCTCTTATACCCTCGGCTGCGCGGGGTCTCAATGGAAGGGGGCGGAGCCTATTTCCTTCACTTCGAGTTTCTCAATGAACGTGAGGCGGACCCTGGCGACGGCGCATGCGCACACCACTCACCACTACTGTTTACCTTCACCTGCGGCGTGACGCCTCACACACACACACACACACGCGATTTGCCACACATCTCGCGATTTGCCACTCCGTAACAAAATGCGACGGTTTGGACAAGACACAAACATAAAAAATCGCATTGCTAGAAATACCCACTTGCCCGTTCACCCATTGGGTATCTTAATGATGTATAGAATTCGATTCCATCTATCTATAAGAGAGAACTCTCCATCTACACGGACGAGATAACGTAGCAATTCTCCCCCCCCCCCCGTGACCCCTACATAACATATACGACGTGTTAGAACACAGTGAAGCGCCGCGACACTGACCTTCTCTATAAGGTTCACTCTCGACAGGTCGGTGGGATGATTCGGGTTCGCACGGTTCTGGTGAGGCAAAACAGTCGCATTATTTACGTTTGTGGTTAAGGAAAACAGTTGAGTTATTGACGTTTTTGGCCAGACGAAACAATTGCTAGTCGCGAGGAAATGGGGGGGGGGAGGGTCGAGGGGGGGGGGGAGGTGACAAAGTGGGGGGAGGGGGGGGGAGAACGTGTGCCCAAACATCTCAATCCTTCTGCAGGAGTCGAACCCGGGACCTTTCGGCTGTGACGGCGCTGCCCATATGTGTTGCACTATTTTCTGTTGTAGTATATGTAACACGGTCAATGTTTTTCCAGGTTGTTGTGGCGAGCTCCCTGTATGTTGAAGACTTGTTCCCCCCACCCCAACCCCTTCAACTGCCCCCGCCCCTACCCTACCCCTTTTAACTGCCCCCCACCCCTTCAACCCCCCTCTCTGCCCCCCTGTCAGAAAATGTAACCAATCAGACCTCTGCATCCCTATGGACCAATCAGAGGCGGCGACTTCCAGCACAAAGCCTGATTCAGCCAATGACGGGCGAGCATCTATAGCAACACGCCCCGAGGGCCCGCCCACACGCCCACACAGGCCGCCCACACGCCCACACAGGCCGCCCACACGCCCACACAGGCCGCCCACACGCCCACACAGGCCGCCCACGCCTCCTAACCCCTGTCCAGGCGCCTCCTGGTGCCGCTCTGACCTTCAAGTGCCGTAGTTGGACCAGGAGACTCTGGCGTCTTGCCTCTCTGGCACTCCTTGGTCGACCCCTCCTTGGCTTGGTCCACCCCTCCTTGGCTTGGTCCACCCCCTCCTTGGCTTGGTCCACCCCCTCCTTGGCTTGGTCCACCCCTCCTTGGCTTGGTCCACCCCTCCTTGGCTTGGTCCACCCCTCCTTGGCTTGGTCCACCCCCTCCTTGGCTTGGTCCACCCCCTCCTTGGCTTGGTCCACCCCTCCTTGGCTTGGTCGACCCCTCCTTGGCTTGGTCCACCCCTCCTTGGCTTGGTCCACCCCCTCCTTGGCTTGGTCCACCCCCTCCTTGGGTTGGTCCACCCCTCCTTGGCTTGGTCGACCCCTCCTTGGCTTGGTCGACCCCTCCTTGGCTTGGTCCACCCCTCCTTGGCTTGGTCCACCCCCTCCTTGGCTTGGTCCACCCCCTCCTTGGCTTGGTCCACCCCTCCTTGGCTTGGTCCACCCCTCCTTGGCTTGGTCCACCCCTCCTTGGCTTGGTCCACCCCTCCTTGGCTTGGTCCACCCCCTCCTTGGCTTGGTCCACCCCTCCTTGGCTTGGTCCACCCCTCCTTGGCTTAGTCCACCACCTCCTTGGCTTGGTCCACCCCTCCTTGGCTTGGTCCGCCCCCTCCTTGGCTTGGTCCACCACCTCCTTGGTTTGGTCCACCCCCTCCTTGGCTTGGTCCACCCCTCCTTGGCTTGGTCCACCCCTCCTTGGCTTGGTCCACCCGTCCTTGGATTGATCCACCCCTCCATGGCTTGGTCCACCCCTCCTTGGCTTGGTCCACCCGCCCTTGGCTTGGTCCACCCCTCCTTGGCTTGGTCCACCCCCTTCTTGGCTTGGTCCACCCCTTCTTGGCTTGGTCCACCCCTTCTTGGCTTGGTCCACCCCTCCTTGGCTTGGTCCACCCCTCCTTGGTATGGTCCACCCCTCCTTGGTTTGGTCCACCCATCCTTGGCTTGGTCCACCCCTTCTTGGCTTGGCCCACCCCCTTCTTGGCTTGGTCCACCCCCTTCTTGGCTTGGTCCACCCCTTCTTGGCTTGGTCCACCCCTCCTTGGCTTGGCCCACCCCCTTCTTGGCTTGGTCCACCCCCTTCTTGGCTTGGTCCACCCCTTCTTGGCTTGGTCCACCCCTCCTTGGCTTGGTCCACCCCTCCTTGGCATGGTCCACCCCTCCTGGGCTTGGTCCACAATTCCTTGGCTTGGTCCACCCCTCCTTGGTATGGTCAACCCCTCCTTGGCTTGGTCCACCCCCTCCTTGGTATGGTCCACCCCTCCTTGGCTTGGTCCACCCCCTCCTTGGCTTGGTCCACCCCTCCATGGTTTGGTCCACCCCCTCCTTGGCTTGGTCCACCCCTCCTTGGCTTGGTCCACCCCTCCTTGGCATGGTCCACCCCTCCTTGGTATGGTCCACCCCTCCTTGGCTTGGTCCACCCCCTTCTTGGCTTGGTCCACCCCTCCTTGGCTTGGCCCACCCCCTTCTTGGCTTGGTCCACCCCCTTCTTGGCTTGGTCCACCCCTCCTTGGTTTGGTGCACCCCTCCTTGGCTTCGTCCACCCCTCCTTGGCTTGGTCCACCCCTTCTTTGGCTTGGTCCACCCCCTCCTTGGCTTGGTCCACCCCTCATTGGCTTGGTCCACCCCTCCTTGGCTTGGTCCACCCCTCCTTGGCTTGGTCCACCCCCTCCTTGGCTTGGTCCACCCATCCTTGGCTTGGTCCACCTCTCCTTGGCTTGGTCCACCCCTCCTTGGCATGGTCCACCCCTCCTTGGCTTGGTCCACAATTCCTTGGCTAGGTCCACCCCTCCTTGGTATGGTCAACCCCTCCTTGGCATGGTCCACCCCTCCTTGGCTTGGTCCACACCCTCCTTGGTATGGTCCACCTTTCCTTGGCTTGGTCCACCCCCCTCCTTGGCTTGGTCCACCCCTCATGGTTTGGTCCACCCCATCATTGGCTTGGTCCACCCCTCCTTGGCTTGGTCCACCCCTCCTTGGCATGGTCCACCCCTTCTTGGCTTGGTCCACCTCTCCTTGGCTAGGTCCACCCCTCCTTGGTATGGTCAACCCCTCCTTGGCATGGTCCACCCCTCCATGGCTTGGTCCACCCCCTCCTTGGTATGGTCCACCTTTCCTTGGCTTGGTCCACCCCCTCCTTGGCTTGGTCCACACCTCATGGTTTGGTCCACCCCCTTATTGGCTTGGTCCACCCCTCCTTGGCTTGGTCCACCCCTCCTTGGCATGGTCCACCCCTTCTTGGCTTGGTCCACCTCTCCTTGGCTTGGTCCACCCCTCCTTGGCATGGTCCACCCCTCCATGGTTTGGGCCACCCCCTCCTTGGCATGGTCCACCCCTCCTTGGCTTGGTCCACCCCTCCTTGGCATGGTCCACCCCTCCTTGGCTTGGTCCACCTCTCCTTGGCTTGGTCCACCCCTCCTTGGCTTGGTCCACCCCACCTTGGCTTGGTCCACTCCTCCTTGGCTTGGTCCACCCCTCCTTGGCTTGGTCCACCCCTTCTTTGGCTTGGTCCACCCCTTCTTTGGTTTGGTCCACCCCTCCTTGGCATGGTCCACCCCACCTTGGCTTGGTCCACCCCTCATTGGCTTCGTCCACCCCTCCTTGACTTGGTCCACCCCTTCTTTGGCTTGGTCCACCCCCTCCTTGGTATGGTCCGCCTTTCCTTGGCATGGTCCACCCCTCCTTGGCTTGGTCCACAATTCCTTGGCTAGGTCCACCCCTCCTTGGTATGGTCAACCCCTCCTTGGCATGGTCCACCCCTCCTTGGCTTGGTCCACCCCCTCCTTGGTATGGTCCACCTTTCCTTGGCTTGGTCCAACCCCCTCTTTGGCTTGGTCCAACCCCCTCTTTGGCTTGGTCCACCCCTCATGGTTTGGTCCACCCCCTCATTGGCTTGGTCCACCCCTCCTTGGCTTGGTCCACCCCTCCTTGGCATGGTCCACCCCTTCTTGGCTTGGTCCACCTCTCCTTGGCTTGGTCCACCCCTCCTTGGCATGGTCCACCCCTCCATGGTTTGGTCCACCCCCTCCTTGGCTTGGTTCACCCCTCCTTCATGGTCCACCCCACCTTGGCTTGGTCCACTCCCTCCTTGGTTTGGTCCACCCCTCCTTGGCTTCGTCCACCCCTCCTTGGCTTGGTCCACCCCTTCTTTGGCTTGGTCCACCCTCTCCTTGACTTGGTCCACCCACTCCATGGCTTGGTCCACCCTCTCCTTGGTTTAGTCCAGCCCTCCTTGGCTTGGTCCACCCATCCTTGGTTTGGTCCACCCCCTCCCAGCACCACAAGCCTCGCTGGGGGAGGCTTGTGGTGCTCGCTGGGGGAGGCTTGTGGTGCTCGCTGGGGGAGGCTTGGGGTGCTCGCTGGGGGAGGCTTGGGGTGCTCGCTGGGGGAGGCTTGGGATGCACGCTGGGGGAGGCTTGGGGTGCACGCTGGGGGGGTGGCTTGGGGTGTTCGCTGGGGGAGGCTTGTGGTGCTCGCTGGGGGAGGCTTGGGGTGCTCGCTGGGGGAGGCTTGGGGTGCTCGCTGGGTCAGGGTTGTGGTGCTTGCTGGGGGAGGCTTGGGGTGCACGCTGGGGGAGGCTTGGGGTGCTCACTGGGGGAGGGTTGTGGTGCTCGCTGGGGGAGGCTTGGGGTGCTCGCTGGAGGAGGCTTGGGGTGCTCGCTGGGGGAGGGTTGTGGTGCTCGCTGGGGGAGGCTTGGGGTGCACGCTGGGGGAGGCTTGGGGTGCTCGCTGGGGGAGGCTTGGGGTGCACGCTGGGGGAGGCTTGGGGTGCTCGCTGGAGGAGGCTTGTGGTGCTCGCTGGGGGAGGCTTGGGGTGCTCGCTGGGGGAGGCTTGGGGTGCTCGCTGGGGGAGGCTTGGGGTGCTCGCTGCGGGAGGCTTGGGGTGCTCGCTGGGGGAGTCTTGGGGTGCTCGCTGGGCCGGGAGGCTTGGGGTGCTCGCTGGGGAGGCTTGGGGTGCTCGCTGAGGGAGGCTTGGGGTGCTCGCTGGGGGAGGCTTGGGGTGCTCGCTGGGGGTGGCTTGGGGTGCTCGCTGGAGGAGGCTTGGGGTGCTCGCTGGGGGAGGCTTGGGGTGCTCGCTGGGGGAGTCTTGGGGTGTTCGCTGGGGGAGGCTTGTGGTGCTCGCTGGGGGAGGCTTGTGGTCCTCGCTGGGGGAGGCTTGGGGTGCTCGCTGGGGGAGGCTTGGGGTGCTCGCTGGGGGAGGCTTGGGGTGCTCGCTGGGGGAGGCTTGGGGTGCTCGCTGGGGGTGGCTTGGGGTGCTCGCTGGGGGAGGCTTGGGGTGCTCGCTGGGGGAGGCTTGGGGTGCTCGCTGGGGGGGGGGGGCTTGTGGTCCTCGCTGGGGGAGGCTTGGGGTGCTCGCTGGGGGAGGCTTGGGGTGCTCGGTGGGGGAGGCTTGGGGTGCTCGCTGGGGGAGTCTTGTGGTGCTCGCTGGGGAAGTCTTGTGGTGCTCGCTGGGGAGGCTTGGTGTGCTCGCTGGGGGAGGCTTGGGGTGCTCGCTGGGGGAGGCTTGGGGTGCTTGCTGGGGGAGGCTTGTGGTGCTCGCTGGGGGAGGCTTGGGGTGCTTGCTGGGGGAGGCTTGTGGTGCTCGCTGGGGGAGGCTTGGGGTTACGAACCCTCTCCAAGTGTTGAGTGAGCGTGTGGTCCAATACGGCTGTAAGAGTGAGACTGCACAATAGGCTCCGCTGGGATAGCATGTTCCCCCTACTGCTGGGTCGGAAGCAATTGGCTGAGCCTTGGTCGTTACCCACGGGACACCAGCCACGGTAATGGCCTCGCCTCGCTCAGCCAGGCCTCGAACAAGACGCCTTATGGCAGAACTCTTCGAACCAGCGTCCAAGATAATCTCCCCTCGTTAGAAAACAGCCTATCAGTCCATGCCTCAAATTGTAGAGGCCTAGAGAGAGGCTGCCCCAAGGGTGTGTGTGGCCAGGCTCTGGTCGCCATTTAGGCCTATGACCCCTGTGTCAGGGTCAGGGGGGCCTCTGGGGGCAGCTGAGGGCTGGGTGCCGCTGGCAGTATAGAGGTAGAGTGCAACCCGCCCTCCTAATACAGCCTCGTATTTTGACTTACACTCCACCTAACGCCAAAAATCGTCGTGTTAGAAAATGGTAACTGGTCGCGAAATTGATACACTGTCCCGTTTTCTGTTCTGGGTCCTCTGGTAGGTTAGGCTAAGGGCACTTTAGTACGACAGTTTCTTGACGTTGGGGCACATTAGGAGGACGGACTGCAATGTGTATTGGGTTCCTGGGCGCCGAGTGTGTGGGTTGTTCAGCGAGGCAGATATAACAAGCAGTGATCCTGGATCACATCGTTACCATACACAGTGTCTGTCCGTGTTTCAAAACACCTCGAATGTTGCCAGTTCCATTGCCTAATAGGAAACATGTCCAGAGGGATTGTATTATTTAATAAACTTGCTAATCAAATTCCGTATCAATGGCGCCCCTAGTTGCCATAATAGGGAGCGAGTATATTAAGGCCCTCCACCATCTTGACGTTATCTTGAGATGATTTCGGGGCTTTAGTGTCCCCGCGGCCCGGTCCTCGACCAGGCCTCCACCCCCAGGAAGCAGCCCGTGACAGCTGACTAACACCCAGGTACCTATTTTACTGCTAGGTAACAGGGGCATAGGGTGAAAGAAACTCTGCCCATTATTTCTCGCCGGCGACCGGGATCGAACCCGGGACCACAGGATCACAAGTCCAATGTGCTGTCCGCTCGGCCGACCATCTCTTGATGTTATTAATAATTTTCCATTAAATATCAATTAATCCCTCCTCGTCTTCATGAACAGGTGTGGGACGAGTTTCAGAGCCAGTTACTGTTGTCTCAGTACAACAGTACAACAGTACAACAGTACAACAGTACAACAGTAGCCTACAGTATGCCAAACAGTTTCCGCCAGATTGATTGGCTTGCTCCGTGACCAATCACAAGTAATTATCAAAGGATCAGAGTAATTACAAACAATGTCAGAGTTATCAAAAGTATAACTTTCCTCTCCCCGGCCGAGGTGGTGGCGGCCATAGTTAACTACGAGGACCCGGGCCTCTGTCACCCTCTCAACAGCCTCGTTACACTCTGGAGTTAATATGATGAAGTTTTATATCTCCCGGGGTATATCTGCTGGCACTTATATCCACAATGATATATACCTCTCTGGCCTGGTCCACATCTCCCTGGCTTCGTCCACACCTCTCTGGCCTGGTCCACATCTCCCTGGCTTCGTCCACACCTCTCTGGCCTGGTCCACATCTCCCTGGCTTCGTCCACACCTCTCTGGCCTGGTCCACATCTCCCTGGCTTCGTCCACACCTCTCTGGCCTGGTCCACATCTCCCTGGCTTCGTCCACACCTCTCTGGCCTGGTCCTCACCTCCCAGGCTTGGTTCACACCTCCCTGGCTTGGTCCACACCTCCCTGGCTTGGTCCACACCTCCCTGGCTTGGTCCACACCTCTCTGGCCTGGTCCTCACCTCCCTGGCTTGGTCCACACCTCTCTGGCCTGGTCCACATCTCCCTGGCTTCGTCCACACCTCTCTGGCCTGGTCCTCACCTCCCTGGCTTGGTTCACACCTCCCTGGCTTGGTCCACACCTCCCTGGCTTGGTCCACACCTGCATGGCTTGGTCCACATCTCCCTGGTCTGGTCCACACCTCCCTGGCTTGGTCCACACCTCCCTGGCTTGGTCCACATCCCTGGCCCACACCTGGCCTCGTCCACACCTCCCTGGCCTGGTCCACACCTCCCTGGCTTGGTCCACACCTCCCTTGGTCTTGGTCCACACCTCCCTGGCTTGGTCCACACCTCCCTGGCTCCACACCTGGTCCACACCTCCCTGGCTTGGTCCACACCTCCCTGGCTTGGTCCACACATGGCTTGGTCCACACCTCCCTGGCTTGGTCCACACCTCCCTGGCTTGGTCCACACCTCCCTGGCTTGGTCCACACCTCCCTGGCTTGGTCCACACCTCCCTGGCTTGGTCCACACCTCCCTGGCTTGGTCCACACCTCCCTGGCTTGGTCCACACCTCCCTGGCTTGGTCCACACCTCCCTGGTCTGGTCCACACCTCCCTGGCCTGGTCCACACCTCCCTGGCCTGGTCCACACCTTCCTGGCCTGGTCCACACCTCCCTGGCCTGGTCCACACCTCCCTGGCTTGGTCCACACCTTCCTAGCCTGGTCCACACCTCCCTGGCTTGGTCCACACCTCCCTGGCTTGGTCCACACCTTCCTAACCTGGTCCACACCTCCCTGGCTTGGTCCACACCTCCCTGGCTTGGTCCACACCTTCCTGGCCTGGTCCACACCTCCCTGGCTTGGTTCACACCTCCCTGGCTTGGTCCACACCTCCCTAGCTTGGTCCACACCTCCCTGGCTTGGTTCACACCTTCCTGGCTTGGTCCACACCTCCCTGGCCTGGTCCACACCGCCCTGGCCTGGTCCACACCTGCCTGGCTTGGTCCACACCTGCCTGGCTTGGTCCAAACCTCCCTGACTTGGTCCACACCTTCCTGGCTTGGTCCACACCTCCCTGGCCTGGTCCACACCTCCCTGGCTTGGTCCATACCTCCCTGGCTTGGTCCACACCTTCCTGGCTTGGTCCACACCTTCCTGGCTTGGTCCACACCTTCCTGGCCTGGTCCACTGCTCCCTGGCTTGGTCCACACCTCCCTGGCTTGGTCCACACCTCCCTGGCTTGGTCCACACCTCCCTGCCCTAGTCCACACCTCCCTGGCTTGGTCCACACCTCCCTGGCTTGGTTCACTGCTCTCTGGCTTGGTCCACTGCTCCCTGGCTTGGTCCACACCTCTCTGGCTTGGTCCACGCCTCCCTGGCTTGGTCCACACCTCCCTGGCTTAGTCCACACCTCCCTGGCTTGGTTTACAACCTCCCTGGCTTGGTCCACACCTCCCTGGCCTGGTCCACACCTCCCTGGCTTGGTCCACACCTGCCTGGCTTGGTCCACACCTCTCTGGCTTGGTCCACGCCTCCCTGGCTTGGTCCACACCTCCCTGGCTTAGTCCACACCTCCCTGGCCTGGTCCACACCTCCCTGGCTTGGTCCACACCTCCCTGGCTTGGTCCACACTTCCCAGGCCTGGTCCACACCTCCCTGGCCTGGTCCACACCTCCCTGGCCTGGTCCACACTTCCCTGGCTTGGTCCACACCTCCCTGGCGTAGTCCACACCTCCCTGGCCTGGTCCACCCCTCCCTGGATTGGCTAGGTGTGGGGGACACAGGTGTGTGGGACGCAGGTGTGGAGGAGACAGGTGTGGTGTTCCCGGGCACAAGAGCGGTGAGGGAGGCCGGATACAAGATGGCTACAGGGGCCGGGCGTCAGGCGAGAGAGGCAGCCGGATACAAGATGGCTCCGGGGCCAGCTGTGGGTACTGGGGCAGCCAGTTCCTTGACGGGCACAGGGGCGGGTGGTGCCCGGGCACGCTGCTCTACCCGCCTGCCCACGCCCAGGTGTGTAGAGGCACAGGTGTGTGCCAGCCACATCTGTCAAACTCCATATACCTTCTCGTTTTACACTTGTGCTCCCTTGCACAGTCCTCATACTATGAGGCAACTTTGTCCTCATATCCCAGCTCCTTGTCCTCATACCCCAGCTCCTTGTCCCCATATCCCAGCTCCTTGTCCCCATATCCCAGCTCCGTGTCCTCATACCCCAGCTCCTTGTCCTCATATCCCAGCTCCTTGTCCTCATACCCCAGCTCCTTGTCCTCATATCCCAGCTCCTTGTCCTCATATCCCGGCTCCTTGTCCTCATACCCCAGCTCCTTGTCTTCATATCCCAGCTCCTTGTCCTCATATCCCAGCTCCTTGTCCTCATATCCCAGCTCCTTGTCCTCATATCCCAGCTCCTTGTCCTCATATCCCAGCTCCTTGTCCTCATATCCCAGCTCCTTGTCCTCATATCCCAGCGTCTTGTCCTCATATCCCAGTTTCTTATACTCATATCCCAGCTCATTGCCCTCATATCCCAGCTCCTTATCCTCATATCCCAGCTCCTTATCCTCATATGCCAGCTCCTTATCCTCATATGCCAGCTCCTTGTCCTCCTATCCCAGCTCCTTGTCCTCATACCCCAGCTCCTTGTCCTCATATCCCAGCTTCTTGTCCTCATATCCCAGCTCCGTATCCTCATATCCCAGCTCCTTGTCCTCATATCCCAGCTCCTTGTCCTCATATCCCAGCTCCTTGTCCTCATATCCCAGCTCCTTGTCCTCATATCCCAGCTCCTTGTCCTCATATCCCAGCTCCTTGTCCTCATATCCCAGCTCCCTGTCCTCATATCCCAGCTTCTTGTCCTCATATCCCAGCTCCGTATCCTCATATCCCAGCTCCTTGTCCTCATGTTCCTTCCACATGCAATATAACCATTAAATATTGGAAGTGTTAAGTACTGAAGTGTAGAGTACAGTTTTCAGTAAACCACGCAGAGAAAGGTAAACCAAGGGACAATAGTATCTCATTTGACACATTAACCACCTTAACAACAGTAGAGAGCCACACACACACTTCTTATTTAGTACTAATAATACAAAGTATTAATAAATACTGAGGTATTTATTCATATTAATGTAAAGTCAACTTAACTCAACTTTACCAAACGGATCGTAGTGTATAACTCAGGCATAGCCTATCCTTCCCTAACACAGCCTAGCCTAATCATACCTATCTTTGATTAACATATCTATCCAAACCGAAATTGATCAAGTTTACTTTCCAACCTGTACATGGCTATCCTAACGTGATGTCTCCTGCCTATATGTAACACAGCATATTATGTCCTGTCCCAGTGCAAAGTATCCTATCCTATCCTAAGATAATAAAAATAATGATTTTATTCATAAAATATACATGGAACTTTTCTCAGAGATACATTTGAAAGTACAGGAGCTGAATATTAAATACAGCCACTAATGCGCAGAGCATTTCTGGCAAAACTTAACATAATAATTTGTTTCTATTTAAAGACATAATGGTTTATTAAACGAGAACATTTGTGAACCTGTTCATGAACATCAGCAAGGGATATACAATATAAAGGTTATATTTAATAATGAAAGGCATAGACTATTTCATTATAGAATCTGTAGTTTTAGCAACAGTACAGAATTAGTACTTAACATTAGCAATAACAGAATAAACATAAAAATTGACGTAAAGATTCATTTATTAAAACCGCAAGAATGTTAAAGCATTTCTGGCATAACTTAAAATAAGTCAGTTAAATTATTTATCGATTAATATATATGACTTGAATAATTAATTTAACAAAATACATGCAATAAATAGATGACAATGATGAAAAGCATAGGCATACATTCTTACTATGTAAAATTTACAATAACTAACACACAAAAATATATATTTTTGGATAAGGAAATGTGAAATGAATTTGTTACATGATGTTAAGTAAATATTTCTTAGTTTCTCTTTTAAACTGGTTGGGGGACGTAGAAATTTTAATCACAATTGAGAGATCATTAATAAATTTGAGGTCCTTGATTTGCATAATATTTCTGCTTTGATTCTCAATCTAGGAATATAAAATATATATTTGTTTCTACTGTGGTGCCTATGAGTTCTGTTGTAGCCGCCTAGGAAACGTTTGAAGTCAGGATTAGTTCAGTTCGTTCAGAGTTTTGTAAATACTGAGCACACTAGAGTGAGTGGAAAGAGTTGATATTTAACGTATTCAAGCAATGCAGTAAGGGTGTCGAGTGATGTCTCGATACGTTACATATAGGTGCTTGCTATAGTTCCGATTGCTGATTTATGCTGATTAATGATGGGTCAAAGGCTAACGTAATCTTAATCTAACCTAACCTGGCTAACGTAATCTTAATCTAACCTAACCTGGCTAACGTAATCTTAATCTAACCTAACCTGGCTAACGTAATCTTAATCTAACCTAACCTGGCTAACGTAATCTTAATCTAACCTAACCTGGCTAACGTAATCTTAATCTAACCTAACCTAACTTGACAGCATGCCTCAGCTCCGAGAAAGTGACCTCAACCAAATGTTGGCGATGAATGTTCACGGATCTGTGAGAAAATAACTACACTATATATACATATTATGCCACAATGGCTCCAGCATATTACAATAGCCCTGATCCAACACACTCTGACTATCAACGTATTTTTTGGGGAGGAATATCTGCAGAACATAATAATATCAACCGCTTGTTTGGTCATGGGATGGCCCAACACACGTGAGGGATCATAGCCTCGCCTATTTAAGCCAGATGCAACAAAGAATACTGAGAGGACTTGGCGCTCAATTCCTGCCACTCTGCAACTCTTGATTCATTTTTCATAAGAAATTTATATAACAATGACGTTGTGTAACAATGCGGATATGATGTATGATTTATTTGGAATTTAAATGGATAATAAGGCATAGGTTTAGCACAAAGTATATCCCACGACAGCATTCAATTTGTGACTCACTAGTATTACGTTTTCTACGGCGACTATAAGACTTTCATTACATTCGAACATTGCACTAACTTATAAATATGTTCAATGCGAAAAGGTATATGTAGTTTTTTCTAATTCACTGAATGGTTCTAACTGCAGTAATCTAGAGGCGTCGTAGGTGTTTTATGAAACTCTAAGTCATTTGGTTGGCCTAAATGTAGCGTTATATTTCATTGTGTCGGGGGACAGGCAGCCAGTTTATATATACAGCACATGTTAGGCTTATATCGAGGTTTCCCTCTTCCATAGGGTAGAATTACTGCCCCCCAGGATGTAACCCCACAACATACTGACTACTACCGGGGCCCTATATAGAATAGCGTACTGTTTTCTGTGTAACTTTGATTTATTGAATACCAACTAAAATTATATATAGCGTATAAATGCGTTATATTGGTGACAAGCAGGTGACGCTATATTGGTGCGCAAGCAGGGTGTTATATATAGCACCAAGCGGTGTGCTATGGAGCAGGGTGCTATATATAGCACCAAGCAGTGTGCTATGGAGCAGGGTGCTATATGTAGCACCAAGCAGTGTGCTATGGAGCAGGGTGTTATATATAGCACCAAGCGGTGTGCTATGGAGCAGGGTGCTATATATAGCACCAAGCAGTGTGCTATGGAGAAGGGTGCGCAAGCAGGGTCACGTTATATTGGTGCACAAACGCTATGTCGGTGACAAGCAGCGGCCCCGCCCCACACACAGAACACTGGGTAGCAAAACCAAAAACTCGGCCCTCAGCTAAAACGCAAAGGTCATCCGGTGCCCCCCGGCAGAGCAGATGCCAGCCGCCCACCACGGCCGAGATCTTTGCAACACCCTCCTGCATTTATGCAAAGCCTCTCGTGACAAATAAGTGAGATGTTTACACTGTTCGTCTACTTACAGTTAAAAATTAAAAAATGAGAGCTCAAGACTTGCAGGCCATATACCCACGAAGTTCAGGCCTGTAAGCTCTATATATATCTCCATAATATCTGCATTGTAGGGCACTTTAATTTTAGCAAAATAAACTGGACAAATAAAGAAAGAAATCCAATCTGTGTTTTTGGCAGTCGATGATTGTATTGTTAAATCTTGTGCAACCCACAACAGTTGTCTATTTCCTGGGTACCTACTTACTGCTAGGTAAACAGGTGCATTAGGTGTAAGGAAACGCGCCCAAACGTCTCCCTCTGGCCAGGAATCAAACTCTGGCCCAATCGGTTGTGAACCGACTGTAATAACAACTTCTTGGCTACATGGTTGTCACATCAATGCGAATTTAACCACGTTAATACAGACATAAATACTGACTTGCCTCCGCCAGCACTCTGATGGAGTCCCAGCACTCTGATGTCCTTCCACAGACAGTGGTGTATGGGTTCAGGTGGGTTGAACCCGGTTGTGGCGCAGTGGTTAGCGGTCAGAACTGTGATACCACAGACTTTAGCTCGATTCCCTCTAGCGAGAGTCCACCCAGGAAGCAGCCCGTCCTCATAAACAATTGCTAAATGCTCACTAATCCAACAGCTGCACAATACACACGAGTCACAACTGATGACGTTCGAACTGTTTTCAAATTCCACCTCTAAACGCTAAAGTGAGGGGTAGACCTGCATTATGATCCGAGCTAACAGGGTTATTCGTGCGAGCCCGCTACATGAACGATACAAGATACGACAGTGCTATACACAATAGACATATGAAACAGAAGCTTAAGTAAACGACAGTTGTTGTTGATGTAGGGGCGACGACGATCATGGGGTCGGATGCGCCCCGGCGTACCCGTGAAGGGTTAATCGCGAAGTCCGGAAAGGTGAAACGCCAAGCCTAATCTCGAAACGAGTGACGCCAATCACTGGAAACTAATATGCCTTGCCGCAAAGAAACGCGATTAGGCAGATGATTGGGGAGCCCCAGGAGTCCCTCAGGGTGACAAGCACCGGCCCCGCCACAGAGAACACTGGGTAGCAAAACCAAAAACTCGGCCCTCAGCTAAAACGCAAAAGTCATCCAATGCCCTCCGGCAGAGCAGAGGTCGGCCAGCGACCACGACTGAGGGCACACCAGGAGCCCACCAAGACCCGCCAACCCCCGGCACCTCTCGGCCAAGCCGGCGCCGGACACCGTCACCCCGCCGGGAGAACCAGCCAGAACACGTGAAAAAACATCTATCAACAATCCGCTGACCCAAGGGAATATGTGCGTCAGGCGTCGTACAAACCGGACCCTTGAAGAGGAATGACAAACGGCAGCAGCAAATCCAAAATCGCAAAATAGAACGTGATCCGGCGGCGTCCAGACGTCCGCTCGGCGTCAGAGTTGAACCAAGAGTCCTCCTACACTATACGACAGCCTTCGAGAGTTGTTGATGATTTAGGAGCGACAACGATCGTACAGCCTTCGGGAGGTGCTCTCACCGCTCCTCTTTGTATACGACGCCTCGTCACCCCAACTCATTTACCGTTTTCTCTGATAAATCTTAATTATAGAAAACTGGAATAGCATGCAGTGGACTCTTATATAACACTAGTTATGTCCCTGGAAAGCAACGTGTTATATAAAATCGTAACATATAAATATATTGTGGTACCATTTATAACCATTTATAACAATTTATAACCATTAAGAGGTTGATAGGCCTTAAGTCCAACACCAAACGAAGTCGTTAGTGGTACGAAAAGATTACGAGGCAATAGTACTGATATTTAAAGAAGTTTGACTACAGCCAATTGTCCTGTATAATGAGGTCTCTTAATGTGCAGGCCTGACACAACATACACCGTAGGTCACTACCACAACATACACAGTAAGTCACCACCACAACATACACAGTAAGTCACCACCACAACATACACCGTAGGTCACCACCACAACATACACCGTAGGTCACCACCACAACATACACCGTAGGTCACCACCACAACATACACAGTAAGTCACCACCACAACATACACAGTAAGTCACCACCACAACATACACCGTAGGTCACCACCACAACATACACCGTAGGTCACCACCACAACATACACCGTAGGTCACCACCACAACATACACCGTAGGTCACCACCACAACATACACCGTAGGTCACCACCACAACATACACCGTAGGTCACCACCACAACATACACCGTAGGTCACCAACACAACATACACCGTAGGTCACCACCACAACATACACCGTAGGTCACCACCACAACATACACCGTAGGTCACTACCACAACATACACAGTAAGTCACCACCACAACATACACCGTAGGACACCACCACAACACACCGTAAGTCACCACCACAACATACACCGTAGATCACCACCACAATATACACCGTAGGTCACCACCACAACATACACCGTAGGTCACCACCACAACATACACCGTAGGTCACCACCACAACATACACCGTAGCTCACCACTACAACATACACCGTAGGACACCACCACAACATACACCGTAGCTCACCACTACAACATACACCGTAGGTCACCACCACAACATACACCGTAGGTCACTACCACAACAAACACCGTAGGTCACTACCACAACATACACCGTAGGTCACCACCACAACATACACCGTAGGTCACCACCACAATATACACAGTAAGTCACCACCACAACATACACCGTAGGACACCACCACAACATACACCGTAGGTCACCACCACAACATACACCGTAGGTCACCACCACAACATACACCGTAGGTCACCACCACAACATACACCGTAGGTCACCACCACAACATACACCGTAGGTCACCACCACAACATACACCGTAGGTCACCACCACAACATACACCGTAGGTCACCACCACAACATACACCGTAGGTCACCACCACAACATACACCGTAGGTCACCACTACAACATACACCGTAGGACACCACCACAACATACACCGTAGCTCACCACTACAACATACACCGTAAGTCACCACCACAACATACACCGTAGGTCAGTACCACAACATACACCGTAGGTCACCACCACAACATACACCGTAAGTCACCACCACAACATACACCGTAGGACACCACCACAACATACACCGTAGGTCACCACCACAACATACACCGTAGGACACCACCACAACATACACCGTAGGTCACCACTACAACATACACCGTAGGTCACCACCACAACATACACCGTAGGACACCACCACAACATACACCGTAGGACACCACCACAACATACACCGTAGGTCACCACCACAACATACACCGTAGGTCACCACTACAACATACACCGTAGGTCACCACCACAACATACACCGTAGGACACCACCACAACATACACCTTAGGTCACCACTACAACATACACCGTAGGACACCAACACACATACACCGTAGGTCACCACTACAACATACACCGTAGGACACCAACACAACATACACCGTAGGTCACCACTACAACATACACCGTAGGACACCAACACAACATACACCGTAGGACACCAACACAACATACACCGTAGGACACCAACACAACATACACCGTAGGACACCAACACAACATACACCGTAGGACACCAACACAACATACACCGTAGGACACCAACACAACATACACCGTAGGACACCAACACAACATACACCGTAGGACACCAACACAACATACACCGTAGGACACCACCACAACATACACCGTAGGTCACCACCACAACATACACCGTAGGTCACCACTACAACATACACCGTAGGTCACCACCACAACATACACCGTAGGACACCACCACAACATACACCGTAGGACACCACCACAACATACACCGTAGGTCACCACTACAACATACACCGTAGGTACACCGTAGGTCACCACTACAACATACACCGTAGGACACCACCACAACATACACCGTAGGTCACCACTACAACATACACCGTAGGACACCAACACAACATACACCGTAGGTCACCACCACAACATACACCGTAGATCACCACCACAATATACACAGTAGGACACCACCACAACATACACCGTAGGACACCAACCAACAACACCGTAGGACACCACCACAACATTCACCGTAGGACACCACCACAACATACACCGTAGATCACCACCACAATATACACAGTAAGTCACCACCATAACATACACCGTAGGACACCAACACAACATACACCGTAGGTCACCACCACCACAAACAACCACCACCACCACAAACAACCCTCAGCTCGAACAAGCTTCACCAGGTGAGAGCTCTCCGTACTCACTAACAGCTAAACCCTTACCGATGACTCAGGTCGGTTGGGTTCCAGTCGATCAAGTCGGTCGCTTACGATCGCTGCCAACCCTCGCCCCGTTTTCTTTGATGATACCACTAGAGCGAGTGCCACTATTATTAAGCATAGACTTATCTCTATGTTCGCTAAATGAGGTGTTGCTCTGAGTCACGATGAAGTATAAGGTCCTATATATATACTGCCAGCTGGTATTAGAAGTCCCATATGTAGGTTTGCGAGTATTTTTAAAAGACAAATTCACCTGATATTTATGTCACTGGTTAGTTATAAGTGTTGATAGTTCAACGGCTGTATTTTGGAATAGGTAAAAAAATGCAACCAGGTCATGCCTACCCGTGCACCATCCACCCCCTATCCATCCCACCCCATCCACCCCAAGTCAACGAACTTGCTGCCCAGTACTCACATCTGGCCCCGGGAGCCCAATAGTTGTTGTTGTTGTTATAGATTCAGCTACTCGGAACAAGTTCCAAGTAGCACGGGCTATGGTGAGCCCGTAACTTACCTGGCACAGGAGCAGGGCAAGTAGCACGGGCTATAGTGAGCCCGTAGTGGACTTACCTGGCACAGGAGCGGGGCTGTAACTAGCCCAATAGACTCTGCAGCCTATATATATATAAGTCGATTTATTAAGACTTGAGAAGCGGGACCCCAAGAGCTGTAACTCATCCCTCGTAAATGCAACTAAGTGAGCACCATCATGTCTCCCCATTTGGTTGTGGTTGGCGGGGGAAGGGGGTTTGATGGGCAGTGGGGAGGGGGGGATAGGAAGGGGTTGATGAATGGTTAAGTAGAGAGGATGCGGAGGTGGGGGTGGTGGTGGGGGAGCTAAGAGTTGGTTGAGAGAGGATCTGGAAGGGTCGTGTTGGGTTGAGACAACATGTTGTGGTGGGTTTACAGTGCCTCGAGGGCTTCAACCATCGCTCATCACCAAATTCTTCGTTCGCAGGAAGTCGCATGCGGCGGTGCTCCAATATTTTCGCAGGATTGGTATTCGTACTGCCAAGTTGAGTTCCAAAAGATTGAGCCAGAGACCTCTGCTGTGCGTCGTGGACTGGCTGGTAACCTTTCAAGATGAAACTACATCAGCGGAGGCTGTGGAGTTACAACTTGTGCAGGAGGACTCAGTGAGAGTCGCTCCACAGCCTAGCGAAGTGACCCAAGATATCATCCACAAGTACAGGGACACAGCGGATGGTGTGGTCAACCTCAGGTCGTTGAAGCAGCCTCGACTTGCTGGATAATTCCGAAGTCAGTGAACAAACTCAATTTATAATTTTGCCCCATGTGAGTAATTCAATTAGGTCTTATTACAGTGACCCTTATTCACTGTCACACAGGGCAAAGGATCATACACTATTTTTTCTTCCTTCTTTAAAAGGGACAAGCAAATTTAGGATAAATTGTTTGGATTTCTTATAATATACCAGATTCAATGAAATAGTTACACAGTTAATTGTACAATCAATCAAATTTTAGGCCAGGAGGTCTAAAATCTTTTACTGTTTCTCGTTCAATATTGTAGTGCTCAAGTGAATGCCATAATGGGTTCTCACAGTTTACAAGCTGAATATTCTGGTAGTGGTTCAGCCTCACTAACCCGCCAGATGGGCCTATAGCCAAGGCGAATTTGCGCAATGACTACATCACATTGTCTGGTCCGAGTTACTGTGCTGACCGCACCGGGAGAAGACCGGGCCGCGGGGACGCTAAGCCCTGAAACCATCACAAGGAAACCGTACAAATACCTATTAAAGGATAAAAAACCCACACTTTACACAAACTCTTTCGTAGCCTCCTGAGTGCTGGGTCAAGGTATGCGGTTAGGACGAAGTTGATACATCTCAACATATAATTTATTAATAAATTACGTATTATTTCAAAAGTTGCTATGGCTCTTAATACTGCAGCTTTCTTTGGAGATTTCTTAGTTCTTCTAAATCTGAAGTAATCTCTTTAATGTTTATGTTTTTAATAATTGTATTAGATAATCCAAAGTCATAATTCGTGTTATCTTTCCTGCAAGCCTAGTGGCCAGTCGGTCTTTCCAACCCTAACATGGGATCCACACAAAGATTATACAATATTTAATGTCTTTGGCAAAAATCACATTCATTTAATATTACAAGCTTGTTGTTGTTCCAAATAGCACGGACTATGGCGAGCCCGTAGTGAACTTAATTGCAAGCTACTTCAGACATTAATAGTGACGGATTATTTAAAGACTGCAGAGCACTTTTGTTTTCACAGAGTCAGTAACGTGGAAGTTTATCTGTCCATCAGAACTACTATAGTGTGAGCAGCGACGGTGCAAGAGCTGAAATATTAACGAGTGACTGGTGACAGTGGTTGTGGAGGCTGTGTTACAAGTGGTTGTGGAGGCTGTGTTACAAGTGGTTGTGAAGGCTGTGTGTTACAAGTGGTTGTGGAGGCTGTGTTACAAGTGGTTGTGGAGGCTGTGTTACAAGTGGTTGTGGAGGCTGTGTTACAAGTGGTTGTGAAGGCTGTGTTACAAGTGCTTGTGGAGGCTGTGTTACAAGTGGTTGTGGAGGCTGTGTTACAAGTGGTTGGGAGGCTGTGTTACAAGTGGTTGTGAAGGCTGTGTTACAAGTGGTTGTGGAGGCTGTGTTACAAGTGGTTGTGAAGGCTGTGTTACAAGTGGTTGTGGAGGCTGTGTTACAAGTGGTTGTGGAGGCTGTGTGTTACAAGTGGTTGAGGAGGCTGTGTTACAAGTGGTTGTGGAGGCTGTGTCACAAGTGGTTGTGAAGGCTGTGTTACAAGTGGTTGTGAAGGCTGTGTGTTACAAGTGGTTGTGGAGGCTGTGTTACAAGTGGTTGTGGAGGCTGTGTTACAAGTGGTTGTGGAGGCTGTGTTACAAGTGGTTGTGATGGCTGTGTTACAAGTGGTTGTGAAGGGTGTGTGTGCATCTACTAACAATAGTTACATAGAGAGGAGTTGGGTGTGGAGGCAGGCCGTCGGGAGACAGTGTGGTGAGAGAGGCTCCGAGGGCCTCCTGGAGCGCGTCCCAGACCCCAGCCAGGAAGCACAGTGCAGAATACCTCAGCTGAGAAGTTGGTTCGGGTGGGGAAGTCAGTGGACATCCACCCAGGGAGCCTACTACTAGAAGACGTCAGAAGGGTGCTTATGACATCGTAGGACATGCGGCAAGGGAGTGACGTCGGACGCAACAGCATGAAGCAGCGTGTCGGGCAGGAGCAAGGAGAAGTTCTACAACCCAGCTGACAATCTTAGTAACTTTACCCCTCCACATTTCTCCTTGAGGCTAGACGTTCCTTGGGTAACTAATAGAATCCATTATTATAATTATTGACGTTAGGATGTACTGTGATTGATTAATATTGCTGTCTGTTGATTACTGGTGCTGTGACATAATATTCATATTAATGTTGTAGCCTAATGGTGATTACTTTACGTGCTCAGAATATTCTGTTTTGAAGAATATAAGGTAGAGTAACTATTACTAGGCCTCATAGTTTTCTGTATAGATTATTGACTGTTTGTCAGTGGTGGTATGCACATGGATACTCCGCATTAACGTAAACTTTTAATTACTGGAAGTCAAGGACAACACATTCATAATTATTAGTAGACGAGGCTAGTGTTGCCAGTGTTCTACATATTTGTATTTATTTCTAGTAGTAAATGTCATTTTTTTTAATACTGAGGTTCATACTCCCGCTCCAATTGTATGCTCTGCCGCGCTATCTCGTATACGGGTTAAGTAAACTCAGGCTATCACTGAATACTGAGTCAAATTGGAACTATTGGAACACCTCTGCGAAGTTAAAAAAGTTCAGGATAAACGAGAGTGAGGGACTAGGCAGATAACTAGGACAGAGGTGGTCCTTAGAGGCAACATTCTTTCCTGAGAGAGAGAGACTGTACTCACCTATTTGTACTCACCTATTTGTGCTTGCGGGGGTTGAGCTTTGTCTCTTTGGTCCCGCCTCTCAACTGTCAATCAACTGGTGTACAGATTCCTGAGCCTACTAGGCTCTATCATATCCACGTTTAAAACTGTGCATGGAGTCAGCCTCCACCACATCACTGCCTAATGCATTCCATCCGTTAACTACTCTGACACTAAAAAAGTACCTTCTAACGTCCCTGTGGCTCATGTGGGTACTCAGTTTCCACCTGTGTCCCCTTGTTCGCGTACCACCCATGTTGAATAGTTTATCCTTGTTTACCCGGTCGATTCCCCTGATGATTTTGTAGGTTGTGATCATGTCTCCCCATACTCTTCTGTCTTCCAGTGTCGTAAGGTGCATTTCCCGCAGCCTTTCCTCATAACTCATGCCTCTTATTTCTGGGACTAGTCTAGTAGCATACCTTTGGACTTTTTCCAGCTTCGTCTTGTGCTTAACAAGGTACGGGCTCCATGCTGGGGCCGCATACTCCAGGATTGGTCTTACATATGTGGTGTACAAGATTCTGAATGATTCCTTACACAGGTTCCTGAACACCGTTCTGATGTTAGCCAGCCTCGCATATGCCGCAGACGTTATTCTCTTTATGTGGGCTTCAGGAGACAGGTTTGGTGTGATATCAACTCCTAGATCTTTCTCTCTGTCTGTTTCATTAAGTACTTCATCTCCTATTCTGTATCCTGTGTCTGGCCTCCTGTTTCCACTGCCTAGTTTCATTACTTTGCATTTACTCGGGTTGAACTTCAACAGCCATTTGTTGGACCATTCACTCAGTCTATCTAGGTCATCTTGTAGCCTCCTACTATCATCCTCTGTTTCAATCCTCCTCATAATTTTTGCATCGTCGGCAAACATTGAGAGGAACGAATCTATACCCTCTGGGAGATCATTTACATATACCAGAAACAGTATAGGTCCAAGGACTGACCCCTGCGGGACTCCACTTGTAACGTCTCGCCAATCTGAGACCTCACCCCTCACACAGACTCGTTGTCTCCTGTTGCTTAGGTACTCCTCTATCCACCGGAGTACCTTCCCTTTCACTCCAGCCTGCATCTCCAACTTTCGCACTAGCCTCTTGTGTGGCACTGTATCAAAGGCTTTCTGACAATCCAAAAATATGCAGTCTGCCCGCCCTTCTCTTTCTTGCCTTATTTTTGTTGCCTGGTCGTAGAATTCAAGTAACCCTGTGAGGCAGGACCTGCCATCCCTGAACCCATGTTGATCCTGTGTTACAAAGTTCCTTCGCTCCAGATGCTCCACTAGTTTCTTTCGCACAATCTTCTCCATCAGCTTGCATGGTATGCAGATTAGGGACACTGGCCTGTAGTTCAGTGTCTCCTGTCTATCCCATTTCTTGTATATCGGGACTACTTTAGCTGCTTTCCAAATATCTGGCAGTTCCCCTGTTGCCAGTGATTTGTTATACACTAACACTATGGAGAGTGGTAGGCACAGTTCTCTTGCTCCTTCCTTTAGAACCCAAGGGGAGATTCCATCTGGGCCTATAGCCTTTGTCACATCCAACTCTAGTAAACACTTCCTTACTTCCCCGCTGGTAATCTCAAAGTCTTCCATTGGTTCCTGGTTAGCTATTCCCTCACTTACCTCTGGAATTTCTCCTTGCTCTAAGGTGAAGACCTCTTGGAATTTCTTATTCAGTTCCTCACACACTTCCTTGTCGTTTGAAGTGAATCCTTCTGCCCCTATCCTTAATTTCATAACCTGTTCCTTTACTGTTGTTTTTCTCCTGATGTGGCTATGCAGCAATTTAGACTGAGTCTTTGCCCTGCTTGCGATGTCATTTTCGTATTGTGTTTCTGTCTCTCTTCTCATCCTGACATATTCATTCTTGGCATTCTGGTATCTTTCTCTGCTCTCCAGTGTCCTGTTATTCCTATAGTTTCTCCATGCCCTTTTACTTTGCTGCTTAGCTAGCCTACATCTCTGATTAAACCATGGGTTTCTCATCTTCATTTCACTGTTTTCCTTTTGGACTGGGACAAACCTGTTTGCTGCGTCCTTGCATTTTTGCGTGATGTAGTCCATCATATCTTGGGCCGTCTTTTCCCTGAGCTCTGTTTCTCATGCTATACCTGTTAGGAATTTTCTTAT
>NC_059588.1:6398180-6578180 GCF_020424385.1 Procambarus clarkii | reverse complement strand
CCACTACCTCCCCTAAGCACCCCCCTCCCCACTACCTCCCCTAAGCACCCCCCTCCCCACTACCCCCCCCCTAAGCACTACCTCTCCTAAGCACCCCCCTCCCCACTACCTCCCCTAAGCACCCCCCTCCCCACTACCTCCCCTAAGCACCCCCTCCCCTCCCCACTACCACCCCTAAGCACCCCCTCCCCACTACCTCCCCCCTAAGCACCCCCCTCCCCACTACCTCCCCTAAGCACCCCGTCCCCACTACCCCCCCCCCTAAGCACTACCTCTCCTAAGCACCCCCCTCCCCACTACCTCCCCTAAGCACCCCCTCCCCACTACCTCCCCTAAGCACCCCCTCCCCACTACCCCCCCCCCCCCCCCCTAAGCACTACCTCCTCTAAGCACCCCCCTCCCCACTACCTCTCCTAAGCACCCCCCTCCCCACTACCTCCTCTAAGCACCCCCCCTCCCCAGTACCTCCCCTAATCACCCCCTGCAGACTTCTTCCCCTAAGCACCCCCTCCCCACTACCTCCCCCTCCCCACTACCACCCCCCTCCCCACTACCTCCCCTAAGCACCCCCTCCCCACTACCTCCCCTAAGCACCCCCTCCCCACTACCTCCCCTAAGCACCCCCTCCCCACTACCTCCCCTAAGCACCAACAACAGGGGACGCAGCAGACGACACAAGGGGCACATTCGCGGCTGAAGAGACGTCCACATCCACCGAATCCTCCTCCACAAGAAGCGGCGGAAAATCCACCTCACTGAAGAGGTTCATGGGTGCAACGGCAGGCGCAGAACAGTCAGCAGCCTGATGGCCCAAGAGGCCACAACGATAACACGTCCGAGGCTGGCGGGCGTAAAACACCCGAACGTTGTAACCCATAAGACGCACAGAGGACGGAATATTTTCCTGGAGCCTCATGCCCAGGGTGCGAATGTTAGTCCTCACACCCTTAAGTGGACTGGAAGACACCACGTTCACCTGCACACTAACCACTGCGCCAAACCGGCCGAAGTACCGCCGTAGCAGACCCTCTGGACACTCCAATGGAGCCCCATGCACACTGACGTAAGTGAGGGCACCACTCCGATCAGAGAGCGATACAGTGCCCGCACCATCCGGCAGGGGTAATGTCCGCCCCTCGAATCGACGGAGAAAGTTACGATACGCCAATTCCTCTGTGAACTTCAATATCGCTCGACGTGCCGTCACCAGCTCGACACCATAAATGTTTATCACAGGGATATGAAGCAACTCACACACCAGCGCTATCTCTGGGCAGCCCGTCCTCCAAACAAAGATCCAAAAGTGATTCCATCCACCCACCAAACCCCCTGTTTATGAATGAAAAGCGGTTTACACACGACTCACAACTGCTGACGTTCGAACATATCCGGAACAAGTGCTTCACTGACGAATTTTGTTCGAACCACAACGCTGTAAATGCTTCACCCACGTACTACAAATACAAATAATCACCAACAGAACCTAAATACCTAACCTAACCTAACCTATGCCTATTTATACACAATATGCTATTATATTATAATAATAATTTATACTTGAGAAAATTCCCATTTTGATTGAACAGCATGTTAAAATATATGAATGCGTCTGTGGGGTTGACCGCTGAATGTAATGGACTTGAGTCGAGGACGGGTTGCTCTGCAACCCGTCCTCGACTCCAGTCCATTACATTCAGCGGTCAACCCCACAGACGCATTCATTAATTTCAACATGCTGTTCATTCAAAACGGGAATTATCGCAAGTATAAATTAATATTATAATATATTAGCATATTGTGTATATATAGGCATAGGATAGGTTAGGTTAGGTGTTTAGGTTCTGTTGGCGATTATTTGTATGTGTAGTACGTGGGTGAAGCATTTACAGCGTTGTGATTCGAACAAAAGTCGTCAGTGAAGCACTTGTTCCGGATATGTTCGAACGTCAGCAGTTGTGAGTAGTGTGTAAACCGCTTTTCATTCATAAACAGGGGGTTTGGCGGGTGGATGGAATCACTTTTGGATCTTTGTTTGGAGGACGGGCTGTGCTCTGGGTACCCAGCCCGGCCAGAAAATTCGAGGCCCACAGACTGAGCCCGCAGTACAGGGGGGAGGGGGACCCCCATCGTGAACTCCACGTCAGCACAGGCGGGCAGAGACACACACGCCCCCAAACGGCCAAAACTGGCAAACAACCACCAACTGCCGGAGCGAGCAGTGAACACGTCCACCCTCCACGACAGCCAGCAGTCCACTCATGTGAAATATAATTGATGAATTTATTGTTTAAATTGTCTTTAACTTTGTTCCCCTAGAGCTTTTTGAGTTGAGATGAGAGAGCCTCTGCAGTTACTGGTTTCATGATTTTAATGAGTACATGTTTAGAGTTGATACATGCTAATAACATCTTTTGGTACAGACAAGTTCCATTCATTGTCTTGTATGTACTGACCAGAATGGATGGTGGCAGCCCTTCTACTATCTACTTTTCTACTTCTACCTATCTACCCCTCTCCCTCCACCCCTTTCCAAACTCTCCCTTTCAACTGACGACCCTCCTCGCTCCTCCCACCTCTCTACCTCTCTCACCCCAAACCCTCACTAATTACTTCATTATTCATCTCTTTCCTTTCGTTTCTCTTATACGTTTAGGCAGTGGAATGTGTTCTAGAGTTTCGGGTAGCTGATCAAATTACGGCGCCTTGTAGTCATAGCACCTAGGTAATCGAATACCTAGGTTACAAGGTGTTGCACCAGAGAAGTTGCAGTAGGAACTCTGGGGGGGGGGGTGCTCTAGAATAGTTAGCAAACTGAGGTGCGGGATAACGGACTAAAGAGAGCTGTTTCCCCCGGCCTCGTTAGTTAACTGGGGGGAGGGGGGAATAATGAACTAAAGAGAGCTATCTCCCCCCCCCCTCTCCCGTTACAATGGTGGCAGCGGTGTTGAACAATGTTTACAGTAGCAGGTGTCAGTTTAACATTGTTCAATCCCACGTGTCTTTTGCCGCTCAGACGCTATCACCCTCAACACTCCTTTGTGGAGGTGCTGCCCTTCGTCACCACCCTCAACACTCACTTCGACCACCACTACAGGTCGACCACCACTACAGGTCGACCACCACTACAGGTCGACCACCACTACAGGTCGACCACCACCACAGGTCGACCACCACTACAGGTCGACCACCACCACAGGTCGACCACCACTACAGGTCGACCACCACTACAGGTCGACCACCACTACAGGTCGACCACCACTACAGGTCGACCACCACTACAGGTCGACCACCACCACAGGTCGACCACCACTACAGGTCGACCACCACCACAGGTCGACCACCACTACAGGTCGACCACCACCACAGGTCGACCACCACTACAGATCAACCACCACTACAGGTCGACCACCACCACAGGTCGACCACCAACACAGGTCGACCTCCACCATCCTCCTGGAGACCTCAGATCAATAAATTACAAATTTTACTGTTTTTCTTCGTCTGTGTGTGGGCGGAGGTGGGGAGCTGGGGGGACGTGGGGGCGGAGGTGGGGAGCTGGGGAGACGTGTGGGCGGAGGTGGGGAGCTGGGGGGACGTGGGGGCGGAGGTGGGGAGCTGGGGAGACGTGTGGGCGGAGGTGGGGAGCTGGGGGGACGTGGGGGCGGAGGTGGGGAGACGTGTGGGCGGAGGTGGGGAGCTGGGGGGACGTGGGGGCGGAGGTGGGGAGCTGGGGAGACGTGTGGGCGGAGGTGGGGAGCTGGTGAGACGTGAGGCGGAGGTGGGGAGCTGGGGGGACGTGTGGGCGGAGGTGGGGAGCTGGGGAGACGTGTGGGCGGAGGTGGGGAGCTGGGGAGACGTGTGGGCGGATGTGGGGAGCTGGGGAGACGTGTGGGCGGAGGTGGGGAGCTGGGGAGACGTGGGGCACAAGGTGGGGAGCTGGGGAGACGCTTACGAGCTCCTAAGCGCTACGTGTTTGTTTCTAACCATAAACAACCTTACTGTTCCGAGTCTTCTAAGCTCGTAAACTGTTTAAAAAATACAAACAAACCCGCAAGTATTGTTTACAGATGTACAGACATCGCAAGCGGACACGTAAGTGCTTGAAGAATACAGCGTGCAGGATACGATGTTTACATTATTAAGAGAAAGGTTCCATCAAGCGAGAGCCTATCTTACGAAACGCCTCTCCCGATTAGGGCACTGGCTATTCGCACCTCTGGAGGAGGGTGTTCTCGGGCCAGGGTGAGGCTACACCCACTCTTGAGGGGTGTCAAGTCATGAGGGGGAGGAGGGGGTGGTGGGGGTCAGGAGGAGGGGGTGGGGAGATGGGGCATGAGGAGGGGGAAGGGCATTAGGGATTCGCATCAGTCTCGGGAGGGCGTCGGATCTCCAAAACTGGGTACCATCGCTCTTGGCAGGGTGGCCCCTACCACGCTCCAGGGGGAGTGGCTGCCCCCTACCACGCTCCACGGGGAGTGGTTGGCCCCTACCACGGTCCAGGGGGAGTGGTTGGCCCCCTACCACGCTCCACGGGGAGTGGTTGGCCCTTACCACGCTCCAGGGGGAGTGGTTGGCCCCCTACCACGCTCCAGGGGAAGTGGTTGGCCCCCTACCACGCTCCAGGGGGAGTGGCTGGCCCCTACCACGCTCCAGGGGGAGTGGTTGGCCCTTACCACGCTCCAGGGGGAGTGGTTGGCCCCCTACCACGCTCCAGGGGGAGTGGCTGGCCCCTACCACGCTCCAGGGGAAGTGGTTGGCCCCCTACCACGCTCCAGGGGAAGTGGTTGGCCCCCTACCACGCTCCAGGGGGAGTGGTTGGCCCCTACCACGCTCCAGGGGGAGTGGTTGGCCCCTACCACGCTCCAGGGGGAGTGGTTGGCCCTTACCACGCTCCAGGGGGAGTGGTTGGCCCCCTACCACGCTCCAGGGGAAGTGGTTGGCCCCCTACCACGCTCCAGGGGGAGTGGTTGGCCCCTACCACGCTCCAGGGGGAGTGGTTGGCCCCTACCACGCTCCAGGGGGAGTGGTTGGCCCCTACCACGCTCCAGGGGGAGTGATTGGCCCCTACCACGCTCCAGGGGGAGTGGTTGGCCCCCCTACCACGCTCCAGGGGGAGTGGTTGGCCCCCTACCACGCTCCAGGGGGAGTGGTTGGCCCCCTACCACGCTCCAGGGGGAGTGGTTGGCCCCCTACCACGCTCCAGGGGGAGTGGTTGGCCCCCTACCACGCTCCAGGGGGAGTGGTTGGCCCCTACCACGCTCCAGGGGGGAGTGGTTGGCCCCTACCACGCTCCAGGGGAAGTGGTTGGCCCCCCTAGCCATCAATACCGTTGTCATCGTCAATACCGTTGTCATCATCAATACCGTTGTCATCATCAATACCATTGTCATCATCAATACCATTGTCATCATCAATACCGTTGTCGTCATCAATACCGTTATCGTCATCAGTACCGTTGTCGTCATCAATACCGTTGTCATCATCAATACCGTTGTCATCATCAATACCATTGTCGTCATCAATACTGTCGTCATCAATACCGTTGTCATCATCAATACCGTTGTCGTCATCAATGCCGTTGTCATTATCAATACCGTTGTCATCAATACCGTTGTCATCAATACTGTCGTCGTCAATACCATTGTCGTCATCAATACCGTTGTCGTCATCAATACTGTCGTCATCAATACCGTTGTCGTCATCAATACCGTTGTCGTCATCAATACTGTCGTCATCAATACCGTTGTCGTCATCAATACCGTTATCGTCATCAATACTGTCGTCATCAATACCGTTGTCATCATCAAAACTGTCGTCATCAATACCGTTGTCGTCATCAATACTGTCGTCATCAATACCGTTGTCGTCATCAATACTGTCATCAATACCGTTGTCGTCATCAATACTGTCATCATCAATACCGTTGTCGTCATTAATACTGTCATCAATACTGTCATCAATGCCGTTGTCGTCATCAATACCGTTGTCATCAATACCGTTGTCGTCTTCAATACTGTCGTCATCAATACCGTTGTCGTCATTAATACTGTCGACATCAATACCGTTGTCGTCATCAATACTGTCATCATCAATACCGTTGTCATCAATACCGTTGTCATTAATACCGTTGTCGTCATCAATACCGTTGTCGTCATCAATACTGTCGTCATCAATACCGTTGTCATCAATACTGTCATCATCAATACCGTTGTCGTCTTCAATACTGTCGTCATCAATACCGTTGTCGTCATCAGTACCGTTGTCGTCATCCATACTGTCATTATCAATACCGTTGTCGTCATCAATACCGTTGTCGTCATCAATACTGTCATCATCAATACCGTTGTCGTCATCAATACCGTTGTCGTCATCAGTACCGTTGTCGTCATCAATACTGTCATCATCAATACCGTTGTCGTCATCAATACTGTCATTAATACCGTTGTGATCAATACTGTCGTCATCAATACCGTTGTCGTCATCAATACCGTTGTCATCAATACCGTTGTCGTCATCAATACCGTTGTCGTTATCAATACTGTTGTCGTCATCAATACTGTCGTCATCAATACCGTTGTCGTCATCAATACCGTTGTCGGCATCAATACCGTTGTCGTTATCAATACTGTTGTCGTCATCAATACTGTCATCATCAATACCGTTGTCGGCATCAATACTGTCCTCATCAATACCGTTGTCATCAATATATAACTAACACTGAGGTTGGTTCTGTGCTTCGTTCATAAATAGGTTGATCTGTGCTACTGGTTGTGGGGGACGTGGGTATCCTGTCTCCTAGGGGCTCCTAGGAGCCACAAGGTGGGGGACTGCTAGGGGACGCCTAGGGGCATTTCAGCCCCCTAGGAGTCCCTGGATGACTCCCTGCACCTCATATATTCCCCTGGAACAACGTTACGGTGGAAATTTACAACAAATTATTGCACAACTCACCTCATCACCCACCCACCCCCTTTCCCCCCTCTCCCCCCTCAACGCACCTCTTCCAGCTTCCCTTCCACCTGCACACCCCCTACACCCCTGCCCCTCCCACCCTCCCTTACACCCACCAGTGGGTGTATGTTGTGTTTGGTGACCTGGGGTGGGGGGGTGGGGTGGGGGGGGAGGGGCGCCTCCCCCTTGACACTCCTTCCATTCATTGTCCATTCATTCTTGCCGCAACACGCGTGTACACACACTCATTCATGCAGGTCACGTCCTGACGCCTCGCACACACACACACACACACACACACACACACACACACACACACACACACACACACACACACACACACACACACACACACACACGCACACGTAAACGGGAGAAAGGGGGGTGGAGGGGGGGAGGAGGGCTTGTGTACACACACACACACACACACACACACACACACACACACACACACACACACACACACACAGATCTAGGGGTGATTCTAGATAGAAAACTATCACCTGAGGACTACATAAAGAATGTTGTGCAAGGAGCCTATGCCACGCTTTCTAACTTCAGAATTGCTTTTAAATACATGGATGGCGAAATATTAAAGAAATTGTTCACGACTTTTGTTAGGCCAAAGCTGGAATATGCAGCGGTTGTGTGGTGCCCATATCTTAGAAGCACATTAACAAACTGGAAAAGGTGCAAAGATATGCCACTAAGTGGCTCCCAGAACTGAAGGGCAAGAGCTACGAGGAGAGGTTAGAGTTAGTTTAGTTCATTTATTATGCACCCCATACCCATCTTGTGGGCGGTAGTAGAAAGGATTACAGAGGCACATAATGGGCTCAGGGACTGAACCCCACAATTCATTTAGCTAAGCAAGTTACAATCTTGATGAACTAGTTACAAAATTCCGTATAAGTCGTCACATCAACAATGGGTTCGAGATCGACCACAAGTACAGTTTCTAAATTAAGCAACTGACATATGTGGAGAGCTAGTGGCATAATTGATATGTTTGTCCTGCACACCGCCCCCCATCCAGTGGGCAGCGGTGGATAGGTTACAGTCAGTTACTACCTACAATTACCAAACTGGGGATATTTGGCTAAAATTTCTGGTAGCAGATCATTTTGAATGAAATGTTGACACATCGCTGGAACATTGGTTATAGAATTGTCTCTGAATTCACGTATCTTTTCGCACTCCATCACATAGTGACGGAGGGTGTGCGAATAATTTTGTTGACACAGTTTACATTTGGTCAGGTTACACGTATCTCTGGGAATTCTCATTATCAGCAGATGAGAATTCCCAGAGATACTTGTAACCGAGTCTAAGCAGAGCAGTAGTAGAGGCATTAAGTATGCCAAAACTAGAAGATAGAAGAAAAAGAGGAGATATGATCACTACTTACAAAATAGTAACAGAAATGGATAAAATTGATAGGGAAGATTTCCCGAGACCTGGAACTTCAAGAACAAGAGGTCATAGATTTAAACTAAATAAACACAGATACAAAAGAAATATAAGAAAATTAACTTTCGCAAACAGAGTGGTAGACGGTTGGAACAAGTTAGGTGAGAAGGTGGTGGAGGCCAAGACCGTCAGTAGTTTCAAAGCGTTATATGACAAAGAGTGCTGGGAAGACGGGACACCACGAGCGTAGCTCTCATCCTGTAACTACACTTAGGTAATTACACACACTCACGTAAACAGGGGGTGGGGGGGGGGATGGAGGGCTTGTGTACACCACTAACACCCCCCCCCTTCCCCCCTCCCTCCAACCAACAACAACCACACCTTAACTACCACACCCACAACCACCATATTAAGAGCAACTACTGACCTCTTCCCCCTCCCACTCAAAACGCCACCCACAACAGTTGTCTAACTCCCAGATACCCGTTTGCTGCTAGGTGAACAGAGGCAACAGGTGCAAAGACACGCGGCCAATCGTTTCGCCCGGCCCAGGAGTCGAACACCGGCGACGGCGGATGTGAAGGACAGAGAGAGGTCAGCTGCTGAGCCGCCGTCGTGAACAAACATGGGCGAGGCACTCCCATGTATGGCACCCCCAGGGTCACTATGGTGGTGGGGGAGGAGGGAGGCACTCCCCAGGGTCACTACGGTGGTGGGGGGAGGTGGGAGGCACCCCCAGGGTCACTACGGTGGTGGGGGGAGGTGGGAGGCACCCCCAGGGTCACTATGGTGGTGGGGGGGGAGGTGGGAGGCACCCCCAGGGTCACTATGGTGGTGGGGGGGGAGGTGGGAGGCACCCCCAGGGTCACTATGGTGGTGGGGGGAGGTGGGAGGCACCCCCAGGGTCACTATGGTGGTGGGGGGGAGGTGGGAGCCACCCCCAGGGTCACTACGGTGGTGGGGGAGGTGGGAGGCACCCCCAGGGTCACTATGGTGGTGGGGGGAGGTGGGAGCCACCCCCAGGGTCACTATGGTGGTGGGGGAGGTGGGAGGCACCCCCAGGGTCACTATGGTGGTGGGGGGGAGGTGGAAGGCACCCCCAGGGTCACTATGGTGGTGGGGGGGAGGTGGGAGGCACCCCCAGGGTCACTATGGTGGTGGGGGGGAGGTGGGAGGCACCCCCAGGGTCACTATGGTGGTGGGGGGAGGTGGGAGCCACCCCCAGGGTCACTATGGTGGTGGGAGGCACCCCCAGGGTCACTATGGTGGTGGGGGAGACGCTGGTGGGTGGGAGAGATGTCACCAGTGTAGTCCCCACAGAGCTCTGTAATTGGACCCATCCTGTTTCTAATATATTTAAACAATCTTCCAGAGGGTATAAACTCATTCCTCTCAAAGACAGATGAAGATAGACAGAGACTGCAGGATGACCTGGACAAACTGGAGGAATGGTCTAGAAAATGGCTACTAAAGTTCATCTCAGGAAAGTGTAATTAAAATAGGTGAAGGGAACAGAAGGCTGAACACAAGGTACCATCTGGGAGGTGAAATCCTGCAAGAGTCAAATAGAGAGAAAGATCTGGGGGTTAATATCACGCCGAACCTGTCCCCAGAGGCCCACATCAAAAGAATATCATCAGCGGGATATGCTAGACTGGCCAACATTAGAATTGCCTTTACAAACTTGTGTAAAGAGTCGTTCAGGACCCTGTATACCACTTATGTCAGACCAATCCTGGAATATGCAGCTCCAGCCTGGAGTCCATATTTAGTTAAACACAAGGCAAGGTTAGAGAAGATTCAGCGGTATGCCACCAGACTCGTCCTGGAACCGAGAGGTATGAGCTACAAGGAAAGGCTAAGGGAGCTGAACCTCACATCCCTGGAAAACAGAAGAGTAAGGGGGAGACATGATGTTACGGCCAGCTTGGGCCAGTAACCGAGTTCTTGCTGTTATAACCTCTTCTTCTATATCCAACCCCAAGTCGGTGGTAAGTTTTCAAGAACTGGCTGTGGCAAGTAGTAGTGCCAAGAATAAAGGGGGAGATAAACAATACAATATTAAACCTTCACCAATATATTAACACCTTCACCACTATATATATTATATCTAATGGTAAACACTGGCGAGTTTACCTTCAATTCTGGCCAGTCCACTCACTCCGTATAGTCATAATGTCCCAATACCCGACCTCCGCTCTCCAGTTACACTCTGGTAGAGGGAGCAACACCCTGACAAGGGTCTCAAACAATCACATACAGGGGTAGCTATAGCACCCTGGCAGAAGTCTCTAGCAGCTCGCTAGCAGCACTTCTCAACAGACGCACCACTGTCGTCGCGTAACTCTTCTGGCCAATCCCAGGTACGTCGGTCCATCCAACACTGCATAAACCAGCAGCTAACACACTGCTATAACCGACGGCGGCCACTTTGTCCTCTCACAGGACCAAGTCAAGAGTTCCTGGACTGCCCAATGTGACCTGCCCTCCTCAGTGCAGGGCAGGTCACTGAGGGACTGGTTCACTTACGTCACCTCTGTGAACATAAAACGTCATTAGCTAGACAGACAGTATACTGGGCGAGATTAGGATAACACCCATCCACCGGGGGACTGAAATTATAATTGTAGTCGCAACTTAGATGGCGTTGATCTTGATACGCCACCCACCAGAGGTCATTCATTGTTGACTTCTCCTTCTAACCGAGGCAGGAAACCGGAGCCTTTCACCGATGCCATGCCACCACCAACAGATGGCGTTGGCTACATTGCACCCAATACCTGGTACTTGGAGTGCAGGTCCATAGATGACGCCGAAATCGCCACTCCACACTCCAGCGATGGTGTCGATACTGTAACACATGATAACCTCCTACAAAATTCTCAGGGGAATTGACAGGGTGGACAAAGACAAACTCTTCAGCACGGGTGGAACACGAACAAGGGGACACAGGTGGAAACGTAGTACCTAAATGAGCCACAGAGACGTTACAAACAATTTTTTCAGTGTCAGAATAATTAACAGATAGAATGCACTAGGAAGTGATGTGGTGGAGGCTGACTCCATACACAGTTTCAAATATAAATATGATGTAGGTATTCAGATTCCTGAGCCCAGTAGGCTCAGGAATCTGAACACCTGTTGATTGGCGGTTGAGAGGCGGGACCAAAAAGATTAGTAAAGTAAATTTTATTCAAGAAAGTACATACATAGTTCTTTTACAAACATAATGTTGGATTTATAGATATAGCAAGTACATACAATACCTAAAGCCCCTAGTAAGCATAGCGTTTCGGGCAAGGATTAAGCTCAACCCTCGTAAGCACAACTAGATGAGTACAACTAGGTAAGTACGCACACTTGCACACACACACACACACACACACACACACAGTGGAGGACAGCTTGAGGCTTCAAGAAGACCTGGAAAAGCTGCAGGAATGGTCAAACAAATGGCTATTAGAGTTTAACCCAAGCAAATGTAATGAAATGAAGATAGGGGTAGGAAGCAGGAGACCAGATACAAGGTATCATTTGGGAGATGAGATACTTCAAGAGTCAGAGAGAGAGAAAGACTTGGGGGTTGATATCACGCCAGACCTGTCCCCTGAAGCTCATATCTAGAGGATAACATCAGCAGCATATGCCAGGTTGGCTAACATAAGAACGGGCTTTAGAAACTTGTATAAGGAATCTTTCAGAACATTATATACCACATATGTCAGACCAATCCTGGAGTATGCAGCCCCAGCATGGAGTCCATATCAAGTCAAGCATAAGACTAAACTGAAAAAGGTTCAAAGGTTTGCCACCAGACTAGTACCCGAGCTGAGAGGTATGAGCTACGAGGAGAGACTACGGGAATTAAACCTCACTTCGTTGGAAGACAGAAGAGTTAGGGGGGACATGATCACCACATTCAAGATTCTCAAGGGAATCGACAGGGTTGATAAAGACAGGTTATTTAACACAAGGGGCACACGCACTAGGGGACACAGGTGGAAACTGAGTGCCCAAATGAGCCGCAGAGATATTAGAAAGAACTTTTTTAGTGTCAGAGTGGTTGACAAATGAAATGCATTAGGAAGTAATGTGGTGGAGGCTGACTCCATACACAATTTCAAGTGTAGATATGATAGAGCCTAAAAGGCTCAAGAACCTGTACACCTGTTGATTGACGGTTGAGAGACGGGACCAAAGAGCCAGAGCTCAACCCCCGCAAGCACAATTAGGTGAGTACAACTAGGTGAGTACACACACACACACACACACACACACACACACACACACACACACACACACACACACACACACACACACACACACACACACACACACACACACACACACACACACACACACATAGTATAGATATGATAGAGCCCAATAGGCTCTGGAACCTGTACATCGGTTTGATTGACAGTTGAGAGGCGGGATCAAAGAACCAGAGCTCGACCCCCGCAAGCACAGCTTGGTGAGTACAAACACGAAACGGACAGAGAGAAAGATCTAGGAGTTGATATCACACCAAACCTGTCTCCTAAAGCTCACATAAAATGAATAACGTCTGCGGCATATGCGAGGCTGGCTAACATCAGAACTGCCTTCAGGAGCCTGTGTAAGGAATCATTCAGAACCTTGTATACCACATATGTAAGACCAATCCTGGAGAATGCGGCCCCAGCATGGAGCCCGTACCTTGTCAAGCACAAGACGAAGCTGGAAAAAGTTCAGAGGTATGCCACTAGGCTAGTCCCAGAACTGAGAGACATGAGTTACGAGGAAAGGCTGCGAGAAATGCACCTTACGACACTGAAAGATAGAAGAGTAAGGGGAGACATAATCACTACCTACAAAGTTATCAGAGGAATTGACAAGGTAGATAAGGATAAACTGTTTAACACAGGGAGTCCACGAACAAGGGGACACAGGTGGAAACTGAGTACCCAAATGAGCCACAAGGACGTTAGAAAGAACTTTTTCAGTGTCAGAGTAGTTAACGGATGGAATGCATTAGGCAGTGATGTGGTGGAGGCTGACTCCATACACAGTTTCAAATGTAGATATGATAGAGCCCAGTAGGTTCAGGAATCTGTACACCAATTAATTGCTAGTTGAGAGGCGGGACCAAAGAGCCAGAGCTCAACCTGCAAGCACAACTAGGTGAGTACACACACACACACACACACTACAGAGACAACATAACAGGAACCATGACAATGGGAGGACCAAGAGTAGTAGTAGCAGTGATATATAACCCTCCACCCAATGACAGAAGACCCAGGCAAGAGTATGACAATAACAACATGGCAGTTAACACTATAATTGAGAGGGCAGCCTCTGCTGCCTGTAGAAATAGATCCCATCCGCTCATCATGGGGGACTTCAATCACGGAAGGATAGACTGGGAGAACAAGGAACCGCATGAAGGAGAGGATACATGAAGAGCGAAACTACTGAAGGTGGCGACAAGAAACTTCTTAAGCAGCATGTCAGGGAACCCACAAGAATGAGAGGAAACGATGAACCAGTGAGACTTGAACTAGTCTTCACTCTGAACGACTCCGACATAAGGAATATCGGTTTCGAGGCCCCGGTAGGAATGAGCGACCACAGTGTACTGACGTTTGAATATCTGGTTGAAGTAGGGTTATTGAACTCGAGGAGAGGAACTGAAAACAAAAGGTTGGTATTCCGAAAGGGAAACTATGAGGAGATAAGGAAATTCCTAACAGATATAACATGGGAAACAGAGCTCAGAGGAAAGACGGCCCAAGACATGATGGATTACTTCACGCAGAAGTGTAAAGAGGCAGCAGACAAGTTTGTCACCAGTGGAATCCCGCAGGGTTCAGTCTTTGGACCTATACCTCTCTGATATTTGTAAATGATCTCCCAGAGGGTATAGAAGCGTTCCTCTCACTGTATGCTGATGATCCAAAAATTATGAGGAGGCTTAAAACAGAGGATGATAGTAGGAGGCTACAAGATGACCTAGACAGACTGAATGAATGGTCCAACAAATGGCTACTAAAGTTCAACTCGAGTAAATACAAAGTCATGAAACTAGGCGGTGGAAACAGGAGGCCAGACATAGGATACCGAATGGGAAATGAAGTTTTTCATGAAACGGACAGAGAGAAAGATCTGGGAATTGATATCACACCAAACCTGTCTCCTGAAACCCACATTAAAAGAATTACATCTGCGGTATACGTGAGGCTGGCTAACATCAGAACAGCCTTCAGGAACCTGTATAAGTAATCATTCAGAACCTTATACACAACATATGTAAGACCAATCCTGGAGTATGCGGCCCCAGCATGGAGCCCGCACCTTGTCAAGCACAAGACGAAGCTGGAAAATGTTCGGACATATACCACTAGGCTAGTCCCAGAACTAAGAGGCATGAGTTACGAGGAAAGGCTGCGTAAGATGCACCTCACGACACTGGAAGACAGAAGAGTAAGGGGAGACATGATCACTTCCTACAAAATTCTCAGAGAAATTGACAGGATAGATAAGGATCAACACGGGAGGTACGCGAACAAGGGGACACAGGTGGAAGCTGAGTACCCAAATGAGCCACAGAGACATTAGAAAGAACTTTTTCAGTGTCAGAGTAGTTAGTAAATGGACACATTTACATCTCTGTGAACATAAAACGTCATTAGCTAGACAGACAGTATACTGGGCGAGATTAGGATAACACCCATCCACCGGGGGACTGAAATTATAATTGTAGTCGCAACTTAGATGGCGTTGATCTTGATACGCCACCCACCAGAGGTCATTCATTGTTGACTTCTCCTTCTAACCGAGGCAGGAAACCGGAGCCTTTCACCGATGCCATGCCACCACCAACAGATGGCGTTGGCTACATTGCACCCAATACCTGGTACTTGGAGTGCAGGTCCATAGATGACGCCGAAATCGCCACTCCACACTCCAGCGATGGTGTCGATACTGTAACACATGATAACCTCCTACAAAATTCTCAGGGGAATTGACAGGGTGGACAAAGACAAACTCTTCAGCACGGGTGGAACACGAACAAGGGGACACAGGTGGAAACGTAGTACCTAAATGAGCCACAGAGACGTTACAAACAATTTTTTTCAGTGTCAGAATAATTAACAGATAGAATGCACTAGGAAGTGATGTGGTGGAGGCTGACTCCATACACAGTTTCAAATGTAGATATGACAGAGCCCAATAGGCTCAGGAATCTGTGCATCAGTTGATTGACGGTTGAGAGACGGGACCAAAGAGCCAGAGCTCAACCCCCGCAAACACAACTAGGTGAGTGCAACTAGGTGAGTACACACACACACACACACACACACACACACACACACACACACACACGTCCCACACACACACACACACACACACACACACACACACACACACACACACACACACACACACACACACACACAAACACACACACACACACACACACACACACACACACACACACACACACACACACACACACACACACACACACACACACACACACACACACACACGTCCCACACACACACACACACACACACACACGTCCCACACACACACACACACACACACACACACACACACACACACACACACACACACACACACACACACACACACACGTCCCACACACACACACACACACACACACACGTCCCACACACACACACACACACACACACACACACACACACACACACACACACACACACACACACACACACACACAAACACACACAAACACACACACACACACACACACACACACACACACACACACACACACACACACACACACACACACACACACACACACACACACACACACACACACGCAAGTCATATAAATAGATGAACAAGAACACGCCCTCACCCGGGTCCACCAGAGAGAAACAACACTCCTTTATATCTCAAAGAAAATTCATTAAATATCATTAGCAGGAGTGACTGCTTGACAAACGAGCGGCCTGAGTGGAGGTACACCAACTGGCTATTTTGGGAAGGTGTTGGTAGGTGGGTGTAGGTGGGTGGTGCCCTGGGGACTATACCCCTTTCAATGGGGTTTTGGCAGCATTGGGCACAAAAGAGGCGGGGTGATGTGTTGTATTCTCTTTAAAAATGCAAATTGGCTCCGATTCATTAATCAGGAATTTATCTAAGATACTTTAGTTCAATTTATTTTAATGGTAAACTTGCTGCTTCCGGCGAAAAGTTCAAAACGAAATTAAATTTAACTTAGTCTAACTAAGCCTTAACTAACCTGTCTTAGCCTTAATGCAACCAAGCTTAGGTGTAACTATTCCTAGCATAAATTTGTAATTTAGCCTAGCATCCACCTTAACCAGGAGGCCTGGTCGACGACCGGGCCGCGGGGACGCTAAGTTCCTGAAGCACCTCAAGGTAAGGTAGCCTAGCATCAACCTTAACTTAGCCTAGCATCCACCTTAACTTAGAGCCTAACCACTTCCTGAACTTAGCCAAAGCCTTCTCTAAGCTGGTTTAACTTAACTCAGCATTAACTAAACTGACTACAAACCCAACTCATTCTTACCTGTCTAAGCCTAACCTAACTTAAACAAATTCTTGTTTAGCCGAGCTGCGCTTGATTGTTTCAAGCGTAGACCAGACACTAATGTGAACTGGATGGCTTACCCGGCTCTGACCGTGTCTCTTTTCTCCCCTTCCCTCTCCCCTCCTCTCTCGTAATCTCCCCAACTTTCCCCCTTTCCTCCCCCTCCCCACCCCCCCTTTCCTCCCTCTTACCTAATATGCGCTTACCCATCAGGTATTTAATCATAGGTACATGATAAGGTATACGGTACTTACCTATGGGTAGCGTGTACCACCATAACGGTGTTTTGTGTTTAACATGAACAGACAACATGAGTTAGCCAGACAAGATTTTGAGAGGCGCCAGGTTGTCAACCTAGTAATTAAAAAAGTCACACCTAGTGTGACTAGGTCCTGTGAAATTACCTTGCTTCTGTTAAGCCAGTAATTGCAGCCGGGAAGCCGGGCGTGTCCTTCATACAAGCCGCTGTGGAAGGTGTGGCTTGGTAGAGGGCCTGGGGCTGTTTACTTAGTGGGCGGGGGTTTAGCTCCCAGATTTGCAATAAATACCCAGGGAACTGTACATTCGAGAAGATAGTAGCATCAGCAGAGAACAGATCAGGCAGAGAGGCATTGATTGAACAGCAGCCAGTCCAGGCTATTAGGCTAGGTGTGGGCTCTCCCTATCAACCCCCTCCACCTCTTTTCTATCCAGATTAGGCTCAGTCCTTGGTGAGTTGAACGTGAAAGTGACTTATTTCGTGTCTTCCAAACTAAAGGTGCTGTGTGATTATCAGGGGCAGACACCTGTAGTGTCCTCAATGTCTTGTGTAATGACTCACATTGTATAGTAATCCTGACAGAGCGAACATTAAGTTAAATTGCTTGAATTATGATACTTATCATGTTAAATATACTTGATTAACTATCTTTTTAATCTGATTTTAGTTTTGTTCCCTAGATCTTGGATTTTGTGATATATTGCCAGCTAGAGTGTGGAGGACTCTGAGTTCACTGATTAAAGAGTATGAGTAAATGCTTACAGCAGATACAGTTGATACATTTCTTCAGTAACATTTGATAATAACTTAGAGTACAGACACGTTCCATTCCTTGTCTTAGATGTACTGAACTAGAATGGATAGTGGCAGCACTTTCCTCCTTTCTACTTCACTCTACATCTCTTTTCTACTCTCTACTTCTACTTCCTACTCTCTCTGCTCTCCCTCCGCCTCTGTCCAAACTTACCCTCTCAAACTGACCACAAATGGGGGTGAGAATAGCTTGAGCTACCTCATCCCTTTGTGTGTATTTTAACTCAATAAACTTATTTCAATTTCAATTTCAACTGACCACACTCCTTGCTACTCCCATACTCCTTACTCCTCCCACCTCTCTACTTTACTCATTATTTCATTATTCATATCTTTTCCTTTTCAAATTTTGGATACTTTACAACCTGATAAGGTATATGGTACTTACCTGCAGGTACCTGATAAGGTATATGGTACTTACCTGCAGGTACCTGATAAGGTATATGGTACTTACCTGCAGGTACCTGATAAGGTATATGGTACTTATAGGTAAGTACCCTTTTTAACGTGCTTGGAAGTGTAACATATAGTGGTGTGGTTGTGGTTATGGTGTGGTTGTGGTTGTGATTATGGTGTGGTTATGGTGTGGTCATGGTGTGGTTATGGTGTGGTTATGGTGTGGTGGTGGTTATGGTGTGGTTGTGGTTATGGTGTGGTTATAGTGTGGTTATGGTGTGGTTATGGTGTGGTTATAGTGTGGTTATGGTGTGGTTATGGTGTGGTTATAGTGTGGTCATGCTGTGGTGGTGGTTATGGTGTGGTTATAGTGTGGTCATGGTGTGGTGGTGGTTATGGTGTGGTTGTGGTTATGGTGTGGTTGTGGTTATGGTGTGGTTGTGGTCATGGTGTGGTTATGGTGTGGTCATGGTGTGGTTATGGTGTGGTTATAGTGTGGTCATGGTGTGGTGGTGGTTATGGTGTGGTTGTGGTTGTGGTCATGGTGTGGTTATGGTGTGGTCATGGTGTGGTTATGGTGTGGTTATGGTGTGGTTATAGTGTGGGGATGGTGTGGTTATGGTGTGGTTGTGGTTATGGTGTGGTTGTGGTTGTGGTCATGGTGTGGTTATGGTGTGGTCATGGTGTGGTCATGGTGTGGTTATGGTGTGGTTATAGTGTGGGGATGGTGTGGTTATGGTGTGGTTGTGGTTATGGTGTGGTTATAGTGTGGTTATGGTGTGGTTATAGTGTGGTCATGGTGTGATTGTGGTTATGGTGTGGTTGTGGTTATGGTGTGGTTATGGTGTGGTTGTGGTTATGGTGTGGTTATAGTGTGGTTATGGTGTGGTTATGGTGTGGTTGTGGTTATGGTGTGGTTATAGTGTGGTTATGGTGTGGTTATAGTGTGGTTGTGGTGTGATTGTGGTTATAGTGTGGTCATGGTGTGGTGGTGGTTATGGTGTGGTTGTGGTTATGGTGTGGTTATAGTGTGGTCATGGTGTGGTTATGGTGTGGTCATGGTGTGGTTATGGTTATGGTTATGGTGTGGTTATAGTGTGGTCATGGTGTGATTGTGGTTATAGTGTGGTTGTGGTGTTGGTAGTGGGGTGGTGGTGGAGATGATAATGTTATGGGGGCTCACCACAACACTAAATATATCCCAGGATGATGTTCAATTGTGATCCTGGTGATGTTGTGGGGAGAACCCTGAGGGTGAGGTGTTGTAGGCCCCTCCTTCCCCACCCCTACAACCCCCCTTCCCCACACCAACACCTCCCCCACCCCCCACAAATCCACCCGGAACTATTGTAGTTCCAACGAACCTACCTCACAATATCTGGGTTGCCCCCGCGCCCCTCGCCTCCCTGGCACCAAGCGCGGCCAAAAATGCATATAAATCTAGAGCCCCGAGTGTTTACCAACACATATGATGTTTTCTGCTGCTAGGAGGGCCATTTTGCTGGCACTGGGGGCCGGGATGGTGCCATCAGTCAGGGACTGTGGTCGCCAGACTCACGGCGCTAAAGGAACTCCCATTTTTGCTCAAACGGGTCTTGTTGATGCTAGATTTATTTAATTGAACATTTTCGTGACTCTAATTTGGTGAGAAAAGTGAGATGTGTGTGTGAGGAGAAAGTGGCGGTGGGTTGTGGTGAATTGTGTGTGTTTTGTGTGTGTGTGTGTGTGTGTGTGTGTGTGTGTGTGTGTGTGTGTGTGTGTGTGTGTGTGTGTGTGTGTGTGTGTGTGTGTGTGTGTGTGTGTGTGTGTATGTGTGTGTGTACTCACCTAGTTGTGCTTGCGGGGGTTGAGCTCTGGCCCTTTGGTCCCGCCTCTCAACTGTCAATCAACTGGTGTACAGATTCCTGAGCCTATTGGGCTCTGTTATATCTACATTTGAAACTGTACTCACCTAATTGTGCTTGCGAGGGTTGAGCTTTGGCTCTTTGGTCCCGCCTTCATATTGTGTATGGAGTCAGCCTCCACCACATCACTGCCTAATGCTGTGGTGGAGGCTCCACTTCCATCAGTTAACTACTCTGACACTGAAAAAGTTCATTCTAACGTCCCTGTGGCTCATTTGGGTACTCAGTCTCCACCTGTGTCCCCTTGTTAGCGTACCACCCATGTTTATCTTTATTTAAAAAAAAGTTTATCTTTATCTACCCTGTCAATTCCTCTTAGAATTGTCTAGGTAGTGATCATGTCTCCCCGAGCTCTCCTATCTTCCAGCGACATTAAGTTCATATCATGCAGCCTTTCTTCGTAACTCATGCCTCTTAGTTCTGGGACTAGCCTAGTGGCATACCTTTGAACTTTTTCCAGCTTAGTCCTATGCTTGACAAGGTACGGGCTCCATGCTGGGGCTGCATACTCCAGGATTGGCCTTACATATGTGGTATACAAGGTTCCTGAAGGCAGTTCTGATGTTAGCCAGCCTTGCATACGCCGCCGATGTTATTCTTTTTATGTAGGCTTCAGAAGACAGGTTTGGCGTGATATCAACTCCTAGAAATTTCTCTCTGTCCATTTCATGAAAGTCTTCATCTCCCATTCGGTATCCTGTGTCTAGCCTCCTGTTTCTACCGCCTAGTTTCATCACCTTACATTTACTTGGGTTGAACTTTAACAGCCATTTGTTGGACCATGCATTCAGTTTGTCTAAGTCTTCTTGTAGCCTCGTACTATCTTCCTTTGTCTTAATCCTCCTCATAATTTTTGTATCACCAGCCAACATTGAGAGGAACGATTCTATACCCTCTGGGAGAGAGGGAGGAGGGAGGAGGGGTATGAGTGCTCTTCATTCTGAAAGCCTGTGCACAAGATATTAAACAAAAAATGATAACAGGGTATAGGAGTACCTAACGGATGGAAAACAAAGGGTCACTGTCCTAGAGTAGGCGTCGAGCTGGAGGGATATGAGAAGTGAGGCTCCCGATGGCTCGGATAGTTCCCAATAGAGTCATTAGCATAATTTTCTGAATCCTAGGTGCCTAGTAACTGACTGCTCGGTCAACAGAACCATCACATGAACACATTCGTGACCAACCGTTTCTGTCCAGCCCGGACCCGGGTCCCTGGGTTGTGAGCCAAGGACGCAGACCACTGTGCCAGAGGCCTCACCTCAGAGTGACGCCCGCGCGGCTCCTCACTGTGTTGGTCTAACTACATCTAAACTTCGATCACTCTTCCATACCACTTACGGGCTATTCATGCCCGTGCCACCTCTTGGGTGGCTTAATCTTAAAAAAAAAAAAAAAAAAAGATCACTCTTGGCACTTATGCCCTGGGGCCAGATTCACGAAGCAGTTACGCACGTACTTAAGAACGGTTTTATTCTTAGCATCTTCGTAGCGGCTACGTCGGTATTCAGGTAGGCATTTAAGTATGAAAATCTTTGTAAGTAAACCACTGTCGCGCTAAGAACGATCTCGACCGCTCGTAGTCGAGTGGTTACGACTACGTGTTACGAAGTTAGGTGGTTACGACTACGTGTTACGAAGTTAGGTGGTTACGACTACGTGTTACGTAGTTAGGTGGTTACGACTACGTGTTACGAAGTTAGGTGGTTACGACTACGTGTTACGAAGTTAGGTGGTTACGACTACGTGTTACGAAGTTAGGTGGTTACGACTACGTGGTTACGTGTATCTACACGTAACCACGTACCATTTTAAGTCAGCATGTAGCTACACGTAAACTGGATATGACTCAATTTTTCTCTATTACACTAACTGGAGGATCGATTGTATTATAAACAAACATTTTTTCTGTCGCGTGTCATGAAGGCGTCCAAAGGATACCTGATCAACCAGGCTGTGACTCATACGTCAGGCTGCGAGCAGCCGCGTCCAACAGCCTGGTTGATCAGTCCGGCAACCAGGAGGCCTGGTCGACGACCGGGCCGCGGGGACGCTAAGCCCCGGAAGCACCTCAAGGTAACCTCAAGGTAAGGCGTCCTTCGTGTTAACTATCTATACATTCTCTGCTTCAAACTTGTAGTAAATATGTCTTTTTTGTCTATTATTATTTAGATTTATAATAGCAAGATATTATTCCAGTAGTTATTACGTAAATAAACACTGGTGAACTTGAGACATGAGAGTAGGTGATGACGGGATTGCTTGGGTGCAGTTACTATCTCCTCATGCCTCTGTTCACCTAGCAGTAAGTATAGCTATTCAGGAGTTAGTCAGTTTGTTGTGAGGCTCCATCCTGTGGGGGGGGAGGGGGGACCTCGATACAGGTCTAACGTGTATGTGGGCAAGAAGCTGGGGTATGTGGGCAAGAAGCTGGGGTATGTGGGCAAGGAGCTGGGGTATGTGGGCAAGAAACTGGAATATGTGGGCAAGGAGCTGGGGTATGTGGGCAAGAAGCTGGGGTATGTGGGCAAGGAGCTGGGGTATGTGGGCAAGGAGCTGGGGTATGTGGGCAAGGAGCTGGGGTATGTGGGCAAGGAGCTGGGGTATGTGGGCAAGGAGCTGGGGTATGTGGGCAAGAAGCTGGGGTATGTAGGCAAGGAGCCAGGGGTATGTGGGCAAGAAACTGAGTGGGCAGGAGTATGTGGGCAAGGAGCCAGGGTATGTGGGCAAGGAGCTGGGGTATGTGGGCAAGGAGCTGGGGTATGTGGGCAAGGAGCTGGGGTATGTGGGCAAGAAGAAGGGGTATGTGAGGAAGAAGCTGGGGTATGTGGGCAAGAAGATGGGGTATGTGAGCAAGAAGCTGGGGTATGTGAGGAAGAAGCTGGGGTATGTGAGCAAGAAGATGGGGTATGTGAGCAAGGAGCTGGGGTATATGGGCAAGAAGATGGAGTATGTGGGCAAGGAGCTGGGATTTCAAGATGGAGTGAAGGAACTATGTCAAACTTCTTATACCATCGGGAATCTAACGCCGACCTGCAAGTAGCGAGGCCGTCTCTCGCACGCCATTCTCCCACACATCTATGGTTCATCCAATATAATCAACAGACTTCTAGATGTTACTACTGCTCGGCTTACACTCGGTTACAAGTATCTCTGGGAATTCTCATTATCTGCCGATGTAGATCTGACTAAATGTAAACTGTGTCATCAAAATTATTCGCACACCCTCCGTCACTATGTGAAGGAGTGCGAAAAGATACGTGAATTTAGAGACAATTCTATAACCAATGTCCCAGCGATGTGTCAATATTTCATTCAAAATGATCTGCTACCACAAATTTTAGCCAAATATCCCCAGTTTGCTAACTGTAGGTAGTAATTAATTAAGAGTGACTGTAACCTATCCACCGCTGCCCACTGGATGGGGGGCGGTGTGCAGGACAAACATATCAATTGTGACACTAGCTCTCCACATATGTCAGTTGCTTAATTAAGAAACTGTACTTGTGGTCGATCTCGAACCCACTGATGATGTGACGACTTTTATTTATTTATTTATTTATTTATTTTATTTATTTATTTATATACAAGAAGGTACATTGGGTTTGTGAGAATGTATAGCATGGTACAGTAATTGCACTCTTGTAAAGCCACTAGTACGCGCTGCGTTTCGGGCAGGTCCTTAATCTAACAGATAATTTTAAGTAGGTAAACTCTATCAGAATTAATAAAATGATAACAAATACATTGCAAGAAAAAAAATGAGATGAGAGAGATTAGTAAGTATATTAAAGCACATTGGTATATTAAAGCTCTGATTGATTACATTGACAGCTTGATTGGTAATTTAAACTAGATTAATAGACACCATACAGCAGATTGACAGCACATATAAGAAGACAGCAATGATCACAATGGTAAAGATGTTCAGATTGGGTACATAAAGATTGGGAGATTGGGTAGCAATAGATACAGTGCAGTTTTAAAGCAAAAGGGAAAAAACTATGAAGATGAAATTAGGTACTTTTTAGTATTGTTTTTGAATGATGCAAAAGTTGGACAGCTTTTCAATTCAATAGGGAGTGAGTTCCATAGACTGGGTCCCTTTATTTGCATAGAGTGTTTACACAAATTAAATTTGACTCTGGGGATATCAAAGAGATATTTATTTCTGGTGTGGTGATAATGGGTCCTATTACATCGGTCCAGGGAGAGTTTCAGAGCAGGATTTGCATTTAAGAACAGGGTTTTGTAAATGTAGTTGACACAAGAGAATTTGTGGAGTGAGATTATGTTTAGCATGTTTAGGGAGTTAAACAAGGGGGCTGAGTGTTGTCTGAAAGCAGAATTTGTTATGATTCTGATAGCAGATTTTTGCTGGGTGATGATGGACTTGAGGTGGTTTGCAGTGGTTGAACCCCATGCACAGATACCATAATTAAGATGGGGATAGATTAGTGCATAATATAGAGAGATGAGAGCAGAGTTAGGTACATAATATCTGATTTTGGAGAGTATACCAACTGTTTTAGAGACTTTCTTAGTTATGTGTTGTATGTGGGTACTGAAGTTGAGTCTCTTGTCTAGGAATAGGCCAAGAAACTTTCCATCATTTTTATTGCTAATGTTTACATTGTCTATCTGAAGCTGAAACTTTGAGAATTTGAGAATTGAGAATTGAAAATTTGGAGAAATGAATTGAGAATTTGAGAAATGAGAATTTGAGAAATGAGAATTTGAGAATTTTGTAACTAGCTCATCAAGATTGGGACTTGCTTAGCTAAATTAATTATGGGGTTCAGTCCCTGAGCCCATTATGTGCCTCTGTAACCCTTCCCACTACCACCCACAAGATGGGTATGGGGCGCACAATAAATGAACTAAACTAAACTAACCCACCTCGCAACAGTGGTGTTCGCTACTGGCTCGATACCCTCCTCTATCATGTAGATTACGACGCGTCAAGTTCGCGATTACCCTGTAGTACCGCTGAACACCTTTGAGTTGGTATTTTATTGCTCAGCGAGTGACGCAAGGCACTCAAGCAGGGCACGATTTCCATTTTTATTTTCTTGTAAGACAGCAAAGTTATTATGTTGATCCGGCAATGTGTCGCGTCGCGTCCACTCAGCCGTCAGGTACCAGCAAAAGAATATACACCATCCACAAGGCCGCACCCTCAAAAACACGGTGACTCACTGCTCTTCAACCCCACGCAAAACTATTTGTTTCCTCGGCATAAACATACTCTGTATACAAACTAACACACACACACACATGCCAGCGAACTATTTGGCATGGGTAGTATGCTATCAATTTGGGTACACAGAAGCTAAGTACCCGAGTAACCCCCCGCCACAAATATTTTTGCTTTATTTAGTGTCAGATTAGCGAACTTGGCACATACCATTTAAAATAAAAGTTAAGAGGCTGGACCCCAAGAGCTGAAGCACAACCTTAGCAAGTACAACTAGGTGAGTACACGACAAAGCCGTTAGTCACAAAACAGATTCATTAATAGGATATACGCAACAAAACATTGCGTAATAGTGGCTTTAGGCATTGTATGTACTAGCTCTATCTATATATCAATCCATTAATGTAACATCACTTGTATGTATGTACCTTACCTGAATAAACATATTTATTTATTTATTTTAAAATATCTGATGTGATTGCAGCATGGAAACAAATCTCACTGATCTCATACGCAATAACGTCAGCAAGAACATTAGATGTTTTGCGGAACTAAAACGAGGCCAAAGTGAGAGGGGGAAAGGGGGGGGTGACACTTATCAAGAAAGATTTGTGGCTCCTGTACCCACCTGTGTGTAAAACTAGTAGGGGCAAAGTTTACCATCAGGTATGGAAGGGAAAGCGTGGCTCATGCGTGGCTTATGCGTAGCTCAGAAACCCTCCCCTATCCCCCCATCCTCTCCCCACCATTCCCCCATCCCCTCGTCCTCCCAGCCATTCCCCAGTCCCTTCGTCCTCCCCCCCCCTCCCCCATGCCGTCATCCTCCCCACCATTCCCCACTCCCCTGTCCCCTTGTCATCCCCACCATTCCCCACTCCCCTGTCCTCTCGTCTTTCCCACCATTTTCCACTCCCTCGTCTGATGCGTTCCCAAATGGTCTGATGTTCCCATCAGAAAAGTGGGAACATCAAATGATCTGATGTTCTCATCACTGAAAAGTATGAACAGTTCAAAAAACGAAATTAAAAATAATTAAAAAAATAAACTATACTCATGCAATGAACAGTATGGTAAACAACACAGCTCAATTCCAATGCAATGTCACATAAAAAAAAATCAAAATTAAAATATATAAAAAAAATATGACAATTCAATTTATCAATGCAATTGGAAACATTGAAATGGAATTGTAACTTATTTAGTTTAGAGTGTGTTGCTTTTACTTGCAACAGATGGCGGATTTAAAAAAAAAAACGTTTTTACCTGTCACAGGTGTGCATGTGTGTTGCATCTATATAGTAGGTATATAAAAACGTGCACGTATTCAAATGGAACATTGTGTCAAAATGTCACAGCAATCTGTGAAGAACTTTTGGAAATTACAGCGTGTGTTGCTCTTACGCCCAACAGATGGTGCTATTTTTTAAAAAACCAGTGTTGAATGTAATGAAACGCCATTTTCTGGGTGAGACCCGGAGGCTCCCCGGAGCTTACTAAGCTGACATGCTAATGTCAGACTTTGGCATCAGTCATGTGTATGGAGTTCTGTGGGCCTACCGGGGACCACGAGCCAGAACCTGGGCCCCACAGAGAGGCATGGGGAGTAATGGCCTATAGAAACCCCCATGTGGTTGGAAGCATTCTGTGTCTGCCATCGACTGGATCAGGCACCCAGAAAGGTAAGCATCCCAAAACAAACCCCTATTCTGGTGAAAATTTTACTACCAAAAAAGCCGAACAAGTGGATAGAACCCTCCTAAAAGAAAGGAGTAAACGAGCATGATGTCACACGTCGCCGCTGTCTGCGCAGTTACCCTCCCCGGGAAGGGAAAGGGGGAGCCCCTGACCCCTGTGCCGGCTATCCACCCTTCAGTTCTGAGGCTGGATGTCAAATCACATGAAAAACCGCCGACCAGAGGGAGGGAAGAATGCCGGGGAGCCTCCGGGTCTCATCCAGAAAATGGCGTTTCGTTGCATTCAACACTGGTTTTCTTGGGGGAGCCCCTTTGGCTCCCCGGAGCTAACTACCCACAGAGGAAAAAGAAGAGGAACTTACCCAGGAGGCGGTTGCTGCTCACTCCTCAACCCGAAGTCAAGACAAGTGGCTGCAACCACCAGCCCAACGCGCCACATAGTCCCGACTACGCCTAGGAACGTTCACGAGATAACGAACAGTCAGGACCCTGTTCGACCGCCAAAAACTCAGCGCCCGAATGTCAGACCAGGACATGTTGCCAAAGACGGCACCAAGAGCAGCAAACATACGAACGTCATTGGCATGGGGATAGACCGCAGGCTAGCTGGACTTAATAACCCTGCGGACGACCTGGGAGATCCGCACCCATGAACAGGGAAAGAAGGGAAACCGGATCAACTCAAATTGCGTCCGCAGACACAGAAGCCATGGAGCGCAAATAACGGCGTAGGGCTGCAACCGAATACAAAACATGATGCACTCCCAGTCTGACCAACCAAGCATCAACAACCCAAGGACCCCTCCGGAAAGCAGCCATCTCATTCTTTGCCAGAAAAGAAGGAGATGGTTGCAGACAAACAAAACCATCGCTACGACCAAAAGAGCAGAAATCCCTACGCCGGAGGAGAGCATAAAGCTCACCAACCCGATTCTCAGAGCCAATGCCAACAGAAAGAGCCTTTGAGAAACAATCCTGAACAGAAGGGGCCACAACAAACTGAGAAGAAGAAAGAAAGGAGAACACTCTGTCCAATGATTAAGACTGCTCAGGCGTCGCATGAGCTGGCCGGAGGTGAAACAACGCATGAGACGGCTTGCAAAACGGCGCAAAAGTAACATCAATACCGAAAGCAAGCTGAAGCGACTCCGCCAGCACTGCATGATAAGAGACGACAGTGTTAGGCATAAGATGACGGTCCTAGAACAACCAAGAGAGAGAAAGGACAAAACCACCCTAACAGAAAGCGAAGCACAACGACGAACACGCAAAAAGAACCGAAAGGACTGCCAGGAAACTTCATACTGCCGCCGAGACGGAGCCCGCAGGTGGTACATTAACAAAGAAGCCACCTGATCACCATAATGATGATAAACTCGAGTCAAAAACACCATACGTGAAGACTCGAGGAGAAGACCGAACCAGCCACGAGACGCTCCGGTCCGATCTGTTGGAAGAGGCAGAGCCACGGAAAAACCTCCAGATTCGGACACCGGGCAAGCAGGGCCTGAAACCATGGCTGGGCCAGCCACCAAGGGGCCAAGAAGACTACCCTCCCCTGGTAAGTCTCCAAGCGAGTCAGGACCTGGAGCAATAGCTGAACCAGGGGAAAGAGGTATAGGAACCCCCACCTCCACCTGTCCTGCTGAAAGGCATCGACCCCGACAGCCTCGCAATTGGGGAATGGCGCAACTTACTGGGGAAGGTGCTGTGACCACGCCGATGCGAAGAGGTCCACCTCGGGGTGCCTGAACATCTGGCAGAGCCAACGGAAGGAGTCGGCGTCGACCGTCCATTCCATGAAAAGGGGAACGAAACGAGACAGCCCGTCGGCCAAAACGTTGGACACTCCCCGCACGTGAATCGCCAGGAGAGCCAAACCCGAGGACTCAGAAATCGAGTCACCCGAAGCGACCAGCGCCAAAGAGCCAAGAACTGCATTGAATCCCCCTCGGTTCAGGCAATGAACCAGTGGAGCCGTCCAAATGGAGCTGGATCGTCAATCCGCAGGCGACCCGAACCCTTCAAAGAGCAAACCACACCGCCGCAAACTCCCGCACTGTGCTGTGGGCCCGACGGAAAGACGGACCCCACCGTCCCTCGCCAGCCTGGGGAGCACTGATCACAAAGCCTCATCCAAGAGACAACGTGTCCGTGAACACATCGAGCGAGGGCTCGGGTAGGCGCCAAGGCACGGAACCCAGAAAAATCCGAAGAGAAGCCGGCGACACAGCAGCCAATACAAGGCCCTCGGGGGTCGAACCCAGCAATCGCAAGAAAGGCAGAAGGGACAGCCCCGAAGGAACCAGAACAGCCGACGAAGCCAAACCTGACCCGGCGGGTAGACCATCATCACGAAGTTCAGGCTCCGGCACAAACCCTCAAGCAACCACCGGGTGACCCGGGAGCCCCCAGAAAAAGGCACAAGTGGGACCGCAGCCGCAGGAGAGACTCCGGAGGAAGAGACAAAGAAGCAGTCCAAGAGTCCCACACACAAGACCCAGTCATGTCCGAACCTGGGAGGGAACAAGATGGGACTTCCTCCAGTTCACCAAGAACCCGAATCCGGTGAGCTGAGAAAGAACCAAATCCCTGGCTAGCGGACAAGAGGACTGGCTGAGAGCCCAAACCAGCCAGTCGTCGAGGTAGGACAACACCCGAACACCTAGGAGATGCAGACGGGCCACAATGACCAGCGTAAGGCTTCTGAACACGCGAGGTGCCAGATTCAACCTGAACAGAAGACAACGAAAGTGGTAACCTTGACGCCCCACAACAAACCCGAGCCAGTCCCTGAACCCCGGATGAATCATGACATGCCAATAAGAGTCCCGGAGGTCCAGGGACACTATCCAAGAGCCTGGCTCAAACAGGACCCGAACCTGGGACAGTGTAGTCATCCGAAAGGAGGGGCAATGAACCCAGGGGTTCAGACGGGACAAGTCCAGAATGAACCGCAGGTCTGCATAGTCCCGTTTTGGGACCAGGAACAGACGGGAGACCCATCTGAGGGACGACGTCGTTTCGATGATGTCCAAGCGCACCCACTCCAAGATAACTCGACAGAGCGCAGGGAAAGAGGCCAGCCCCAAACCGCAAGAAGGAGGGGCCACCCAACGCCACCGCAGGCCGAAGGAAACGACTCGAAACGCCCACAAATCGTGGGACCAGGTGTGAGCAAACAGTGCAAGCCTCCCCCCCCCCCAATCGCCCCGTCAATGGGGCAAACCGCGAAAGGGCTGGCATTCCTTGCGAGACCCAGAGCCTCGCACAGAGCAAATACTGTGCAGAAGAGACGAAGGCGGGTCCGAAGGTGGAACCGAACTCGAAACTGGCACCTGTGGCCTACCACGACGAGCAGAACCCCGAACTCTGGCACGACCCCTCTGGGAAGGCCACTCCCTCCCCCCCGAACTCCCGGAGAACCAACAAGTCCAACATTGGACGGCAATTGGCCGAAGCAGCCTGAATATACTGTGCCACGGCCGAAGGTGCAAAATGCAGAGGACAAAAAAGTGAAGACATCCTAAGAACCAGGGCCCAGGCTGATTCCAGAGAGAAGGCGGCAAGCACCGCCTGCCGACATGCAAACCGGGAAGCATAAAACAGTGAAACCTCATCCTGCAAGATCGGCGCAAAGAGCTTCAACAAGGCCGCGAACGATCGAGCCGCCGAGCCCAAGGCACCAGACCCAGGAACAGCCCCAAGCATCCCCACATCTTCCACAAGCCAGTCAGAAGACAGCTCCAGGAGAGAAAAGAAACGCAAGGCCGAAGCCAAGAGGCCATGGGCGCGCAAGTCCTCAGCAACCTGTGCAGCCGAAAGGGAGGGAACCTGCACATGGAGCTGCACTACGCCAACATCCCAGGGAAGGACTGGGGGCAAACAAGCACTCATTGAGGTGCTCAAGGCCGCCCCCCAGGAAAACCTGAACCACCGTCGAAGCCTCGCGCCACTCAAGCGTGCGAGAACGACAGAAGGAACGCCAAGCCTCCAAAGCAAATGCAGGACAGTCCGCCAGCCAGGACGACTTCGGAACCTCGTAACGGACCCAGAAAGGGAACGACGGCCCAAACCTGAAAGACGACGGATCCATAAGTGAGGCATAATCACACAGGAGGTCGTGCAGGACATAAACCGCTAGGGTTGCCCACACCACAGACGGTAGGATGCGGTAAGCCAAAAACCTCCGGAAGGACGGAACCAATGCACCCAAGGAGACATGGAACTGAACCCGGGGAGGGGCAGACACCAAATCCAACTCGTAGGCAGAGGGGGGAAAAGTGAACCCCACTCCTTGTAACAATAAGCGCCACTCCGAGGGTAGAAAAACCCAGGCGGGGTCCAGCGGGGGGCCCAAGGCCCCCAAGTCAGCCAGGCCTCCCGCCCCAGGATCCTCCTCCACAGGACCCCGGGGACGAGTCATCCCCCAGAGCACCAGCCCCTAAAGAAAAGGCCGGCGCAGCTGAGTAAGCCAGACGGAAGGGGGGCCCACTGGTCAGACCCAGAGGCTTTGGCTGGGAGATAGGACTCAAATGCCTCCGTCTCTACATCGGAAGGGGCATCCCCAAGACTGCCCGAGTCTCAAGACCATCTAAACCCTGCCCTGACTCCGAAACCCTCAGACGTTTCGGGCCGGAAGCAGGGGGAAAGGGGACCAGAACAAACCACAACAGGGGAAGGACAAGGGGGCACAGACTGAACCAAGGTCGAAGCGCTCCCCCCCCCCTCCCAAGTCCGGGTCCCTATGAGCAAAACGGGGAAGCCTCGGGGCATCCGGGTGAGCAACCAACCTAGCGAGTGGGAACAGCCTAAAGCGCACATGCAATGCCTGTGCCCATAGAACATCATTAGTAGATTGGGTAAACTGAGTCACTAGCAAGCAACATAACTCGCAGGACTCCGGGTCGAAAGTGTGTGCTCTCGTTCGGCTTCTCCAGTTGAGGTGCTGGAATCCGTTGCCCAGTACGTAGTTGCTGGGACACCTGTCTCTTTTAAGTCAGAAGCGTAAGACTGGCTCCTCTTCTTCCTCCTCCCCGGCGGATAAGAAGGCTTTGCTTTCTTCCTCAGCCCCTACTTCTGGCTCTATTGCTCCTTCCCCTCCCATTTCAGTGGTTGCGCCCCCTGTTCCTGCTATGGAGGTTTCTTTGGCCCCTGCTTCCCTCTCGGTTGCTGCCCTTGCTGAGGTGCGCTCCCCTCTTTCTACTCCCCCCTCTTCCTGCTGCTGTCCTTGACTGCTCCTCTCCGTTAATTGTCTCCTCCTCTTCCTCCTCCTCCGGACCCCGCCCGCCCACCTCTGGTCTGTTCTCCCGCTTCCTTCTCTCCGTCTTTGCTCAGTTTACCCATGCTCCCTGACTTTGCTGACCCTGATCCCGACCCTGATATTCTTTAACGTGCCATGTTGCTCTTTCGCCTTTGTTTCTTCCTTGTTCTCTGTTGTCCTTTCTCTTCTCTTCGGTCTATTCTTCAATGGAACGTTCGAGGTTATTACGCCAATTTCCTCGAACTCCAACTTCTAATTTCGCGGTTTTCGCCCCTTTGTGTCTGTCTCCAGGAGCCGATGCTTGGTACTCGTCCTGGTCGTTTTCGTGGCTATTCCTTTCTCTTCCCCCCCCCCCCCAGCCGTTGCTGGGGCTCCTAATTCTTCTGCTCTCTTGATTCGCGCTGATGTTCCCTTTGTCCCCTTACTTTTTTCTTCGCCTCTCCATTGTTCTGCTGCTCGTATCTTTGTAGGGAAATGGTACACAGTTTGTTCCACTTATATCCCCCCCCCCCCGAGTGTCCCGCTTTCTCTTCCTGATTTGAAACACCACCTGGACTTCTTGCCGGAGCCTGTGCTCCTGCTGGGTGATTTCAATTGTCATTCTCTTTGGGGTGATGTTCTGACGAATACCCGAGGTCGCCTTCTTGAGCCGTTTATCCTCTCTTTTTACCCTGTCTCTTCTGAATTCTGGTGAGCCCACTCATTTGGACTCTCGGACTCGCACCCTTTCCTCTCTTGATCTTTCTCTCTGCTCTTCTTCTCTTTCCTTAGATTTCATGTGGCAGGTTCTTGATGACCTCCATGGCAGTGACCATTTCCCCATGTTTCCTTTTTCTCTTTTCGCCCGTCCCTCTCCTTCCCTAGGTGGCAGTTTGCTGAGGCGGACTGGAACCTATTTACCCTCAGTGCTGCTCTCTCTAACCTAGCTCTCCCTTCTGCCTCTCCCTCGTGCTCTCCTCCTTTTTCATGACACTGTTTTCGACGCTGCCCTCCGCTTTATTCCTCGTTCTTCCTCTCGTGGTCCGCGGAAGTACGTTCCCTGGTGGAATGCGGACTGTGCTCGGGCTGTCCGCTGTAAGCGTGCAGCCTGGAAGAGGCACCGCCGTCGGCAGACGGCCGATTCTTTTCTATTCTTACGGAAAGCGAGTGCGGTGGCCCGTAAGGCCATCCGTACAGCTAAGCGTGAATGTTGGGCATCTTATGTCTCAACAATTACGTCCGAAACTCCTCTGTCACAGATCTGGAAGCATATCCGCAAGATAGCGGGTAAGTTCGTTCCCGACATGGCAGGATGTGCAGAATACCCCCGTTGAAAAACAGAGGTGCAACTGGTACTCTGAGAGAGAACTCTATCAACATCAGAGGTCCGAGACTGTTCAACATGCTTCCACTACACATAAGGGGCATAACTGGCCGACCCCTCACAGTGTTCAAGAGAGAACTGGATAAGCACCTCCAAAGGATACCTGATCAACCAGGCTGTGACTCGTACGTCAGGCTGCGAGCAGCCGCGTCCAACAGCCTGGTTGATCAGCCCGGCAACCAGGAGGCCTGGTCGACGACCGGGCCGCGGGGACGCTAAGCCCCGGAAGCACCTCAAGGTAACCGATGTTTCACCGGCCCTTCACCTCCATGGTACTCTTGTGGCGGACCCGTTGCAGGTCGCTTCCGAACTGGGTTCCCACTTTTCTTCTGTTAGCTCTGGTCTTCATCTTCCCCAATCTTTCCTTCTTCATAAACCTGTCCTTGAGTCTCGTCCTTTAGATTTCTGCACTAGTCTTCAGCTTCCCTATAATGATCCCTTTCTCTCTCTCTCTCTGAACTTCGTTCTGCCCTGGCCCTCTGCGGTTCTACAGCAGCGGGCTCCGATGGTATTCATTATGAGATGCTTCGCCATCTACCTCCGTGCACGTCTCAGTATTTACCGAGTCTGTATAATCGGATCTGGGAGTCGAGTCAGTCCCTTGATGCCGTTGTCCTCCCTGTTCGCAAACCGGGGTCTCTGGGTACTTCCCCTAAGGACTTTCGCCCTATTGCCCTCACAAGTTGTATCTGCAAACTCTTTGAACGTATGGTTAACGTTCGTCTGATGTGGTTCCTGGAACACCATCACCTCCTCTGCCCTTCTCAATTTGGTTTCCGCAAGTGCCGCAGCACGACAGATGTCCTGGTGAACTTGGAGGTCTATATTCGTACTGCTTTTGCTGCGAAGACTTCCGTTGTTGCCGTCCTTTTTGACCTGGAAAAGGCTTACGACACCATTTGGCGATATCATATTCTATCTCAATTTCATTGTTTTGGCCTTCGTGGTCATCTCCCTCTCTTTCTCCACAGCTTCCTCTCTCGTCGTTCCTTTCGGGTACGACTTGGTTCCGCTCTCTCTGCCTCTTTTCAGCAATACGAAGGTGTGCCCCAGGGTAGTGTTCTGAGCACTACTCTTTTTCTGGTTGCCCTCAATGGTCTTCTTTCCTCTCTTCCTTCAGGTGTCTTCTCCGCTCTCTATGTCGATGATCTTACCCTTTGCTGTCAGGGTGATGATTCGCCTCTCCTTCAGCGCCGGCTTCAACTTGCAATTGATGCCGTGTCGTCTTGGGCCACCGATCATGGCTTCAAGTTGTCTCCTTCTAAGACTTGTGCCCTGACTTTTACTCGGAAACGGGTCGTTCTTTGTCCCTCTTTATCACTTTATGGTCATCCCCTTGAGTACAAAGATTCCGTGAAGCTTTTGGGGTTATTCCTTGACACTCGTTTGTCTTGGTCTCCCCATATCTCTTGCCTCTGTGTTGAGTGCTCTAAGGCCCTTACCCTCCTTCGGGTATTATCCCATACTTCTTGGGGGGCAGATAGGCGCACTCTCCTTGCTTTACATTCCTCTCTCGTCCTGTCTAAGCTCGATTATGGTTGCCCTGCTTACTCGTCTGCTTCTCCTTCTACTCTTTGCCGTCTTGATGCTTTGCACCATACTGGGTTGCGCCTCAGTTCTGGTGCCTTTAGTTCGACTCCTGTCCTTAGCTTGTATGTTGACACTGGCTTCCTGTCTCTCCAGGACCGCCGTTATCGCTACTGTCTTCGCTATCTTGCGCGGTCCTTACAACATCCTTCCTTTCGCCTCTGTCGTACTTTAACTTTTACCCCTCCTACGGTGCCTGTTCCTCTTCACCACCTCCCTCTTTCTATCCGGTTATCTCGCCTACAGGATTCTCTTTCCGTTCGTATTTCTAATGTTTCTTTTCGTGTTGTTCCCTCTTTGCCCGCGTGGAGAGTCCCCCTTCCACGGTTTTGTACATCCTTGACCTGCATCACTGAAGCTGAAGCATCCCCTCCTACGGTTCTAAAATGCCTTTTCCTTGAGCACTTTTCTTCTCACTCCCACTCCGTTTCCGTCTTTACCGATGGGTCTATTCCTGCAGACGGTGTTTGCTACTCTGTCGTTTTTCCTGATCACACTTATATGTGTCGCTTACCTTTGGAGACTAGCATCTTCACAGCGGAGCTTTATGCTATTCTCTATGCTCTTCGTCTCCTGCTCTCTTGTTGTCAATCTTCCTTTGTAGTTGTTGTTGACTCTCGTAGTGCCCTCATGGCTCTCAGGTCCTTTAATCCGGTTCATCCAGTGGTTGTCGAGATCCAGCATTGGCTGTTTCTTGTTCACAGTAAATTTAAGTCGATTGAGTTTTGAGTTCCCAGCCATATTGGTGTCTCTTTAAATGAGCGTGCGGATGCTGCCGCCAGGGAAGCTGTCCACTCTTGTCCCATCTCTCGTAAAGGTTTTCCTTATTCCGACTTTTACCCGGTTATCCATTCCTCCATCCTTGCCCGTTGGCAGGCTTTTGGTCGTCTGTTACTGGTAACAAACTACGTTCTCTTAAAAGTTGTGTGTCCTCGTGGCCGTCCTCCAACCACCGTAACCGGCGATGGGAAACGGCTCTGGCGAGGTTGCATATTGGCCGTACTCGCTTTACTCATGGTCACTTGATGGAGCGTCTCCCTGCTCCTTATTGTCCCTCTTACAGACGTGCATATCCTTGTTGAATGTCCCGACTTCCGGGACGAGCGTGTCTTGTTTTCCGACCGTCCCCCGCGGTTGCTTCTCTCTCGATAGTATTCTTAGGGATTCGGATACTTTTGATATCGTTCGCCTCGTGCGTTTCCTGTTCTCATATTGGCATCCTTGGTGCTATTTAGCGCCCCTCTGATTATCCCGCACATTTGATGGTGCTACATAGTCTTCCCGGTTTGGTGCCTTCTTTTGATAGTTACTTACTATATTTCAAGACTCCATGCCTAAATTTCCAACACCTATTACCAATAATGGGAGGGTCCACCAAATAAGTTACCTTGACCATCTTGTATGATAACAATTACAAGAGGGGCCAAGTGAATGTGTCAATCTGGAGGACAGGATAACCCTGGGCCTCAAGGATATACATGTACTTAATATCCTCATGGCAGTCCTTGACTTCTATCCCCCTGTCTCAATATGGGGTGGCAGAAGGATTGTGCCAACGCTAGCATTCAATATGTTCTCTTTGAGACCTGAACTAAGGTCTAATCAATTTGAGATAGGACATTCGCCTATAGGGCAACTATAGGCGAATGTTTGCTTCTGCAAAGGGGAACCCTAATGATGCAGGTCACTGAGGTTACTCCAGGCAGGAGTAAACTGAATACGAGCATCCACCTAGTTGATAAGGTGTCATTGTGTGCGCAAATTACCAGTGTGGGTATGGTCATCACAATAGGCAAAATTATTTGGGCCACCACATCGCAAAACACGACTTCGAACGTAGCAGGATGTAAGAAATCTGCACACTCGATGGCTGTGATGGTGTCTCGAACCTCCCAGGAGGAGGCGGAGGTCAATGGTGCTATAGGAGCAAAGGGTGCTCCTGCTTCTTGATTGTGCCAATTTTCTTGATCTGCTAGAAGCTACAGGAAAGGAACCATCAATGTTTGAGTCACTCCAGATGTAGTCACCACTGGGGACTCAAGAGGTCGACTCTGCTAAAGATTTAGCGGTTTAGTTTAACTTCACTTCACTAAACCTAGAGGTTTAGTGAAGGGAGATCTAAAGACCAAGCCTGTTCAGGGCCCACCACAGCCGGAGATATGGAGCCCAATCTATCTTTCCTAATGCGCCTTGATACAATCTTTAGTGAATTCGATACCTTCAATATTGCTTGCTTATGTGATATCCTCAGTGATATTTAGTGCCTTTAGAATATCCTGTAGCATTGCTGGCGCTACATAATTTCACCATCTTGGTGCCTTTTTTTGATATTCACCTCTTGATTTTCTCCATTACCTTTCTTCTTTTACTAATCTCTATTTTGTCTGATGGGGGTTCTGGGAGTTCTACTCCCCAAGCCCAGCCTGAGGCCATGCTTGACTTGCGAGAGTTTGGTCCACTAGGCTGTTGCTTAGAGCGACCCACAGGAATTTACATGTCTGAAGAAACTTTTAAAGCTTGTATTGGTGCAGGCAGCACAAATACCCCGGCTGATGTCCACTTCCTTTCAACATGGGGGTGAAGCTCAGGCCCCCCCATACATCAAACTCCATCCATGCAACTCTCAACCAGGCCTTGTTGAGGCATGATAGTTCAATCTCATATACGGTATTCAATGACACTCAGTTTTATATAAATATTTTAATGTAAAATCTATTTACAATGCAATTCTTGGCCAATGTATACTGTACACACAAACACTAAATCAAATGTTAAAATAAGTACAGTACCAATAGTTACCAAAAGTGACTTGTAAATTTAAAACCAAAACCACTTTCCAAAAGTGTATGGGTATTACTGTATTTTGAAACAATTTACTTTGATAATTCTTTAAGTAAAAGAAACTTTCTTTCAAAGAGAAAGCAAATCTAGCATTGTGCTTTGAATGCTAAATAATGTATAGTATAATACATCTGCAGAGAATATCACAATAATATGGCTGAAAATAAGTAACCGAAAAAGTTAATCTGAATCAGAGCCTGAAGAATCCGAGTCAGATCTTGAGTCAGATCCAGAAGCATTGCCCGAAGCCTTGCTATGTGCAGGGGATCCAGAGTGGCCCACGGAACCATTGAGAGCTGGAGAGCCGCTCCTGCTCCTGCGACTTGATCGTGACGATTTTGCCGATCTGCTAGAAGCTCCAGATTTAGCGGATCTATTAAGAGAAATTTGCAGGTCATTTTTTATTTTTTATATATCATAGAGACAAACTATAACAAATATATAACATTAACTTGCCTCCTACAGTAAGTGGTATTACAATTTGGGACCAATTTAATTGCTCACATATAGCCAAGTTATATATACTTGCACACATATATGCAAGTTACTAGTCAAACTAGAATGTATGAGATATATATATATAAACAATGTCCTGTTACAATTTGATGACTCCATGTAGTAGTTAAATTGAGGATTGAAAACTCAAAGGAACACTCTCATGAAGTATGTAAGACTATTAAAACGCTTTGAACCAGTGGTACATGAATATGGAACAAATGACAGTAAATAAGAATAACTAGATGGATGTGGATATAAAATAACATGGAAGGTAAAAAAAATATCTCAACCCATACATGTGAAAGTGGATAATTTAATTAGGATGGGGGGCTGGACTGAAACATTGTCACTCATTTAATTTCATGTGTGGTTTGGGATATTTGCTTCAGCCTATTTTCTACCGTGAATTCTTCTATACATAGACGTGCTTGTGGGAAGGAGACTCATTGGAATAATTACACATTCACTTATGCTGTATACAGGTAAAAGTACTTGGTGGTCAATAGACAACTTTGATACTTTATCATACAGTAGTCAAAATTACAGTATTGAAAACACATTAAACTCAAAAGTCAAACCTTTCTGATCTAGCTGGGGAACTACTTCGAGATCTGCTTCTTGAAGAACGAGAGGCAGATCTTGATTTGATGGGCGAGCGAGAACGTGACCGTGAAGCCCGGGAACCAGATGCAGAGCGAGAACGAGACCTGGTAAAAGTTAAAAAATGATATTTATGGATGGTAATGATGGGAGTAGAAAGGTATTGGTGATTGTGGGGTGAATGTTGGTACCTGGAGATTTACCCGAGAAGGCTCTGGGAAGTCTACTGGCCAAGCTTGGCCAGGGTCAGACCTGGGGTGATGTGTACTTGTCTATCAGTGATTAAAGGGAAGCAATGCCTAGTAATTTATGCCTCGCCCACTGGACTCAAATTGTTTACGTAATCTGGTCTTAAAGTTATGATAGCAACTTCCACAACGTCCTTCTGTGCATCCTACTTACTGACAAGGCTGGGTGACGTAAATGTTGAACTATTTCTTGCCTACTTAATATGAAAAGCTGTATCTAGCCCCACCTCATAATTACTGCATTAATAATAATAATAATAATGCATTCCTGTTGTCAGGGACAGAAAGCCTGTGTTGGCCACATGTATTTATTCTTGTATCGATTCCCCCCATAAGTGGAACTACCGACCCTCCTCAAGAAGCAACCCTACAACAGTTCCCTAACTCCCGACTACCTATTTACTGCTTGGTGAAAAAGGCATCAGATGAAAGGAAATGTGGTCAACCACCTCAGGAACTACATACCTCCGGTACTGATCTTGTGGTAAGGATTCAGTGGTGGGGGTAGATGGTGCTTACCTTTCAGTGACTACGGGGGTAAAGATCTAGTTTTATGCCCCGCTTCCTAGCCATTTATACCAGGCACGGAGTGGTGGTGGTGGTGGTGATAGGCAAGTGGATAGGTGTAAGTGGAAGGTAACTGTTGTGGGAGGTGGTGGTTGTACTTATCTATCAGTACTCAACCATCCTCTTTATGTTTAAACATCCTCTTCAAAAATACAAAATTGAAATGCCAGCAAAACATAAGGTTTTTCAAGATTCAAGATGAAATGATTACATACCTTGACTTGGACTTGCTGCGGGACCTACTATGAGACCTGCTCCGTGAGCCACTGTGAGAACGACTCCTTGAGCGAGAGCCTGATGGGCGGCGTGAACGAGAACCTGACCTGCTGCGGGCAGGTTCCTTACTTCCTGATCTTGAGCGAGATCGAGATCTCTCACTGCCTTCATCATCGGATCCTTTTGCACTGCCTAAAAAAATAATACACAATTTCAATTACCAAACAAAAATCAATAAACATAAGAATTAAAAAAGATATGCATTGATTGCAGGCATTCAAAAAAGTCATCCCTGGCAATTCTCACCATACACATTAAGAAATATTCGTCAGTCATTTGAGAAACTTGAGAAACATTTGAGAAACTATTATAACAAGGGGTCTTGAATGATTGACTGCATAGGGTGAGTATGACAGTGTATGAGGAAGTGGAGCCAGAGAGGACTCCGAGTATAGACATGTTGACAGGAAATTCCTAAATTTGCCAACGTTGTGACGAGTCAAAATTAATGGGTATTTGAACCTGGACAAATCCTGCAAGACAAGGTTGCTATATGTGGCTGGCTTGAACCAAGAAGCCACTTCTTAAGTCTGGAAGGGTTGAAATGGTTTGAGATTCGTGAACATTTGAGGTTCACACTTTGTATATAAAGTCTGTAGACTTGAAACAAAGGGATTTGTTATCAAGATTTGGGAGTGCAAGTTACCAGTCAGTGGTGGCGGCAAGACTGGCCTCTGCAAACCAGACAGGGGACTGTCTCCATCTCTATATACCCTGATCTTTGGTATATGGAGATGGCCATTGTATGGACTCCATCCATACAATTACAAGGCCAGGATGCAATGTACCTGGATAGGGTTCTGAGAGTTCTACTCCCCAAGCTTGGTCCAACAGGCTGTTCAGCCATATTTCTTATACTTGCTGGAAGGATATTGAACAACCACGAACCTATGATGTTCATATAGTGTTCTCTGTCTATCCTACATTTCCTTCCATATAGTTCACTCCACTGTGTTATTTTATTGTGCAAATTTGGGACCTGGCCCTCTGGTATCTGGAGATGGAGATGCGTAAGAGCAATAAAATGTGTACACTCTCTTCACTTTGGACATCTCAATTCTCGTCCTAGATCTTTCATTTTTGTGTCATTGTGTTTGCAATAGAATTCCCTACAGGAGTATATACAAATATAAAGTCCAAAAGCCCGGCGTCCCACCCACAGCAGCAAACAGAGAAAGTGACGGTGCATTACCGCAGTGAGCGCTAATAAAGAGCAATAAAATGAGTATACTCTTTTCAACTTTGTTACCTCAATTCTGGTCCTAGGTCTTTCATTTTGGTATCATTGTATTCGCAATGAAATTCCCTAAAGGTGTGTATGCATACAATGTCCAAAACCGCGGCGCACCCCTACCGAAACCGTCACCAATTTGCCGCCAGAAATCACGCAATGTTGCGTCATTACCGGACTTCCGCCAAGTAAAAAAGTCACGCAATGCTGCATCATTACCGGACCAAAGTGTTAACTACCCACAGAGGAAAAACATATGGACTTACCCAGGAGGAGGTTGCTGCTCACTCCTCAACTCCATTACAAGTCGAGACAACTGATTGCAACCGCCGACCCAAAGCGACACAGGCCCAATGAGGCCCAGGGACGTTCACTAGGTAACGAGCAGCCAGGACCCTGTCCGATCGCCAAAAGCACCGTGCCTGAATGTCAGCTCAGGACATGTTGCCAAAGACGGCAGCAAGGGCAGCGAACTTACGAACGTCATGGGCACAGGAATAGACCACAGGCTGGCTAGCCTTACTAACTCTGCGGACGACCTGGTAGACCCTCACCCTCGAACAGGGAAGAAGGTTTGAGATTTGGGAAGGGAAACCGGTTCAACCCAAAGCGCATCCCCCGGAAACAGAAGCCGTGGCGTGCAAATAATGGCGAAGAGCCGCGACTGGACACAAAACATGATGTACCCCCGGCCTGACCAACCAAGCATCAACAACCCAGGGACCCCTCCGGAAAGCAGCAGACTCATTCTTTGCCAGAAAGGAGGAGATGGCTGCAAATGAACAAAACCATCATGAAGACCAAAAGAGCAGAAACCCCTGCGGCGGAGGAGAGCATGAAGCTCCCCAACCTGACCCCAAGAGGCCAATGCCAACAGAACAAGAGCCTTGGAGAAACAATCCTGAACCGAAGGGGCCGCAGCAAACCGAGGAGAAGAAAGAAAAGAGAGCACTCTGTCCAAAGACCAGGATGGCTCAGGTAGCGCATGAGCAGGCCGGAGGTGAAACAATGCACGAGACAACTTGCGAAACTGAGCAGAAGTAAAATCAATACTGAAAGCAAGATGAAGCGGCTCCGCCAGCGCCACACGATACGAGGCGACAGTGTTAGGCATAAGATGACAGTCCTGGAACAACCTAGAGAGAAAGGACGACAACACCCGAACAGAAAGCGAAGTACAACAACGAAGATATAAAAAGACCCGGAAGGACCGCCAGGAGATGGTCCTGGCAGAGCTCATACTGCCGCCAAGACGAAGCCTGCAGGTGGGACACCAACAAAGAAGCCACCTGATCACCATAGAGATGATGATAAACCCGAGTCAAAAACACCATATGTGAAGACTCAAAGATTGAACCAGCCAGGTGATGCACTGGGCAAATCTGTTGGAAGAGGCGGAGCCGCGGGAAAACCTCTGGGTTTGGACACCGGGCAAGCAGCGCCTGAAACCACAGCTGGACCAGCCACTACTGGGCCAAGAGGACTACTCTTTCCTTGTAGGTCTCCAAGGAAGTCAGGACCTGGAGCAATAGCTGAACCGGGAGAAAGAGGTAGAGGAACCCCCACCTCAACCAGTCCTGCTGAAAGGCATCGACCCCAACAACCTCACAATCGGGGAAAGACGCCACTTACTTGGCAACACGCCACGACCACGCCGACGCGAAGAGGTCCACCTCGGGGCGCCCGAATGCCTAGCAGAGCCAAAGGAAGGAGTTGGCATCAACCGTCCATTCAGTGGAAAGGGGAACGAAACGAGACAGGCCGTCGGCCAAGACGTTGGACACTCCCCGCACATTGAACAGCCAGGAGAGCCAAACCCCGAAAACTCAGCAGGTGAGTCACCCGAAGTGACCTGCACCATAGAGCCAAGGACCGCATCGAACCCCCCCCCCCCTTGACCCCCCACAACAAAACCGAGCCAGCCCCTGGACCCCGGATGAATCGGGACGTGCCAATAAGTGCCACAGAGGTCCACGGACACCATCCAAGAGCCCAGCTCTAATAGGAGCCGAACTTCAGACAGCATAGTCATCTGAAAGGAGGGGCAATGAACCAAGGGATTCAGACGGGACAAGTCCAGAATGAACCTCAGGTCCGCACAGTCCCATTTCAGCACTGGAAACAAATGGGAAACCCGTATGAGAGACGTCGTTGTTACGAACCCACTCCAAGACAACTCAACGGAGCGCAGAAGAGGCCTGCCCCGTCAGCCCCGAACTCCCCTGAAGGAGGAGGGGCCACCTAATGCCACCGCAGGCCAAAGGAAACAACCCGAAACGCCCACAAATCATGGGACCAGGCGTGAGAGAACAGCGCAAGCATCCCCCCCTCCCATCAACGGGGTGAACCGCAAAAGGGCCAGCGCCCCTTACGAGACCCAGAACCTCACACAGAGCGAGCACCGCGCCGACCAGATGAAGGCGGGTTCGAAGGCAAAGCCGAACCCGAAACTGGCCTTAGTGGCCTACCACGACAAGCGGAACCCCTAAGTCCCGGCACGACCTCTCTGGGATGGGCCCTCCCGGGTCCCTTGGAGAACCAACAAGTCTGATATAGGATGGCAACTGGACAAAGCAGCCTGAATATACTGCGCCTCGGCCGAAGAAGCAAAAAGCAAAGGACAAAAAGGAGAAGACAACCTAAGAGCCAGAGCCCAGGCCGATTCCAAGGAGACAAGCACCGCCTACTGACACGCGAGTCGGGAAGCATAGAACAGAGAAACCGCTTCCCGCAAGATCGGAGCAAACAGCTTCAACAAGGCAGACGACGCGCGCGCCGCCAAGCCTAAGGCACTGGACGCTAGAACAGTCCCGAGTGCCCCCACATCCTTCCCAAGCCAGTCCGAAGACAGCTCCAGGAGGGAAAAGAAACGCAAGGCCGAAGCCAAAAGACCCCGGGCACGCAAGTCCTTGGCCACCTGCGCCGCTGACAAGGAGGGAAGCTGCACATGGAGCTGCAGAATGCCAACATCCTGGGAAAGGGCAGGGGCAAACAAGCACTCATTGAGGTGCTCAAGTTCACCCCCAAGGAAAACCTGAACCACCGTCGAGACCTCGCGCCACTCAAGCGTGCCGTAATGACAAAGCCTCCAAAGCAAAAATAGGACAATCCACCAGCCAGAACGACTCCGAAACCTCGTAACGGACCCAGAAAGAGAACGAATTCCCAAACCTGAAAGACGATGGATCCATCACCGAGGCGTAATCAGGTCACGCAGGCGCTAAGAGGCCAGGACTGCCCACACGGCAGACAGTTGGATGCGGGAAGCCGAAAACCTCCGGAAAGACAGGACCGACGCACCCAAGGGAACACAGAACCGAACTAGGGGCAGACACCAAATCCAACTCGTACCCAGAGGGGGGAAAAGAGAAACCCACTCCTTGTAACAATAAGCCCCGCTCTGAGGGTAGAAAAACCCAGGTGGGATCCAGCAGGGGCCCAAGGCCCCCAAGTCAGCCCCTCACCAGCCCCAAGATCCCCCTCCTCGGGACCCGGGGCCGAGTCATCCCCCAGAGCATCAGCCCCTACAGAAAAAGCCGGTGCAGCTGAGCAAGCCAAACAGAAGGGGACCCACTGGCCAGACCCAGAGGCTTCGGCACGGAGATCGGACTCGAATGCCTCCGTCACCACACCGGAAAGGGCATCCCCCGAGACCGCCCGAAACTCAAGAACCTGCCCCGACTCCGAAACCCTCAGACGTTTCGGGGCCAGAAGCAGGGGGAGGGGGGAAGACCAGGACGAACCACAGCAGGGGAAGGACAAGGGAGTGCAGACTGAACCAAAGTCGAAGCAACCCTCACCCCCAAGTCCAGGTCCCTATAAGCAAAACGGGGCAGCCTCGGGGCATCTGGATGATCAACCAACCTAGCGCATTGCAGCAACCTATCTTGAGGTTATTTTGAGATGATTTCGGGGCTTTAGTATCCCCGCGGCCCATTCCTCGACCAGGCCTCCACCCCCAGGAAGCAGCCCGTGACAGCTGGCTAACACCCAGGTACCTATTTTACTGCTAGGTAACAGGGGCATAGGATGAAAGAAACTCTGCCCATTGTTTCTCGCCGGCGCCCGGGATCAAACCTGGGACCACAGGATCACAAGTCCAGTGTGCTGTCCGCTCGGCCGACCGGCTCCCGACCTACCTAAAACGAGATGCCTGTAACCGAAGAACATCTTCTTGAGACTGGGTAAACTGAGTCACTAGCAAGCAACAGAACTCGCATGACTCTGGGTCGAAGGTGACACCGACCCAACAAGAAGCATGACAGAGGCAAACACCGTGAGGGTCACCCCGAGTCAAGGGGACTGAGCAACTTTTGAACTTGCACGAAGCGAGTGGGGACTCCAGGGACACATCCATCGAACCCATGCGCCCCCCCTTCCCCTAGGGAATTCCCAGGGTCCTGAGCATTTAACGGAAACTCTCGCCCAGGTAATCCTAGACAGTGTACTGCTAACCGGTGCCCAAAACTACCAAACAACTGTTTAAAGCTGAACCCCAGGGATGTGTACACTCACGGGTACCTAGCAGGGGGCACCACCAGAATAGAACCATGTACAGGTCAGACACAAAAAAGGGGGAAGCAAGGCAGACCCCCCTCCAAGGCAAAAAGAAAAAAAAAAACACACACAAGAGGACAATATACCCCAAGGAACAGAGCCGGCCGCTCTAAGTGGTGAAAACAAGCTGCGCAATACCCTGTGCCCCACCAGTGTAAACTGCCTCTTACCCCTAAGGTAAACCAGGAAGACAAAACCCCTAAGCACCCAAAAGGCAGCCAAAAACCGAGCAGTAATACGGCCTAGCAGAGGCAGACCCCGAGGAACTTGTGGAAGGTAACCCCAAGCTCCAAGAGCAGTACTTACAGGGCACCTACGGACAATAGCTCTGCACGGCAACGTGTGATGTCATGCTCGTTTGCTCGTTTCTTATAGGGGCTGTTCTATCCACTTGTTCGGTTCTTGGTAGCAATATTTTCACTAGAATAGGGGTTTGTTTTGGGATGCTTACCTTTCTGGGTGCCTCACCCGGTCGATGGCAGACATAGAATGTTTCCAACCACACAGGGGGTTTCTATAGGCCATTATTCCCCTTGCGTCTATGAGGAGGCCAGGTTCTGGCTCGTGGTCCCCGGTAGGCCCACTGAACTCCATACACATGACTGATGCCAAAGTCTGACATTAGCATATCAGCCTAGTAAGCTCCAGGGAGCCGAAGGGGCTCCCCCCCCTTCCAGAAAAAATTCTATGTGGGCTACATTACTCAATTTCAATAGTAATCTTATGTTTTTGGTCAATCTTAAGCACTCTCTTTCCAAATTTCAACTCAAAACCATGAGGTATTATCAAGATATCAAAAAGACTCCTTTGCAAGGGGCAAACAAAATGCCATAAGACCCAGATTACAAAACTAAAATATTTCTACTGTGGATACTTAATAAATTGATGAACAGTACCTTTTTCTCCATCTCCTCCATTCTCCATCTCCTCCTCTTCCTCTTCTTCCTCCTCTTCCTCCTCCTCCTCTTCACCTGGAGGCTCAAGCATTTTTTCTCGGAAGCGTTGACTTTTGTGCTCCTGTGCAATAAGGGGCCGGTGACGGACAACCAATCGAGAGTTATTAGGCTGCTGACCTTGCTTGAGGCGACGTTTGCTTAAACGCACTCTGTTCAAAAAATGGATGAAAAAATTCAAAAATAAATATTTGAAGCTGTATAATAACCAAATCCCTCAACACCTCTGGCACAATATTCATTACGTTCACTCTACAGCATATTTAATTTCACCTTGGTTGTTCAATACATGATAAGAATATTAGAAAAAGAGGCAAACCTAGGGTATGGGCCTAATATCAATAGGAATATGATACATTTTATACGAATTATGTGGACCGTCTTGTAGTGGTGTATCTCGTGATAACAATACTGTATATCTTGCAATATTCTTCAGGGGGAAAAAATCACTTTGAATATAAGATACTGCACCTCTATAAAAAGTAAAAATTACCAAGGTTGTCTTAACCTTTATTAATACTTTAGCATTCCGATGATGCCAAAGTAAATACTGATAACGCTCTTAGTGCCATTGGGATTTCAAGATGGATAATGGGATAATGCTAAAAGCATCAGGCAACTTGAAATTCTCGAAAATCACTTTACTTTTAGTTTGTTTTGTTTTTAGCATAATGAGAATAGCCCATCAGGGGATTATCCGAAGATCACCTCAACCAAACACCCATCACTGAAGATGGGTAAAAAATTGATTAAAAAAAAAAAATTGTAAGATACTTACCTTGTCTCTAACTCATTATAGAAAACTCCGTCATTACGTATAACCACAAAATAGTTCTCTTCATAGCCTTTGGAGGCTTTATTCTTCACATTCCAGTTGTACTCGCGAGCCATTACATAATCGTACTCATCGTCATCCATGTACTCGATTCCTTCGTCAACGTCGCGTTTCCTTTTCTTAAGTGTATCGTCTGTAGGCAAGAAGTAGGCCACAAACTGTTCCCCAGATTCATCCATCACACCCCTAGAAAGAAGCAAGTTCTTTGTATTAAATGTATAATGGGCAATGTGGAAATTTATATCTACTTTAACTATTCAATATACTGTACATGTCTTATCTGTCCAAAGTTTGACTCGCTCAACTTTCCAAGATGAAACACAGGGGTATGCGAGTGCTGTAATACAGTCAGGGTCAGCCACAGTGCCACCCTTTAAGAAAGATTGGTATCTATAGTAACCCCCTGAAATCAGGGATATGAGAGAATGAGAGAGGGTGGTGGGGAAATGAAAGGTGGAAAAGTTGCACAAGGGGGAGAGAGGGGAAGAGGCGAGAAAGGGAGGAGAGGGGGAGAGGCAAGAGAGGAAGGAAAGGGAGGAGAGGGGGAGGAGAGGGAGAGAGGCCAGAGAGGGAGGAGAGTGGGGAGAGGCAAGAGAAGGAGGAATGGGGAGAGGCAAGAGGGAGGAATGAGGAGAGGCAAGAGAGGATGGAGAGAGGGGAGGATGCATGTTTGGGAGAGAGAGGAGGGAAATGTTTGGGAGAGGGAGGGGAGAAAGGTGGAGAATGGAAGACAGAGGGGATGAAGGAGAGAAACCCAGGTACAGCTGGGAACCCCATCTATTAAAGTTTTATAACATCAGAAAGGGATGAGGGCAGGAAACGGCAATATATTGGAAGCCCAACCACTGGACCATAGATGATCAAATTCTGACTCTGCAAGAAGTGAGACCACTGATGTACCAACAGGTCTGTGGATGGCCAAACTGTTAATCAAATTACAGTATAGTGATATTTACCTAATCATAGCCTGAGACATTTCTTCAAGCTGAGCCGGCATGGGTCTTCCCACTGGTGCGGGATCCGAGTCAAAGATGACCTGAGCGCATGGATATTTCCAGATATCAAAGTCTGGGTATATTGGTAGTTCTTCAACTGCAGTCACTCCAGGCTTGCTGTAGTGATTCTCAAGAGTAACTTTAACATCTTGGAAGGTTTTTTCAATGGCCTCAAGTTGGCTATCACGATCAGTGTAAACATCCTCCTCCTGGAATAGAGTTGGAACTATTACTTATAACTACACAAAGTATTGCCTTTGAAAATGTAAAATGCTTTAAAGGACTAGACTTTGGATCATTAACGTTTAAGAAATATGTATATTAGAGTTTCTTAATTACTGTATTTAAACATGTACAATTACTGAAATACTGTTTGTATTTGTAAACATATTAATGGCAGTTTACTTTAACACGTAAAATACTTATTCATTTAGCTTTGAAATAAAAAATCCAGCATTGAATGTAACAAACCCAGGAATGACATGGTAGTTACCCACTTACCCACCCTGACCTGGGCTGGTAAGTGGGAAGCTTTTTAGTTTAAAAAAGCTGAGCAGTTTTAAATAATTTTTCTCTAATACAGTCCAATTTATCTATTTCTATTTCAATTTAAGTTTGAATGTTGTTTATCAATTAATCAAGTAGATAAAACTCAATCCACACACTACACACAGAGATCACACTAACGTGATGCATTAAATGAACAAATCCACAAGGGCCGTGACGAGGATTCGAACCTGCGTCCGGGAGCATCCCAGACACTGCCTTAATCGACTGAGCTACGACAGGGTAGTTGAAACCGAAGTTTGTTCGATTTGTTCAATCCACACACACACACCGCATACCAAAATACTCACCGAAGCATTTTTCCTACGTGTGGCAAAGCCAACAGTGGCCTCAATTTTCTCATTAGTCTGAGGCTGGAAGCGTGTGGGCTCAGTTGAAATGTATTCAGTTCGACGTAGCCACGAAACATTGACATGATGATGCCTGGAACGTTTTGCATCCTGTAAAATCAAACATTCGTTAAACCTTTTATAGACTCGTCCTATTACTGCATTCTTACTTAATAATGCATTTATATAATATAAATGCATTATTTTTAATACCATTTACAAATAAAATAGGAATACTATGACTTTATGTGATGATCTGATAATCTGGATTTTCACATCAATCCCAAGTGGCATACAAATATTGTTGTTTAAAATACAAATTTCAAAGTGGAAATCTGGTGGGTGGGTATGATTTATTATTTAGAAGTCCATTATATAGAAGTCCAGATTTTCAATGATGCAACATTTGTAAATGTTACATAAGTAATATTTACTACATCATAGTGCAAGATGACCAAACCACACACTAGAAAATGAAGAGACAACGATGTTTCGGTCCATCCTGGACCATAATCAAATTTGCAATCGACTTAATAATGGACACAAACGGACCGAAATGGCGTCACCTCTTCATCTTCTGGTGTGTGGTTTGGTGACCATATCTTCAGCCACGTTATTGTGACTCATCATCTGAATACAACATAATTATGTTGTACTATTTACTTAACAAACTAACTACATGAATTATCGTATTGTGCCAAACCTGTGGAGTGAGAATGTCATCTTCAAGCAATCTTTCATCTGTTGGATGCAGTTGTGCGCCTGGTACAGGTGTGTACGCCTCGGGATTAATAAGGTCAATGGTTACGCCCAAATCATGTTCTGTCAAAACCTCATATCGGTAGTTTTTCTCAAGAGAAGTCTGTTTGTAACGTACATACCTGAAAGTCAAACTGGCCTTAGTATACAGAAGTACAATATTGTATGAGAAAATAGCAAGGTTATATGATGGGATTACACCTGCGTTCCTCGACTTTCCAGGCCCGCCTGCACACGCACGCACACACACTCGCACACACACGCGCGCACACACACGCGCGCACACACACACGCGCACACACACACGCGCACACACACGCGCGCGTGCGCACGCACACACACACACACACACACACACACACACACACACACACACACACACAATAAATACTTGAAAGAATAATTAGGCTAAGACTTGTTGAGCACCTGGAGAGCATTGGGTTTGTAAACAAGCACCAACATGGGTTCTGGACAGGGAAATCATGCCTAACAAACCTTTTAGAATTCTATGATAAAGTAACAAGGATAAGGCAGGACAGAGAAGGCTGGGCAGACTGCATATTTCTTGACTGCCAAAAGGCCTTTGATACAGTACCGCACATGAGACTGCTATACAAACTTGAGAGGCAGGCAGGAGTTAGCGGAAAGGCCCTAGTATGGGTGAAGAACTACCTAACAGGAAGGAGCCAGAGGGTAATGGTAAGGGGCGAGAAGTCGGACTGGCGAACAGTAACAAGTGGAGTACCTCAAGGATCGGTGCTGGGACCAATCCTCTTTCTAATTTACGTAAATTATATGTTTACAGGAGTGGAAACATACATGTCAATGTTTGCGGATGACGCAAAATTAATGAGAAGAGTTGTGACAGACGAGGATTGTAGGATCCTCCAAGAGGACTTAAAACAGGTTGCAGAGATGGTCAGGGAAATGGCTACTGGAGTTTAACACCAGTAAATGTAAGGTCATGGAAATGGGATCAGGTGATAGGAGACCAAAGGGACAGTACACAATGAAGGGGAACAGCCTACCTGTAACGATTCGAGAATGAGACCTGGGAGTGGATGTGACACCTAATCTAACTCCTGAGGCACATATAAATAGGATAACGACAGCAGTGTACTCTACACTGGCGAAAATTAGAACTTCATTCAGAAACCTAAATGAGGAGGCTTTTAGGGCGCTTTACACTGCCTACGTGAGACCCGTCTTAGAGTATGCTGCGCCATCATGGCGCCCCCACCTGAAGAAACACAAAGAAACTGGAGAAGGTTCAGAGGTTTGCGACGAGGCTTGTCCCAGAGTTACGAGGGATGGGATATGAAGAGCGTCTGCAGGAACTGAACCTTATGACACTAGAGAAAAGAAGGGAGAGAGGAGATATGATAGGGACATATAAAATACTCAGGGGAATTGACAAAGTGGAAATAGATGAAATGTTCACACGTAATAATAACAGAACGAGGGGACATGGGTGGAAACTGGAAACTCAGATGAGTCACAGAGATGTTAGGAAGTTTTCTTTTAGCGTGAGAGTAGTGGAAAAATGGAATGCACTTGGGGAACAAGTTGTGGAAGCAAATACTATTCATACTTTTAAAACTAGGTATGATAGGGAAATGGGACAGGAGTCATTGCTGTAAACAACCGATAGCTGGAAAGGCGGGATCCAAGAGTCAATGCTCGATCCTGCAAGCACAAATAGGTGAGTACAAATAGGTGAGTACACACACACACACACACCAGGCACACAACTGCATCCAACAGATGAAAGATTGCTTGTAAGACATTCTTACAAGGCCAGTGGCTGTGTGGACAGCACGATTGACACATAGTCATGTGGACCGGGATTCGATTCCCGGGGACGGCAGAAACAAATGGGCAGCATTTCTTTCACCCTGATGTCCCTGTTACCTTGCAGTAAATGGGTACCTGGGAGTTAGACAGCTATTACGGGCTGCTTCCAGGGGTGTGTAGGAAAAAACAAAAACAGAAACATAGTTAGTAACAGTTGTTTGATTGACAGTAGTGTGTGTGTGAATACACACACACTACCTACTGGACCATGATGAGCTCATTAAGGTTCTGGTGGTAGTATGAGCCTGGAGTGTCCAGGCTCATACTACCTGGGTGATACTACCCAGGTATGAGCCTGGAGTGTCGAGGCTCATACTACCTGGGTGATACTACCCAGGTATGAGCCTGGAGTGTCCAGGCTCATACTACCTGGGTGATACTACCCAGGTATGAGCCTGGGTGTGATACCATTGTTGAACAGAGTACATTATCTAATCAAAAGCTACAAACAAAAGTTTGTAAATTAAAACTTTTACAAGATTAATATAAACTTATACACAATGAAATCACAACAATGGAATGTGATATACTAGTATATCCATGAGAATCTTTGACTTTCAAGTGTAAAAAGCAAGCACTTACCTATTGGCATCAAAGGGATAGTTAATGAACTTGGGATCAAATGGAATATCTGGCAGCGTGTTGCAATACTTCACTCGGCTCACTAGGTCAGACCTATCATGCAAAAAAAAATCAACGTTAATGTATATAAACATAAATACATAACATGTATTTTACGAAGAATCCCGTCATACCTTAAGTACAGTAGGCATTTACATTTAGAACATGGTAATACATGCACGGTACTGTAATACCCGATATTTTTATCAGTTCATATGGGAAAATAGGTTCTTCCCTATTTCCATGAATGCATTTTGGACATAAGAGTGATGCCAGTACTATGTCACAAATATCATAAAACCAATAAATCTAAATTCAAGGGAGAATGAAACAATACACAGTACCAGTACTGTGACTACTGATAGCCAGTTGAAAAAAATTTAAACATCTACCAGAGATTATTGTTTACAGTTTGGCTTTGACATATACACAAGGCCAGTTTTATTTTACTTGACCAATAAAAATAAGTTTGAGTAAGAAATGTGATAAGCTCCTTTGCTGTGTAATTCACTCAGTTGTTTCCCAAGGCAAGATCTGCTTTGCATGTAGGACAGAAAACCATTCAATGCCTGAGCCACCTCACATACTCCTTCATGCAAACCCTCAGCACAGAGAAACCTAAGGAACAAAGGATGGAGCAAAAGCAAATACCTGTACACTGATCTACTTAGATGCTTTTAATTTCCACCTAAATTTCCAAGCAGCCCTACATAAAGTACAAGATTTTCTTAACAATGTCATATCAGAAGTGTGGCAATGGGGCTTCTGAACAAGATTCACACTTGATAAAACACACTTCACTCATTCCGCAACCCGTTCTCACACTTGCTTATAGTCAATATTGGCTTATTTAATAAGTGTATATGTGACATACTAATTGATTGTGAATATTTTAGTTTACCTTGAAAAGCTTCATAGAAAACACCAACCTGCTTCATAGAAAACACCAACCTCACCTAACCTTCTTAGTATGTTAAGATAGGCATCTTATTGCTTCTTAATTACAATTATTACTTAACCTATACCGTTGATAGGTTAAGTAATAATTGTAAATAAGAAGCAATAAGATGCTTATCTTAACATACTAAGAAGGTTAGGCGAGGTTGATGTTTTCTATGAAGCTTTTCAAGGTAAACTAAAATATTCACAATCAATTAGTATGTCACATATGCACTTATTAAATAGGCCAATATTGACCGTAAGCAAGTGCGAGAACGGGTTGCAACCCCTTGCTTGGGCCTTCAATGTGGAGCCTCAGCAACCTGTATCCACCGTGCTTCTTCCATGGTGGGTTACGCTATGGCTGTTTCCTCCAAAGTGGCCCGAGCCAGTGGCCATAACTTCTCCTTGTATCATTCTTCAATGACCACTGTAGCACAGAGGAGTCTTTCCTAGTTTCTTTCATTTACCAGAATTTACCTGAATTTTACAGAGGTTAGGCCTTTTTTTCTATTTGAATGATTCCAGCTAATGAAGCTGGTACTGTACATTCCAAACAATGAACCATTTAAAAGCTGTACCATAGGCTCAGCTTGTGATAATTACATGAATTACTGCCAACATACATAACAGTTTCATTATTTTGTAATGCAAAACTAAAGCTCTCAGTCATGGCTTGAATTAGCAATATCTGATGAAACAAATTTGCCCAAAGCATAAAATGTTAAGAATATTAGTACAGTAAATACTTGCCTTCGTATATGTATTTGTTCCTGAAGTGGAAGACTTGTAATAAAAAAAATAAAAAAGATTATCATTAATCAATAATCTTTCACTGATTTAGAGTGAAACTAAATCTGTGCAAACCCTCCATGCGAATAAAAGGACCCAGTCCATGGAACTCACTCCCTAATGAATTAAAAATTTGTCCAACCTATGCCAACCAATTCAAAAATAAACCCAAAAAGTACCTAATTTCATCCTCATAGTATCATACCATGCGCTTCAATCTCACACGGTATCTTGTGCTACCCACTTCCCCAGCATTAGTTCTTACGACATACATCTTCACTAGTGTAATCACCTCTGTCAATATATATTATGGTTATATGTTGATATAAAATTTTGCTACAATGTACCTTTTGATCTTACCTGATCTCTTAGATTAATTTCAGGGAGCAGGTGGCTGAGCGGACAGAACACTGGACACATGATCCTGTGGTCCCGGGTTCGATCCCGGGCGCTGGTGAGAAACAATGGGCAGTTTCTTTCACCCTGATGCCCCTGTTACCTAGCAGTAAATAGGTACCTGGGAGTTAGTCAGCTGTCACAGGCTGCTTCCTGGAGGTGGAGGCCTGGTCGAGAACTGGGCCGCGGGGACACTAAGCCCAGAAATCATCTCAAGATGACCTCAAGATTAAGAACCTGCCTGAAATGCTATGCATGTTATTCGCTTTGCAAGAATGTAAAGATACCAATATTATTAAATCTCACAAACCACTGGACCTTCTAGTAAGTAAATAACTAAATAAATAAATAAATAAAAATAAATAAATAAATTGAACTAAAGACCCATCCTGCAACAAAACTAATCATTATTATTATTAGAGTGGTGCCAACCTCAACAAATTATATAACTGCTAAAATTTAATCTCTAATAATTGTCACAATTTGAATCAAATAACCATAAAAGAAGACAATATAATATTATAATAATAATATTGTAATAATAATTCATTTTGTCAGGAGACAGACAGCCACTGTATATACTGTATACATGTTATATACAGTACATACATGGTACATGTATGTACATGTTATATACATACATGGTACAGATAACACTCTCTAAGGATGGCCTTACACTGTCATCTGACTTAGAAATGGTGAATGAATTTAATAGCTTCTTTTCATCGATTGGTGCTAACCTTGCAAGTAAAATCCCACAGACTCAGACACATATCAACACATATCTCTCAGGCAGCTATCCAAACTCTCTTCTCCTCTCACCAGTCAGCCCGTCAGATGTTGTGTCCATCATACACTCACTAAAAACCAAAGCTGGGAACATCAGTGAAATCCCATCCATTGTATACAAGAGCGCCTCCCATGCCCTTGCGCCACCTATAGCTCTGCTGTTCAACAAATCCCTTGAGTGTCATACCTTCCCTGATATCCTTAAAAAAGCAAGAGTAACGCCAGTTCATAAAGGAGGTAATCCGTCAGACATAAACAACTATAGACCAATATCGAACCTACCCATACTATCAAAATTATTTGAAAAAATTATCTACACACAGCTCTACTCCTATCTCGTAAAATTCGACATTCTTAGCCCCTGTCGTTTGGATTCCGCTCTCAAAAGAGTACCAACGATGCAATTATAAGTCTCCTTGATATAATTTACTCAGCTCTTGACAAAAATGAGTTTCCAATTGGACTCTTCATTGACCTGAGAAAGGCCTTTGATACTGTTAATCACGATTACCTCTTAAGTAAACTCCATCATTATGGAATCCGAGGCCATGCACTGGACTATATCCAATCCTATCTTAGTGATAGACACCAATGTGTAGCCATCAATAATATAATCTCTCCCATTCAACCAATAACTGTTGGAGTGCCACAGGGCAGCATCTTGGGACCTCTTCTTTTTCTTATATACATTAATGATCTGCCTAATGTCTCTAACATTCTGAAACCTATTTTGTTTGCTGATGATACTACCCTCATCTACTCCAACCCCAACCCACATACACTAAATGGTGTTGTTAATAATGAACTAAAAAAAGTCCACTTATGGATGTCAACTAACAAGCTAACACTTAACATAGAAAAGACCTACTACATCCTATTCGGAAGCAAATCTACAAATGCAATTCAGCTTCAGATTGACAATGTAAACATTAGCAATAAAAATGATGGAAAGTTTCTTGGCATATTCCTAGACAAGAGACTCAACTTCAGTACCCACATACAACACATAACTAAGAAAGTCTCTTAAACAGTTGGTATACTCTCCAAAATCAGATATTATGTTCCTAACTCTGCTCTCATCTCTCTATATTATGCACTAATCTATCCCTATCTCAACTATGGTATCTGTGCATGGGGTTCAACCACTGCAAACCACCTCAAGTTCATCATCACCCAGCAAAAATCTGCTATCAGAATAATATCAAATTCTGCTTTCAGACAACACACAGCCCCCTTGTTTAACTCCCTAAACATGCTAAACATAATCTCACTCCACAAATTCTCTTGTGTCAACTACATTTACAAAACCCTGTTCTTAAATGCAAATCCTTGTCTGAAACTCTTCTTGGACAGATGTAATAGGACCCATTATCACCACACCAGAAATAAATATCTCTTTGATATCCCCAGAGTTAAACTTAATCTGTGTAAACACTCTATGCAAATAAAGGGACCCAGTTTATGGAACTCACTCCCTACTGAATTGAAAAGCTGTCCAACTTTTACATCATTCAAAACCAATACTAAAAAGTACCTAATTTCATCTTCATAGTTTTCACTTTTTGCCTTAAAATTGCACTGTATCAATTGCTACCCAATCTCCCAACCTTTATGTTCCCAATTTGAACATCTTTACCATTGTGATCATTGCTGTTTTCTTATATGTGCTGCCAATCTTTTTTTGTATGGTGTTTATAAATCTTGTTTATCAGTATCTTTTGCTACCCAGTCTCCCAATCTTATGTACCCAATCTGAACATCTTTACCATTGTGATCATTGGTGTCTTATATGTGCTGTCAATCTGCTGTATGGTGTCTATTAACCTTGTTTAAATTACTAATCAAGCTGTCAATGTAATCAGAGCTTTAATATAACAATGTGCTTTAATATACCTACTTATCTCTCTCATCTCATTTTTTCTCTTGTAATGTATCTTTATCATTTATCAATTCTGATTGAAATTACCTACTTAAAATTAGCTGCTAGACTAAGGACCTGCCCGAAACGCTGTGCGTACTAGTGACTTTACAAGAATGTAAATACTGTACTATCCAATGTATTCTCACAAACCCAATGTACCTTCTTGTATATATATAAATAAATAAATAAATAAATAAATAAATGTTAGGCTTGTACTGAGGTCCCCGCAAGATCGAACTACTGACCCTACCCAAGATGCAACCGCACAGCAAGCCAAGTAACTCCTGTGTACCTATTTACTGCTGGGTGAACAGAGACATTAGTTAGCAGGAAGTGGGCCCAACCACTTCTGTCTCGCCTGGGATTCGAAATCAGAATACCTATACAGTATATAAAACACCAATGTGAGATATACTTCATTAGGAAAGGTTAAGACCCTCTAGACCAGGATAGGTTACAATAGGATAAGTTTGTTTCAAGATGATGTAGCATGAACACTCCTAGACCCATATTTAGAACCCTAATCAAGAAAATCAGAAATAGAACGTGTGGTTGAGTTAGGATTGTTTACAGGGTGCAGATGATATACCACGACTATTCTTGGGGCCGTGTTTTGAGCAGTGATGATGACCAATACAAGTACTGTACCAACAACAGAAGATACTGACCTCCTCTCACCGGTACGAGGCCGCTTGTCTCGGTCTACAGTGTGGGGCTGGTTCACGGTGGGCGGCATCTTGCCCGCTCCTTACTGCCTCCTACACCTCCTTCCTCGCCTCTTGTACACCTTCCACACAGTGTTTAGTGGGTTTTGATATTTATTTAGTAGTTTTGGTTACAGCAGTCGTAGACATTGAGACGGAGCTTGGAGCAGAGAGCCGAGTGCGGCCGGAGTCGCGGAGCTTGATGCTGGCGGCTCGATGGGGAATGGTGAATGTCTAAACTTGATGAGGCTGAGAGCATTGGAGCTCGATGGGGAAAGAGAGCGTCAGAGCTCGATGCGGTTGGAGTCTACTGTCTGCTCTGTGTCAAAGCAGTAGCGTCTTGGGGTTGGTTCTGTACACGCCGAGAGCTACATTCACATTCTTGAGGTTGAAGAGATGTAGTAACTTCCAAGCATCTGTACTGAAGTTAACTGAATCACTGTGGAAATTATACTGGCAGTTACTCGCTAATAGATTACTTATATGATTGGAATACACCTCATCATACTCCAATAGGTTGGAAGGATGGAAGGAATCTTAACTGTAATTAGGGAAAAGATTTGAGTTCAATAGTGCTAATGAGAAATTGGAGCGAGTATATTGTTTACTCGCTAAACCTCCTTCCTGGGCTCTTGTACACCTTCTTCCTGGGCTCTTGTACACCTTCTTCCTGGGCTCTTGTACACCTTCTTCCTGGGCTCTTGTACACCTTCTTCCTGGGCTCTTGTACACCTTCTTCCTGGGCTCTTGTACACCTTCTTCCTGGGCTCTTGTACACCTTCCTGGGCTCTTGTACACCTTCTTCCTGGGCTCTTGTACACCTTCCTGGGCTCTTGTACACCTTCTTCCTGGGCTCTTGTACACCTTCTTCCTGGGCTCTTGTACACCTTCTTCCTGGGCTCTTGTACACCTTCTTCCTGGCCTCGTGTACACCTTCTTCCTGGCCTCGTGTACACCTTCTTCCTGGCCTCGTGTACACTACCTTCCTGGCCTCGTGTACACTACCTTCCTGGCCTCGTGTACACTACCTTCCTGGCCTCGTGTACACCACTTTCCTGGCCTCGTGTACACCTCATACAGTCCGGGCCACACCGCCTCCTACACTACACCTGGCCCACTACACTCGTCAACAATAACAAATGTTGTTGTGTTGATTTAGGGGCGACGACGATCGTGGGATCGGGTGCGCCCCGGCTGCCCGATACCGGGAAATAGCGGAGGGATGGGGTCCCTATAGTCTCTTCAGGCCATAGACCCTACAATCTCCTCAGGCCACGAATTTTACAGTCTCTTCAGGCCGCGGAGATGACGGATGAAGCGGAAGGTATGGCGAAGGATGTCATGACGGACGTCTTCGTCTCTCGCACCTGCCCCGTCAAGGAGAACGGGAACTGTGAGGCGGGGAATATATACGGAGGCTCGTAGGTCTGCAAAAATTAAAGGGGCCAAACCCTCTAAATCTCTCTTCCGACGAGGAGGCTTGGAAAAGTCGACAGAAACCCGAATGACCTCTTCTGCCCACGGAAGCACCGGTGAGATACAATACAATACAATTTTATTTAGGTAAGGTACATACATACAATAAATATTTACAAGGATTGTTTGACTTATAGGTATAGCTAGTACATACAATGCCTAAAGCCACTATTACGCAAAAGCGTTTCGGGCATGATAAACTTAAATGACAAGCTTAATACTAATTGAGCATAATGAGTAGAATGAAAACATAGATGAAAAAGCAGCACAAATACAATTATGTCGACAAACAGCGCTCTTTAAAGAAAAAAAACAGACATTGGTTGACAATAGAAGGGTAAGGTAGGTTACAGGGAATTTATTAGGTATAGCTTCGCTTTTAACTTAAACTGGTTGAGAGAGGTACAGTCTTTAACATGGTTGGGAAGGTCATTCCACATTTGCTCTGTACCTAGTGTTACCCAATCTCCTAATTTTTATGTAATTTCAAACAACCTTATCATTGTGTTCATTGCTGTCTTCTTTTATGTGCTAGCCATATGCTGTATTGTGACTACCAATTTTTGTCAACTACCATTCAAGCTGTCATTGCAACCAATCTTATATTGTTTCTGCTGTATTATGCCTACCAATTTTTTTGTCAACTACCATTCAAGCTGTCATTGCAATCAATCTTAGCTACCTATGTGCTTTAATATACTGTACCTACAATTTTCTCTCATCTTTTTTTTCATTTCATGTAATCTGTTATCATTTTTGTCTATAATTTTGCAAGTATTTACCTCCTTAAAATTTTCTTAGATTAAGGACCTGCCCGAAACGCTGCGCATGCTAGTGGCTTTACAAGACTGTAATTACCATATTTGTATCCTCACATTCCTTATGTACATTCTTGTATATGCATAAATAAAATAAAAATAAATAATAAAATAAAATTCTGGGCCCCTTGATTTGTAGAGCATTTCTAGTTTGATTAAGTCGTACTCTAGGAATATCAAAACTGTATTTATTTCTGGTGTGATGCTCATGGGTTCTGATACAACCTTCTATGAAGCTTTTGAGATCAGGATTGGCATTATAGTTTAGCGTTTTACATATGTATAATACACATGAGAGAATGTGCAGTGACTTAATGTCTAACATATTCAGAGATTTAAGTAGGGGTACCGAGTGATGTCTGGGGCCAGAATTGGATATTGTCCTAATAGCAGCTTTGTGTTGAGTAATTAGAGGATGTAAGTGATTTTGGGTAGTAGAGCCCCAAGCACAAATACCATAGTTGAGATATGGATAGATAAGGGAGTAATAGAGAGTCACCAGGGCAGGGCGTGGTACATAATATCTGATCTTAGAAAGAATGCCCACAATTTTTGAAACTTTTTTTTATATGTTTAGAATGTGTCCCTGGAAATTAAGCTTGTGGTCAATGAGAATGCCAAGGAATTTGCCTTCTAATTTGTTACAAATTTGGGTATTTATTTTGAGATTTATTTGATTAGAGGATTTATTGCCAAACAGAATATAAAAGGTTTTGTCAATGTTAAGGGTGAGTTTGTTGGCAGTTAGCCACAGATGGACTTTATTTAGCTCAGTATTTACTGTGGCATTTAGAGCAAGGGGATCAGGACTGGAGTAAATGAAGGTTGTGTCGTCAGCAAATAGAATTGGTTTGAGATGTTGGGAGGCATTTGGAAGGTCATTAATGTAGATGAGAAAGAGGAGAGGGCCAAGTATGCTGCCCTGGGGAACACCAATGTTGATGGGTAGGGTGGGAGAAATTGTATTATTCACAGAAACATATTGGAGCCTGTCAGTAAGGTAGGATTTGAGGTATTGTAGGGAGTGTCCTCTGACTCCATAATGATGTAATTTAAGAAGAAGGTTTTGGTGGTTGACAGTGTCAAAAGCTTTACGCAGGTCCACAAACAACCCAACAGAGAACTCATTTTTATCAAGAGCTGTATGAATCGAGTTAAGCATACTAATAAGTGCATCGTTAGTGCTTTTTTTGGGTCTGAAGCCATATTGGCAAGGGCTAAGTATATTGAGTTTGGCTAGATATGAGTAAAGCTGCTTATAGATTAGTTTTTCAAAAATTTTTGACAAGTTTGGCAGGATAGATATAGGTCTGTAGTTGTTAACATCTGTGAGATTACCACATTTGTGGACAGGCGTTACTCTCGCTTTTTTTAGAATATCTGGGAAGGTTTGGAGTTCAAGTGACTTGTTGAAGAGCAAAGCAATAGCAGGGGCTAAAGATCTGGAGGCTTTTTTGTAAATTAAAGTAGGTATCTCCTCAAGGGCACCAGACTTGGTTTTAAGGGAAAGGATTATCTCATTGACGTCAGTGGAATTAATAGGCTTTAGGTACAGAGACTGTGGATCGGGTCAGGGGTGAGTACAAGGACGGGAAGGGAAAACTGTGAATATGCATCCAAGGCCCGGACGACGAAAGGCAACTGACGGCGTCTGGAATGTCCAGCCGGCACATTCCACCAGTTAGCCTCGAGCTGGAGGCGAGTAAGTGGATGGGTAGCAGGGAGACGCACTATCCGTTGAAGTTGGCGGCAGTGGGCGAGAAGACGTTGAAAGCTCAGGGGCCATAGCCCCGACTCGGCATGGAGAGAAAAAAACTGGCGAGGAGGGCATAGCTCCTAACGCTGAGCGAAGGACACCATTTTGAATGGGATCCAGCCTTGCCAAGACAGATGCTGCTGCTGAGCCATAGACTTCACTCGCATACATGATCTTGCTACGAATGAAGGCCTTGTAGAGAGCTAGGAGCGACTCCCGTGAAGCCCCCATGCCGCACCAGAGACCCGTTTCATGATGTTCACGCGACGAAGGCATGAGGCCCGAAGGTAGTCGACATGATGCCTCCACGTCAGCCGAGGGCTATCTAGAACGACCCCCAGCCACCTGTGTTCGGTAGCGATCGGGAGACGACAGCCCCCGAGGGTCACCACTGGCTGGTCTGGTAAGCGGGTCCAGGTGAAGCTCATGACGCAACTTTTCACAGGGTTAATGGAGAGCCCCTTCCCCAGCACAATTGCTGAGAACACAGTCACGGCATTTTGCAGGGAGCCGTGTGCCTCTAGGAGAGTGGCAGCATCCACCACGAGGGTTACATCATCGGCATAGGCTAAAACCTGGACCCCCCGGAATACAGGGAGATCAGACAGAAGAATAGAGAATAGTAGTGGGCTCAGAATCGCTCCCTGAGGGACACCACGCGAGACAGGGCGGGACGTAGAGACGACTCCACCAACCGCCACTTTGAATGAGCGGCCCTGTAGATAGTTTTGGAACCACCTTAACGCCGGACCCGAGAGACCTAGTCGAGCCAGACTCTGAAGGACAGCAGAATGAGAAGCACAGTCAAATGCACTCTTGATGTCGAAGAATGCTGCAAGGAGCACTCTTCTCCGGCAATAAGTGTCCATTATTCGATGTTCCAAGGAGAGGAGGCAGTCCATCGTGCTTCTTCCCGGCCGAAATCCACTGATACCCTCAGGTAGGAGACCTGAGGTTTCCACCACCTATTGTAGCCGGGTGTGAACAAGACGTTCCATCAGTTTCCCGAGACATGGAAGCAAACTTATGGGCCGATATGAACTCGGGACAGACGGATCCTTCCCTGACTTGGCCAATGGTAGAAGAATGGCGTGTTTCCACGGGGCAGGGAAGACACCAGAGGACCAGCAGGCGTTGTAGAAGTAAAGGAGGTGGGACTGAAGGTTCTTGGGTGCCCTCCGAACAAATTCATATGGGACGTTGTCTATCCCTGGCATAGTGCCCGACCTAGAGAGTGACAGAGCGTCCTTCAGCTCAACAGATGTAAATGGGCGATCTAGGTCCTGAGCTAGTCCTATATCCTGTCGGGAGCCCCAACCTATGGAACTCACAGAGAGGAGCGGAGAACGGTAAACATCTTCAAAGTGGTCAGCCAAGAGTTCGGCTATTTGTACTTCCCCCAGGCCCCCATTACCACTGGGGTCTGAGTGGGATGGTAGGCCGGGAGTACCTACCTGTCATCTTACGAACAAAGGCCCAGGCTCCAGCAGAGGAGTCGAATCGGAGAGAGGCACAGTAATCAGCCCAGGCCTTGCGTTTGGCAAGGAGGACTGTTCGTCTACACCTGGCGTCCGCCCTGCGGAAGGTCTGCCGCTGCAGTGGAGTAGGGTGGCGCCGCCACGAATTCCACGTACGTCGCCGGTCCAGTACTGCCTGCCGACATTCAGGAGTCCACCACGGTGCCCCACGGCGGGAAGGATTGGTTGTCTGGCCACTAGTCCTCCTGAAATGCCGAGAGCCTACACTGAAGAGGGACTCGGAGAGAGCATCTGCTGACCCATGGAGATCTGCAGTAACTGGGGGAAGGGTCAACCAGTCATCCGCCTCATAGCCATGCCACCCCTCTTCCGAGAAGATCCATTTGGATCTACGGGAGGTCAGAGTAGGACGAACAGTGCCCCCGAAGGAGATGACGATGGGCAGGTGATCACTACCCAGGTACGGCCCGGTCCATATCTGCAGCATTTATGGTGCTACGTAATTTCCCCATCATGCTTTCTTTTGATATTCATAAGAAACATAAGAACATAAGAACAAAGGTAACTGCAGAAGGCCTATTGGCCCATACGAGGCAGCTCCTATTCTATAACCACCCAATCCCACTCATATACTTGTCCAACCCGTGCTTGAAACAATCGAGGGACCCCACCTCCACAATGTTACGCGGCAATTGGTTCCACAAATCAACAACCCTGTTACTGAACCAGTATTTACCCAAGTCTTTCCTAAATCTAAACTTATCCAATTTATATCCATTGTTTCGTGTTCTGTCCTGTGTTGATACTTTTAATACCCTATTAATATCCCCCCGGTTATGTCCATTCATCCACTTGTAAACCTCTATCATGTCACCCCTAACTCTTCGCCTTTCCAGTGAATGCAACTTAAGCTTTGTTAATCTTTCTTCATATGAAAGATTTCTAATTTGGGGAATTAACTTAGTCATCCTACGTTGGACACGTTCAAGTGAATTTATATCCATTCTATAATATGGCGACCAAAACTGAACTGCATAATCTAAATGGGGCCTAACTAGAGCAAGATATAGCTTGAGAACCACACCAGGTGTCTTGTTACTAACGCTGCGATTAATAAATCCAAGTGTCCGATTTGCCTTATTACGAACATTTATGCATTGATCCTTTTGTTTTAAATTCTTACTAATCATAACTCCCAGATCCCTTTCGCAATCACAACACCATCTAGCTCGTATCTTGTAACTCTATCATCATTACCTAACCTCAGAACTTTACATTTATCAGCATTAAACTGCATCTGCCAATCCTTTGACCATTTCAAAACCCTATCTAGATCAACTTGAAGTGATAGTGAGTCCTCCTCCGAATTAATTTCCCTACCGATTTTCGTATCATCGGCAAATTTGCAAATGTTGCTACTCAAACCTGAATCTAAATCATTTATATATATTATAAACAACAGAGGTCCCAGGACAGAGCCTTGAGGCACTCCACTTACAACATTTTCCCACTCTGACTTGATTCCATTTATACTAACTCTCTGTTTCCTTTGGTATAGCCATGCCCTAATCCAGCTTAATATAGCACCCCCAATACCATGAGACTCTATTTTTTAATCAGTCTTTCATGTGGCACTGTATCAAAAGCTTTGCTAAAGTCAAGGTATACAACATCGCAATCCTTACCACTATCAACTGCCTCAACAATGCTAGAATAAAAAGATAACAAATTGTTAAACATGAACGGCCATTTATAAAACCATGTTGCGACTCAATTATCAATTTATGTTTTTCAAGATGAAGACGAATTTTATTTGCTATTATAGATTCGAGTAACTTTCCCACAATAGACGTTAGGCTAATTGGTCGATAGTTAGACGCAAGTGATCTATCTCCTTTCTTAAAAACTGGTATCACATTAGCAACTTTCCAAAACTCTGGCACTCTGCCTGACTCTATTGATTTATTAAATATGGTTGACAGTGGGTCACAAAGCTCCTCTTTGCATTCTTTAAGCACCCTAGCAAACACTTCATCCGGCCCTGGGGATTTGTTTGGTTTGAGTTTTACTATTTGTTTAAGAACATCCTCCCTGGTAACTGCTAAACTCGTCAACCTGTCCTCGTCCCCACCCACATAGACTTGTTCGGCTGAAGGCATATTGTTAAGTTCCTCTTTAGTAAATACAGATACAAAATATTTATTAAAAATACTACTCATCTCTTCATCTCTATCTGTTATTTGACCTGTCTCAGTTTTTAATGGACCTATCCTTTCCCTAGTCTTAGTACGATATAACTGAAAAAACCCTTTAGGATTTGTCTTTGCTTGCCCTGCTATGCGAACTTCATAGTTTCTTTTTGCTTTCCTTATCTCTTTTTTAACACTTCTTGACTTTCTCCCATTGCCTATATATTACTCCTATTATAATATTATTAGCTTCTTGACTTTCTCCATTGCCTTTCTTTTTTACTTTTACTAATCTCTATTTTTTGTCTAATTTATATATCTTTGAAGAAACTTTTAATGTATAAATTGGTGAAGGCAGCACCAACACACCGGCTGATGCAAACACCTCTTCAACATGGGGGGTGAAGCTCAGGGTCCCCAATACATCAAACTCCATCCTTGCAACTCTCAACCAGGCCTTGTTGAGGCATGACAGTTCTCATTACGGTATTCAATAACACTCAGTTTTACATAAATATTTTAATGTATATTCTATCTACAATGCAATTCTTGGCCAATGTTTATTGTACATACAAACACTAAATCAAATGTTAAAATAAGTACAGTACCAATAGTTACCAAAAGTGACTTGTTAAACTTGATTTAAACAAAAGCTACTTTCCAAAAATTTATGGGTACTAATGTATTTTGAAACAATTTACTTTTATAATTCTTTAAGTAAAAGAAAGCTTTGATGAAGGTTCGATTGTAATCCGTATTATCAGTAGAGAAGAGTATAGTTTCATCTTAAAAACCATACAAATCATTAAGTATGGAAGTACAATACTGTTGACAAACATGTACAGTATTCTCAAAATATATTTATATACTATACTCTGTTCATACATTATAGTATTCAGTACTCAAAAAGCTAATCCGAGTCAGAGCCTGAACCTGAGTCCGAAGAATCCGAGTCAGATTCTGAGTCAGATCCAGAAGCATTGCCCGAATCTTTGCTATGTGCGGGGGATCCAGAGTGGCCCACGGAGCCATTGACAGCTGGAGAGCCCCTCCTGCTCCTGCGACTTGATTGTGCCGATCTGCTAGACGCTCCCGATTTAGCGGATCTATTAACAGAAAGTTACAGGTCATCATTATATATCAAAAAGACAGTATATAACATTAACTTGCCTCCTACAGTAAGTACAGCAGAGTGGTATTACAATTAGGGACCGATTTAATTGCTCACATAGCCAAGTTATATATATATGTTACTATAGTCAAACAAGAATGTACGAGATATATAAACAATGTCCTGTTACAGTTTAATGATTCCATGTAGAAGCTAAATTGGGGATTGAAAACTCACGAAGGAATAATATATAAAATAACATGGAAGGTAAAAATACCTCAACCCATACATGTGAAAGTGGCCATTGGTGGTGGTGATTGTGGGGTGAATGGTGGTACCTGGAGATTTACCCGAGAAGGCTCTGGGAAGTCTACTGGCCAAGCTTGGCCAGGGTCAGACCTGGGGTGATGTGTACTTGTCTATCAGTGATTAAAGGGAAGCAATGCCTAGTAATTTATGCCTCGCCCACTGGACTCAAATTGTTTACGTAATCTGGTCTTAAAGTTATGATAGCAACTTCCACAACGTCCTTCTGTGCATCCTACTTACTGACAATGCTGGGTGACGTAAATGTTGAACTATTTCTTGCCTACTTAATATGAAAAGCTGTATCTAGTCCCACCTCATAATTACTGCATTAATAATAATAATAATAATAATAATAAAAAATTCCTGTTGTCAGGGACAGAAAGCCTGTGTTGGCCACATGTATTTATTCTTGTATCGATTCCCCCCATAAGTGGAACTACCGACCCTCCTCAAGAAGCAACCCTACAACAGTTCCCTAACTCCCGACTACCTATTTACTGCTTGCTGAAAAAGGCATCAGATGAAAGGAAATGTGGTCAACCTCAGCTCAGGAACTACATACCTCCGGTACTGATCTTGTGGTAAGGATTAACTGGCTCTATGCATTCATTATGCCTTTATGCCCAGCTTCCTAGCCATTTATAGCAGGCATGTAGTGATGATAGGCAAGTGGATAGATGTAAGTGGAAGGTAACTATTGTGGGAGGTGGTGGTTGTACTTATCTATCAGTACTCAAACATCCTCTTTATAAATACAAAATTATAATGCCAGCAAAACATAAGATTTTTCAAGATGAAGTGATTACATACCTTGACTTGCCGCGGGACCTACTATGAGACCTGCTCCGTGAGCCATTGTGAGAACGACTCCTTGAGCGAGAGCCTGATGGGCGGCGTGAACGAGAACCCGACCTGCTGCGGGCAGGTTCCTTACTTCCTGATCTTGAGCGAGATCTCTCACTGCCTTCACTATCGGATCCTTTGGCACTGTCTAAAAAAATAATAAAATTTTACCAAACAGGGATCAATAAACATAAGAATTAAAAAAGATATGCATTGACGATTGCAGTTTCTTATTTGAGAAACTTGTAACGAGGGGTCTTGATTGGTTGACTGCATGGGGCCAGTATGACAGTGGGGGACTGTCTCTATGCACCCTGACCTTGTAAGTGTATGGACGCCATCTATACATACATGGTACCATGTATGACGACCAAATCACACATCAGAAAGTAAAGAAACCACGACTTGATAATGGTCCGGACTGAAACTTTGTCGTTTCTTCATTTTCTGATGTGGGGTTTGGTCATCATATCTTCAAGCTTCATATCTGTTAATGTGTTAACATGTTTACACATGTTTATATCAATTGATGTTTCTCTCATTTCCTTTCCAGAGTACATTTTGAGAGCTGTAAGACAATCCCAATAATTTAGATGCTTTATGCTTTAGATGCTTTAGATGCTTTTAGATGTACGTCTGCGTGCCGTACACGCAGACGTACGGCACGCAGTACGTCTAAATATTCCTACTGTGGCTACTTTATATATTGATGAACAGTACCTTTTTCATTCTCCATCTCCTCTTCACCCGGAGGCTCAAGCATTTTTTCTCGGAAGCGTTGACTTTTGTGCTCCTGTGCAATAAGGGGCCGGTGACGGACAACCAGTCGAGAGTTATTAGGCTGCTGACCTTGTTTGAGACGAGGCTTGCTTAAACACACTCTGTTCAAAAAATGGAGTTCATGAATAAGTCCCTCAACACCTCAGGCACAATATTCATTACGTTCATTGTACAGTGTATTTAATGTCTCCTTGGTGCAATACATGATAAGAATATTAGAGAAAGATGCAAACCTAGGGTATGGGTCTAATATCAATAGGAATATGATACATTTGATATCAAGTATGCGGACCGCCTTGTAGTGGTGGTCGTGATAACAATATTGTTATCACGACTACCACTAACATAATGATGTTATGATAACAATATATATAATCTTATAATATTTTTAAGGGAAAAAATACCTTTGAATATAAGATACTGCACCATTTTAAAAAGTAGAAATTACCAAGGTAATCTTAACCTTTATTAAAACTTTAGCATTACAATGCCAAAGTAAATGCTGATGATGCTCTTGGTGCCATTGGGATTTCAAGATGGATAATGCTAAAAGCAACATCCAACTTGAAATTCTCAAAAATCACTTTACTTTTAGTTTGTTTCGTTTTTTAGCATAATGTGAGAATAGCCCATCAGGGGACCATCCGGAGATCACCTCAACCAAACACCCATCGGATAAGTTTAGATTTAGGAAAGACTTGGGTAAATACTGGTTCAGTAACAGGGTTGTTGATTTGTGGAACTGGTAATTTACTATTTGTGTCTGCCGAACTGAGCTATTAGCTCTTAGACCCCACCTTTCTAACCTATCTATTTTCCTATTATATCTACTATATATATATAGTTCTCTCTAACACAGATCCTCAGGAAGCAGCCCGTAGCAGCTGTCTAGCTCCCAGGTATCTATTTACTGCTAGGTGAACGAGTACATCAGGGATAAAAGAAACTTTGCCCATTTGTTTCTGCCTTTCCCGGGAACCGAACCGGGCCATTGGGAAAACTAAGACCATCAAGAGTAAGCGGAGTGGTTAGACAGTTTAAAACATTAAAGTGTTTCATATAATAGTTTCCATATTAAAATATGTAAATACTAATATTCCATATTAAATACTTGCAGTATTTACTTTCAAAAATTCGTATTTTAAAAAATTTGAAAGACACTCACCTCGTCTCTAACTCATTATAGAAAACGCCATCATTACGTATAACCACAAAGTAGTTCTCTTCATAGCCTTTGGAGGCTTTATTCTTCACATTCCAGTTGTACTCGCGAGCCATTACATAATCGTACTCATCACCATCCATGTACTCGACTCCTTCGCCAACGTCGCGCTTCCTCTTCTTAAGTGTGTCGTCCGTGGGCAAGAAGTAGGCCGCAAACTGTTCCCCAGATTTATCCGCCACACCCCTAGAAAGACACAAGTTGTTTGTATTAAATGTATAACGATAAGCAATGTGGATACGGGCTCACCATAGCCTGTGCTACATGGACACTTCGTTCTGAGTAGCTAAATCTAGAACAACAACAACAACAGCAATGTGGAAATTTATCTCTACTTTAACTAAACTTACTAACTTACTTTAACTAAGTTACTGTACGTCTCTTGTCTGTTTGTTTGACTTGCTGTTTGATTTTCCAAGATGAAACACGGGGTATGTGAGTGCCATAATGCAGGCAGGGTCGGCTATAGTGCCACCCTTTAAGAAAGATTGGACTCTGTGGTGACCTCCTGAAATCTGGGATGTGAGAGATGGAGAAAGGGAGGTGGGGAAACGAAAGGTGGGAGAGAGGAAGGAGAGGCAAGAGAGGGAGGAATGGGGAGAGGCAAGAGAGGGTGGAGAGAGGGGAGAATGCATGTTTGGGAGAGGGAGGGAAGAAAGGTGGAGAATGGAAGACAGAGGGTAGAGAAACCCAGATACAACTGGGAACTGGGATCTCCCATCTAATATAGTTTTATAACATTAGAAAGGGATGAGGGCAGGAAACGACGACATACTGGATGCCCAACCACTGAACCATAGGGGATCAAATACTGACCCTGCAAGAACTGAGACACCAGCGGTATCACTTCTTGTACCAACTGGTCTAAGTGGACGGCCAAATAGTTAATCAAATTACAGTTCGGTGATATTTACCTAATCATAGCCTGAGACATTTCTTCAAGCTGAGCCGGCATGGGTCTTCCCACTGGTGCGGGATCCGAGTCAAAGATGACCTGAGCGCATGGATACTTCCAAAGATCAAAGTCTGGGTATATTGGTAGTTCTTCAACTGCAGTCACTCCAGGCTTGATGTAGTGATTCTTAAGAGTAACCTTAACATCTTGGAAGGTTTTTTCAATGGCCTCAAGTTGGCTATCACGATCAGTGTAAACATTCTCCTCCTGGAATAGAGTTGGAACTATTAGTTATAACTACACAAAGTATTGCCTTTGAAAATGTAAAATGCTTTAAAGGATTAGACTTTGGATCGATCATTAACGTTTAAGAAATATGTATATTAGAGTTTCTTAATTACTGTATTTAAACATGTACAATTACTGAAATACTGTTTGTATTTGTAAACATATTAATGGCAGTTTACTTTAACACGTAAACTACTTATTCATTTAGCTTGGAAATAAAAATCCAGCATTGAATGTAACGAACCCAGGAATGACATGGTAGTTACCTACCCTGACTTGGGCTGGTAAGTGGGTAGCTTTTTAGTTTAAAAAAACTGAGCAGTTTTTCATACCTTTTCTCTCATACAGGCCAATTTAGTTACAATATTTCTATATAAATTTAAGTATGAATGCTGTTTATCAGTTAATCAACTAGATAAAATTCAACCCACGTAATTACGTACGTAGGTACGAACACACATACCAAAATACTCACCAAAGCCTTTTTCCTACGTGTGGCAAAGCCAATAGTGGCCTCCATTTTATTATTATTCTGAGGCTGGAAGCGTGTGGGCTCATTTGAAATGTATTCAGTTCGACGTAGCCACGAAGCATTGATATGTTGATGCCTGGAACGTTTGCCATCCTGTAAAATCAAACATTCGTTAAACCTTTTATAGACTCGTCCCATTACAGCATTCTTACTTAATGATATATTTATGTAATATAAGATATTTATATAATATAAATGCCTTATTATTAATAACTTTTATAAATAAAATAGAATAGTATGACTTTATGTGATGATCTGATAATCTGGATTTTTACATCAATTGCAAGTGACATATAAATATTGCTTTTTAAAAATCCAAATTTCAGAGTAGTGGGTAAGTACGATTTATTATTCAGATAATAATAATGATACATTATTATTTATATACAATGTCCAGATTTTCATGGATTTCATCTTGCATGATTTTAAACATGTAAGATGACCAAAACCACACATTGAATCGCACCTAAGCATCTTCTTAGGGCGCACTTAGGAACCTTCGTAGCAAACCCACTTACGAAGAAATACACAGAGCTTCCTGAATCTAGGTCCAGAAGATGGAGAGACGACAACGTCTCGGTCCATCCTGGACCATTATTAAATTGACAATAGACTTGATAATGGACACAGACGGACCGAAATGTCGTCACCTCTTCATCTTGTGGTGTGAGGTTTGGTCATCATATCTTCAGCCACGTTAATGTGACTTGTTAAATCAAAGGGTTTGTTAATGTTATGAACTATGAACTACACATAATTCATTAATGTGTTATGAACTTATAACCATAAGTTCATAACTTATTACTTATGAACTATGTTCATAAGTTCTTATAAGTAATAAGTATCTTATTCTTATAAGTAATAAGTTCTGTGTGTAATGTTCATAACCTAAGACCACTTAGTAACGTTCTGATGTTCTCACGCTAACTACATGAATTATCGTAATGTGCCAAACCTGTAGAGTGAGAATGTCATCTTCAAGCAATCTTTCATCTGTTGGATGCAGCTGTGCGCCTGGGACAGGTGTGTACGCCTCTGGATTAATAAGATCAATGGTTACGCCTAAATCATGTTCTGTCAAAACCTCATATCGGTAATTTTTCTCAAGAGAAGTCTGCTTGTAGCGTACATACCTGAAAGTCAAACTGGCCTTAGTATACAGAAGTACAATATTGTATGAGAAAATAACGAGGTTATGCGATGGGATCACACATGCGTTCCTTGACTTTCCAGGCACGCGCACACACACTACCTACTGGACCATGATGAGTGCAGGTGGTAGTGTGTGACTGGAGTCCAGGGATAAGGGTGTGATACCATTGAAAATGAAATAAGTTTATTGTGGTAAAATACACACAAAGGGATGAGGTAGCTCAAGCTATTCTCACCCCATTCAGTATAACGTGTTAATATATACATAGACACACATCACAAACAATAAACATATTACCAAACATTCTGAGAGGTAAACATATACATTTCCTCCTTCACAAGTAGTATGGTATCAGACGTACACACAAATACTTTTATGACCTAGGTATACTGTATAGACAATTTGCAAGACCATTGTTGAACAGAGTACATTATTTAATAAAAAATTTAAACTTAAAACTTTTTCAAGATTAATATAAACTTATACACAATGATACCACAACAATGGAATGTGATATACTAGTATATCCATGAGAATATTTGTCTTTCAAGTGAAAAAAGCAAGGACTTACCTCTTGGCATCAAAAGGATAGTTAATGAACTTAGGATCAAATGGAATATCTGGCAGCGTGTTGCAATATTTCACTCGGCTCACCAGGCCAGACCTATCATGCAAAAAATCAATATTAATATATAAAAACGTAAATACATAACATGTATTTTACGCACAATCCCGTCATACCTTAAGTAAATGAGTAAGCATTTACATATAGATCATGGTAATACATACACGGTACTGTAATAGCCGAGTTTCATCAGTTCATATGGGAAAACAAGTTCTTCCCTTTTTCTATGAATGTATTTTGGACATAAGAGTGATGCCAGTACCATGGCGCAAATATAATAAAACCAATAAATCTAAATTATAAGTTGATTGTATGGCTTAATTTTCAGACAATATATATGAAAGATGTAATTAATGATTTGGTGTACGAGCCATAGTTTGACGAGACACTACTAACATCATGAACTAACTCAGCAATTCTTTCCTTTGTTGACCAGACCACACACTAGAAGTTGAAGGGACGACGACGTTTCGTCCTTTCTTTCTTTCAATTCAATTCTTTCCTTTATTTTTTTCAGAAGCTTAAGAGAATATGTTGTAATAATGGTGACGCTGACCATTAGCGTCAGCGTCACCATTACGCTGGTGACGCTGACGGTGTAATAATGATGTAAGTAGGGTAACGGTGAGAGGTGTAGGGTAGGGTAACTAAAATATTACGTTATATTTTAACGTCTAAAATAAGACGTTAAGAACATTAGAATGAAGGTAACTGCAGAAGGCCTATTGGCCTTCTCGAGGCAGCTCCTATATATATCCATATATATAGGAGCTATATCCATATATATAGGAGGCAGCTCCTATATATATATCCATATATATATATGGATATATATATATATCCATATATATATATATATATCCATATATATAGGAGCTATATCCATATATATAGGAGGCAGCTCCTATATATATCCACCTCAAAAGGCCCACATCAGAAAGAATATCATCAGCGGCATATGCTAGACTGGCCAACATAAGAACTGCCTTCAGAAACTTGTGTAAGGAATCTTTCAGAACCCTGTATACCACTTATGTAAGACCAATCCTGGAGTATGCAGCTCCAGCCTGGAGTCCATACCTAGTTAAACACAAGACAAAGTTAGAGAAGATTCAGCGGTATGCCACCAGGCTCGTCCCGGAACTGAGAGGATTGAGCTACGAGGAAAGGCTAAAGGAGCTGAACCTCACATCCCTGGAAAACAGAAGAGTAAGGGGAGACATGATAACCACCTACAAAATTCTCAGGGGAATTGACAGGGTGGACAAAGACAAACTCTTCAGCACGGGTGGGACACGAACAAGGGGACACAGGTGGAAACTTAGTACCCAGATGAGCCACAGAGACGTTAGAAAGAATTTTTTCAGTGTCAGAGTAGTTAATAAATGGAATGCACTAGGAAGTGATGTGGTGGAGGCTGACTCCATACACAGTTTCAAATGTAGGTATGATAGAGCCCAGTAGGCTCAGGAATCTGTACACCAGTTGATTGACAGTTGAGAGGCGGGACCAAAGAGCCAAAGCTCAACCCCCGCAAGCACAATTAGGTGAACAATTAGGTGAGTACCTAAACTCATTCCTACACATGTCTAACCAACGCTTGAAGTAATCAAGGTATCCAACTTCTATTGTTACTCGTTAAAGGGTTCCACAAATCAACAACTATTATTTAACCAGTATTTACCCTAGGTCTTTCCTATATCTAAACTTGTCCAAATTATACCCATTGTTTGTGTTGATCCTTTTATTACCCCTATTAATATCCTATTTTTTATGTCCATTCAATCACTTGTAAACCTCTATCCTGTAACTTCTAATTCTTTGCCTTTCTAGAGATTGTAAATTAAGCTTTGTCAATCTTTCTTCATATGAAAGGTTTCTAATTTGCAGGATTAACTATCTACAGGATTGCTATCCTACACTAGACGCGTTCTAGTGAATTTATATCCATTCCATAGTGTGGCGACCAAAACTTAACTGCATAATCTAAATGGGGCCTAACAAGAGCAAGATAAAAGAAATATCAGGCGAAGTAGACCCGGTGATCACCAGTGACCACTATGCTACTGTCGCAACACTAAACATAGAACGACCTCCTACACCACCTAGCTGGAATTTAAGATAGACCAATTGGAATATATACCAAGAGGAACTTGAAAAATGGTATGCAACATACACGCCACCTGAGGATTTGAACACAGACCAATCTGCAGGAAGCCATTGCAGCTGCTGCAAACAAAGCTATTCCAATCATTATCACAGGAAACACAAAACGAAAGAACTATTGGTTTTATAGTAATGAGGTTAAAGAACAGAACCACAGAGTCAACATCTTCAGAAAACATCTAAAGAGAAACCTCACACCAGAAGGAAGAACTCTGCTACGAGCGGTGATATCTGAAGCAAGACGAGTTTCTAGAGAAGTAAAGGAGGCAAGATGGTTTGAGTGGTGTCAAACTCTAAATGAACATAGTAGTCTTGGAAAGATATGGGGTCAGATTAAAACTATCAGGTCGACCAGCCCGGCCACAGGCATGTATTCAACCATTGCAGGAGGCTGAGAGACTTGCTCTCCAATTTGCATAAAAAAACAGCTTCATATCAGCTTCCTGCAAAGGTCCGAAGGAAGCAAGAACAATCGAAACAAGAAAGGTTGAAAGTCATTTATGAGAGCATAGCTACAAATGACGAATGTGACTATCCCTATCCCACATTTTATGTCCATTCAAACAAGAACTAATCAGAGCCCAAAAAAAGGTGTTAAGGACACTGCACCAGGTGCTGATAACATTACATACTCAATGATCGCACGCATATGCAGGTCCTGCTGGAGAACAAGGAATATTGGACGTCATCAATGCATCTTGGCAGCAAGGCAAACTGCCGACCTCTTGGAAGAAAGCAGACATCATACCGATTCCTAAGCCGAAAGAACCTGGCAATTATAGACCCATTTCATTAACATCATGCATTAGTAAAACTGCAGAACGGATGGTCTTAAATAGCCAACTGTGGAAGACTGGAGACCTTCATAAACACATATTTGGCTTCATTAGAGGAGTAAGTACTGCCAACTGTATAGCAACATTACTAGGAACAGTTAACTCAGGTCCAGCTATAGTGATCTTCCTTGATCTAGAAAAAGCATTCGAACTTGCAAGCCCGCAAGCAATTTTACACACCTTAGTTAAAAAGGTGTAAAGGGAAATATGCTAGTAAGGATTCAAGATTACCTAAGTCACAGGTATGCCGGAGTAAAGTTGCAAGGACAAGTGTCGGACTACCACCTGCATGAGAATGGGACTCCACAAGGAGGAGTCCTCAGTCCTAGTCTTTTTTAACATCCTTATGGAAAACCTCGTTACCATGGCATTTGCAGAAGGGGTTACATTGCAAAGGTATGCTGATGATATAGCATTAGTAATTACAGGTCCGTCACTTCTAAATAAAGCACAAGGTGCATTAGATAAAGTAACATCTGAATGCAGCGTTTTAAGGCTAAAAATATCTGCACAGAAGTCTAAGGCAATGAGACTAGGCGGCAACACTCCAAACAGGCACCTACACATTCAAGACATTAACCTTCAGTGGGTTACACAATATCAATATCTCGGAATGTGGATAAATTCTAAAAATTGCATTCAACAAGCAAATTTAATATCTGAAGGAGAAAGCAAAATCACGATTAAATATAATGAGAGCAGTCACAGGGCCCCGTCTAGGAGCGGGACACAAAGTGTTAAGAATGTTTTACATACACGCCGTTCGTTCCCTAGTTGATTATGCAGCGCCTGCCTTACTCACTCTTTCTCCTGGTCAGTGGGCAAACGTTGAGGTTATTCAAAACGATGCATTGCGAATCATAACAGGAGCTCCCAGGTGGACTAAAATACTGAACCTAAGGCTAGAAACTAAGGTAACGTCGATTGTGCATGCTGACCAAGATATTGACTTGGTCAGTTCACTTAAAGATATAATCACTGGAGCACTAACTCACGACAGAAGAGCCTCCAATAGCAACAGGTGGACCCATTGTGCGATAAACACCATCAATACATTCGATATAACAAACACAGTCACTGACAAGGGTGTCGACGCAGACTTAGACTACAGAATACATGCAGACTTCGTTATGCAAGCCCCTTGGGAATCTCCGCCAGCAGACTTTATGATTATGGTTATTGAAGGAAAAAAAAGAGACAAATCCTCATCTGCTACGTAATATTGCACAGATGCATATAGAAGCAAACATGGCATCCGACAGCTTCACATACTTCACAGATGGATCAGTAAACCAACAAGGACAAGAAACCGAAGCTGCAGTTAAAGCAGGAAACTGTAAATAGTTGGAGTCAAATGGGTGTTCGACTTTACAAACAGAGATGCTAGCGAGATTCAAAAGGCTTTGGAACATGCTCTTGTTCAACACATACATACAGATTCGAGAACCGCCATTGAAACATTGCAACAAGAACACATATGTGATATAAAATACATCTGATCACAAATGTCATATCATTAATGCAAACACTCAAACGACAAGGCCGACGGATACTTATCAACTGGGTGCCAAGTCATGTGGGAATAATAGGAAGTGACATTGCAGACGAAGCTGCAAAACTTGCAACTAAGAGAAATGTAGACATTTACATACCACAGAGTCTATCACAGATTAAGAAAGTCATTAGAAACAGAGCAATGCAAAAGATGTACAGTGACCACAACACAGCAGTTGCAACATCAGGATCTGCGGGTTGGTACAAGAATTCAACCAACTACGAACCACTAGGTTTGATGAAAGGGAACAGTAGAGTAACAGAAGTACAGGCTTGGATACCCATGTGCATGGGAAATAGGCTTACAGGTTCCGGAAGATGAGAGGAATTGTCAGCACTGTGGAGAAATGCTCGACAGACCACTGGAACATTATCTAACACAGTGCAGAGTCACAGCCAAAACAGATCACTGGAACATCTAACACAGTGTACAGTTACAAACCCAATAAGATTTCAACTTCAAACACGTGGGACAAAATCTTACTGAAGCGACCATACGAGTCATAAATACTCCGCAAAGGTAAAACAGAAACAAGCAACAATTAGTGGGCCAGCCAGAGGCTTAGGGCCCGCATAGGAATATCGCTGCAAAAAAAATATAAGAACACAAGAATAAAGATAACTGCATAAGAACATGAAAATGAACGTAATTGCAGAAGGCTTATTAGCACAACTCCTATTTATATCAACCTAAATGTAAAAAATCATTGTTAAAACCTTCACTTTCTGACCTACTCAGGTCAGAAATGGACCATGGACCTCTGACGCTGGTTCGAGTCAGTATATGCTGTACTGACTTTCATGACACGATGCTACATGCAAGTCTGTATCAGTAATGAAGCACCACCTTCTTCACTATTAGTAATGAAACACCATCCTCGTCATACGCTCTGAATACACAGTTACCCAACATGACCACCAAGAGGTGACATCACACAAACCTGTCCCAGAATGAAGCCGCGTTCAACCCTACTGGTAGAGCCAGTAATGACCATATGCAGGCGATGAGTCACAATAACGTGGCTAAAGTAAGTTGACCAGACCACACACAATCGACTTGAGAATGGTCCAGGACGGACCGAAACGTCGTTGTCCCTTCATCTTCTAATGTGTGGTCTGGTCAACAGTTGATCACCTTAGGCTGGGGTGGGTCTAACTCAGGGAAAGCTTCGATCATCTCCACAATTACCAAATCATCCAAGTTCTGCGAAATAAATATGCCGTGTACTGAGTTTTCTAAGCCTCTTTGTCGAGTTACACACGTTGGAGTCAATAGAAAAATTAGCTCGGGGACGGGATCAAACGGGACACAAATGGGTTGAGGTGTTAACTAACCTATTGGGCTGCGAAAAAGAAGGTCTCCAAACAGGCTTTGGGATGTCCTTGATGACGTCAGTCTGTATACTGGTTGGGGGGTTGACCACATCTTGTTCACTCTCTACTCTGCTCCTGAACGCCTTCATAAGAGACGTCTTCATCCAATTATATTGTGGAACAGCTTCAGCTTTTTTCAACATTTTTGTTCAACAATGGTAATAGTTACTGATTGCTTGTGTTCGCGTGAATGAAGTGGGAAGGTGGATCAGCCTGAGTCAAATATATATGCAGAGGTCAGGTGGAAGGAACGCCTCCCACCTGATGTGATTATTTACTAATGGAATTGGTAAGGTGGAAACTCATAGAAACATGAAACAAGAAAACTGTAGAAGGACTTTTGGCCTATACGAGGCAACTCAGATTTATATCTACCAACTAGCGAGAAACATAATAGAAGCAGGATCTTTGTCAATATCTCTTCATATGAAAGATTTCTAATTTGCGGATTAACTGTCATCCTTTGCTGGGCGCGTTCTAGTAAATTTATGTCCATTCTACAGTGTGGCGACCAAAACTGAGCTGTAAAATCTAAATGGGGGCTAACAAGAGCAAGATATAGCTGAAGAATAACACCAGGTGTTTTATAACTAACGATTTGAAAAATAAATCCCGGTGTTCAATTTGCTTTATTACGAAAATTTATGCATAGATTTTTGGGTTTTAAATTCTTACTAATCATAACTCCCAAATCCCTTTCGCAATCTCATAAGAACATTAGAATGAAGGTTACTGCAGAAGGCCATACGAGGCAGTTCCTATTTATAACTACCCAATCCCACTCATACACATGTCCAACCCACGTTTGAAACAATCGAGGGACCCCACCTCCACCACGTTACGCGGCAATTGGTTCCACAAATCAACAACCCTGTTACCGAACCAGTATTTACCCAAGTCTTTCCTAAATCTAAACTTATCCAATTTATACCCATTGTATCGTGTTCTGTCTTGTGTTGATACTTTTAATACCCTATTAATATCCCCTTTGTTATGTCCATTCATCCACTTGTAAACCTTTATCATGTCACCCCTAACTCTTCGCCTTTCCAGTGAATGCAACTTAAGCTTTGTTAATCTTTCCTCATATGAAAGATTTCTAATTTGTTGAATTAACTTAGTCATCCTACGCTGGACACGTTCAAGTGAATTTATATCCATTCTATAGTACGGCGACCAAAACTGAACTGCATAATCTAAATGGGGCCTAACCAGAGCAAGATATAGCTGAAGAACAACACCAAGTGTCTTGTTACTAACACTTCGATTAATAAATCACAGTGTCCTATTTCCCTTATTACGAACATTCATACATTGATCTTTTGGTTTTAAATGGATTAGGGCATGGCTATACCAAAGGAAACAGAGTTAGTATAAATGGAGTCAAGTCAGAGTGGGAAAATGTTGTAAGTGGAGTGCCTCAAGGCTCTGTCCTGGGACCTCTGTTGTTTATAATATATATAAATGATTTAGATTCAGGTTTGAGTAGCAACATTTGCAAATTTGCCGATGATACGAAAATCGGTAGGGAAATTAATTCGGAGGAGGACTCACTATCACTTCAAGTTGATTTAGATAGGGTTTTGAAATGGTCAAAGGATTGGCAGATGCAGTTTAATGCTGATAAATGTAAAGTTCTGAGGTTAGGTAATGATGATAGAGTTACAAGATACGAGCTAGATGGTGTTGAGATTGCGAAGTCGGATTGCGAAAGGGATCTGGGAGTTATGATTAGTAAGAATTTAAAACAAAAGGATCAATGCATAAATGTTCGTAATAAGGCAAATCAGACACATAAGAACATAAGAACATAAGAACAAAGGTAACTGCAGAAGGCCTATTGGCCCATACGAGGCAGCTCCTATTCTATAACCACCCAATCCCACTCATATACTTGTCCAACCCGTGCTTGAAACAATCGAGGGACCCCACCTCCACAATGTTACGCGGCAATTGGTTCCACAAATCAACAACCCTGTTACTGAACCAGTATTTACCCAAGTCTTTCCTAAATCTAAACTTATCCAATTTATATCCATTGTTTCGTGTTCTGTCCTGTGTTGATACTTTTAATACCCTATTAATATCCCCCCGGTTATGTCCATTCATCCACTTGTAAACCTCTATCATGTCACCCCTAACTCTTCGCCTTTCCAGTGAATGCAACTTAAGCTTTGTTAATCTTTCTTCATATGAAAGATTTCTAATTTGGGGAATTAACTTAGTCATCCTACACTGGACACGTTCAAGTGAATTTATATCCATTCTATAATATGGCGACCAAAACTGAACTGCATAATCTAAATGGGGCCTAACTAGAGCAAGATATAGCTTGAGAACCACACCAGGTGTCTTGTTACTAACGCTGCGATTAATAAATCCAAGTGTCCGATTTGCCTTATTACGAACATTTATGCATTGATCCTTTTGTTTTAAATTCTTACTAATCATAACTCCCAGATCCCTTTCGCAATCCGACTTCGCAATCACAACACCATCTAGCTCGTATCTTGTAACTCTATCATCATTACCTAACCTCAGAACTTTACATTTATCAGCATTAAACTGCATCTGCCAATCCTTTGACCATTTCAAAACCCTATCTAGATCAACTTGAAGTGATAGTGAGTCCTCCTCCGAATTAATTTCCCTACCGATTTTCGTATCATCGGCAAATTTGCAAATGTTGCTACTCAAACCTGAATCTAAATCATTTATATATATTATAAACAACAGAGGTCCCAGGACAGAGCCTTGAGGCACTCCACTTACAACATTTTCCCACTCTGACTTGATTCCATTTATACTAACTCTCTGTTTCCTTTGGTATAGCCATGCCCTAATCCAGCTTAATATAGCACCCCCAATACCATGAGACTCTATTTTTTTAATCAGTCTTTCATGTGGCACTGTATCAAAAGCTTTGCTAAAGTCAAGGTATACAACATCGCAATCCTTACCACTATCAACTGCCTCAACAATACTAGAATAAAAAGATAACAAATTTGTTAAACATGAACGGCCATTTATAAAACCATGTTGCGACTCAATTATTAATTTATGTTTTTCAAGATGAAGACGAATTTTATTTGCTATTATAGATTCGAGTAACTTTCCCACAATAGACGTTAGGCTAATTGGTCTATAGTTAGACGCAAGTGATCTATCTCCTTTCTTAAAAACTGGTATCACATTAGCAACTTTCCAAAACTCTGGCACTCTGCCTGACTCTATTGATTTATTAAATATGGTTGACAGTGGGTCACAAAGCTCCTCTTTGCATTCTTTAAGCACCCTAGCAAACACTTCATCCGGCCCTGGGGATTTGTTTGGTTTGAGTTTTACTATTTGTTTAAGATCATCCTCCCTGGTAACTGCTAAACTCGTCAACCTGTCCTCGTCCCCACCCACATAGACTTGTTCGGCTGAAGGCATATTGTTAAGTTCCTCTTTAGTAAATACAGATACAAAATATTTATTATAAATACTACTCATCTCTTCATCACTATCTGTTATTTGACCTGTCTCAGTTTTTAATGGACCTATCCTTTCCCTAGTCTTAGTACGATATAACTGAAAAAACCCTTTAGGATTTGTCTTTGCTTGCCCTGCTATGCGAACTTCATAGTTTCTTTTTGCTTTCCTTATCTCTTTTTTAACATTTCTAACCAGTTGTACGAATTCCTGTTCTAAAGTGACCTCCCCATTTTTAATCCTTTTGTACCAAGCTCTCTTTTTACCTATAAGGTTCTTCAAATTCTTTGTTATCCACTTTGGGTCATTAGTATACGATCTATTCAATTTGTATGGTATACTACGTTCCTGTGCTTTGTTTAGAATATTCTTAAATAAGTTATATATTGAATCCACATCGAAATCCCCATTTAAGTCACCTATCGCTGGGTTCATGTCTCGCTCCAAGACCGGCCCACACCCCATACCCAAGCCTTTCCAATCAATTTGACCCAAAAAATTTCTTAGGCTATTAAAATCAGCTTTTCGAAAATCTGGCACTTTAACAGAATTTTCTCCTACTGGTCTATTCCATTCTATGCTAAATCTGATTTCTTTGTGATCACTGCTCCCTAGCTCACTCCCTATTTCGATGTCATTAATTTGCGTTTCCCTGTTAGTTAACACTAAATCTAAAATATTATTTTCCCGTGTTGGTTCCTTAATGTGTTGCGTATTTATTTACACTTGGACACTTGGATTTATTAATCGCAGCGTTAGTAACAAGACACCTGGTGTGGTTCTCAAGCTATATCTTGCTCTAGTTAGGCCCCATTTAGATTATGCAGTTCAGTTTTGGTCGCCATATTATAGAAAGGGTATAAATTCACTTGAACGTGTCCAGCGTAGGATGACTAAGTTAATTCCCAAAATTAGAAATCTTTCATATGAAGAAAGATTAACAAAACTTAAATTGCATTCACTGGAAAGGCGAAAAGTTAGGGGTGACATGATAGAGGTTTACAAGTGGGTGAATGGACATAACAAAGGGGATATTAATAGGGTATTAAAAGTATCAACACAAGACAGAACACGCAACAATGGGTATAAATTGGATAAGTTTAGATTTAGGAAAGACTTGGGTAAATACTGGTTCGGTAACAGTGTTGTTGATTTGTGGAACCAATTACAGCGTAACATTGTGGAGGTGGGGTCCCTCGATTGCTTCACGCGCGGGTTGGACAAGTATATGAGTGGGATTGGGTGGTTATAGATAGGAGCTGCCTCGTATGGGCCAATAGGCCTTCTGCAGTTACCTTTGTTCTTATGTTCTTATAACAAAGGGGATATTAATAGGGTATTAAAAGTATCAACACAAGACAGAACACGAAACAATGGGTATAAATTGGATAAGTTTAGATTTAGGAAAGACTTGGATAAATACTGGTTCAGTAACAGGGTTGTTGATTTGTGGAACCAATTGCCGCGTAACATGGTGGAGGTGGGGTCCCTCGCTTGTTTCAAGCGCGGGTTGGACATGTATATGAGTGGGATTGGGGGGTTATAGATAGGAGCTGCCTCGTATGGGCCAATATGCCTTCTGCAGTTTCCTTTGTTCTTATGTTCTTATGTAACTATAAGGTGTGAAGGATTTTATTTTATTTTATTTTATTTATTTTATTTATATATATACAAGAAGGTACATTGGGTTTGTGAGAATACATTGGATAGTACAGTAATTACATTCTTGTAAAGCCACTAGTACGCGCAGCGTTTCGGGCAGGTCCTTAATCTAGTAGATAATTTTAAGTAGGTAAGTTCAGTCAGAATTGATAAATGAAAGATACATTATAAGAGAAAAATGAGATGAGAGAGATAAGTAAGTATATTTTCTGACCATGGGGAGAAAGATACTGGCAGTATGGGGCGTTAAAGTTTATTGAAGATTAAATTCTGCAGAACATGTAAATATATAAAGTTCAAATATATAAAGTAAGTAATTATATAAAGTTTATATTAAACACGGTTTATATTATAGACTTATAACAAAGTTGATATTATATTAAACTTAATATTGAACATGTAAATATATAAAGTTTCAAATATATAAATTAAGTAAATATATAACGTTTATATTAAAATATATAAAGTAAATATATAAAGTAAGAATTAACAGTAACAATTCCAAGTCCGAGGACTAGATTTAACTTAAAAGGAACACCCGTAGTAAGTATGAGACCTTAGCCTATAGTGACATGGAAACTAATTCTGCAGAAACCTAAAGGTTAACTGGTACTAGAATTAAGGCCGAGTGCAAATGTGTAGTAATTATATAACACTAGGATATAACAGGCAGGACACAAAGAATAACTAATAAGTGAGAGACCACATAACACGTAATGTACCCGGCCAAGAGGCCGTAAAAGACCTAATGGATAAGGAGAAGGGGGTGTGACTACAAGTAGGGCTTACTAGCACCTAGTTTAGTTTAGTTCATTTATTATGCACCCCATACCCATCTTGTGGGCGGTAGTGGAAAGGGTTACAGAGGCACATAATGGGCTCAGGGACTGAACCCCACAATTCATTTAGCTAAGCAAGTTACAATCTTGATGAGCTAGTTACAAAATTCAATATAAGTCATCACATCAACAATGGGTTCGAGATCGACCTCAAGTACAGGTTCTAAATTAAGCAACTGACATATGTGGAGAGCTAGTGTCAAAATTTATATGTTTGTCCTGCACACCGCCCCCCATCCAGTGGGCAGCGGTGGATAGGTTACAATCACTTAGTTACTACCTACAGTTAGCAAACTGGGGATATTTGGCTAAAATTTCTGGTAGCAGATCATTTTGAATGAAATATTGACACATCGCTGGAACATTGGTTATAGAATTGTCTCTAAATTCACGTATCTTTTCGCACTCCATCACATAGTGACGGAGGGTGTGCGAATAATTTTGTTGACACAGTTTACATTTGGTCAGGTCTACATCAGCAGATAATGAGAATTCCCAGAGATACTTGTAACCGAGTCTAAGCCGAGCAGTAGTAACATCTAGAAGTCTGCTGAGACTGGGCAAAGTATTAGCTGCGGACAGCGGGACACTTGGGGACCGGCGCTGCACCCCCCTTCCCACATGCAGTGGGGAGACAATCGGGACAACTGTGCAAAGCATGACGGGGGTACAAAAGCAGCCGCTTGCAAAGGGGGGGAGGGTGGGGTTTTGCGAGGGCAGCGGCGAGGGCAGCGGAGTGAGGGCAGAGCCCCATTGCGCGCCCGTATTTATACGGCCCCAAACTGCCCGCGCAACGCCGCGGAACGCGCTGCGCAATTGTTTCTTTCTCCCCCGCCAGAAACATCCCCGCTTGCGATCAAGCAGTGACCATTACAGCACATTGTTATATTAAAGCTCTGATTGATTGCATTGACAGCTTGATTAGTAATTTAAACAAGATTAATAGACACCATACAGCAGATTGACAGCACATATAAGATGAGAGATGAAGAGATGAGTAGTATTTTTAGTAAATATTTTGGTATCTATATTTACTAAAGAGGAACTTAACAATATGCCTTCAGCCGAACAAGTCTATGTGGGTGGGGACGAGGACAGGTTGACGAGTTTAGCAGTTACCAGGGAGGATGTTCTTAAACAAATAGTAAAACTCAAACCAAACAAATCCCCAGGGCCGGATGAAGTGTTTGCTAGGGTGCTTAAAGAATGCAAAGAGGAGCTTTGTGACCCACTGTCAACCATATTTAATAAATCAATAGAGTCAGGCAGAGTGCCAGAGTTTTGGAAAGTTGCTAATGTGATACCAGTTTTTAAGAAAGGAGATAGATCACTTGCGTCTAACTATCGACCAATTAGCCTAACGTCTATTGTGGGAAAGTTACTCGAATCTATAATAGCAAATAAAATTCGTCTTCATCTTGAAAAACATAAATTAATAATTGAGTCGCAACATGGTTTTATAAATGGCCGTTCATGTTTAACAAATTTGTTATCTTTTTATTCTAGCATTGTTGAGGCAGTTGATAGTGGTAAGGATTGCGATGTTGTATACCTTGACTTTAGCAAAGCTTTTGATACAGTGCCACATGAAAGACTGATTAAAAAAATAGAGTCTCATGGTATTGGGGGTGCTATATTAAGCTGGATTAGGGCATGGCTATACCAAAGGAAACAGAGAGTTAGTATAAATGGAATCAAGTCAGAGTGGGAAAATGTTGTAAGTGGAGTGCCTCAAGGCTCTGTCCTGGGACCTCTGTTGTTTATAATATATATAAATGATTTAGATTCAGGTTTGAGTAGCAACATTTGCAAATTTGCCGATGATACGAAAATCGGTAGGGAAATTAATTCGGAGGAGGACTCACTATCACTTCAAGTTGATCTAGATAGGGTTTTGAAATGGTCAAAGGATTGGCAGATGCAGTTTAATGCTGATAAATGTAAAGTTCTGAGGTTAGGTAATGATGATAGAGTTACAAGATACGAGCTAGATGGTGTTGTGATTGCGAAGTCGGATTGCGAAAGGGATCTGGGAGTTATGATTAGTAAGAATTTAAAACAAAAGGATCAATGCATAAATGTTCGTAATAAGGCAAATCGGACACTTGGATTTATTAATCGCAGCGTTAGTAACAAGACACCTGGTGTGGTTCTCAAGCTATATCTTGCTCTAGTTAGGCCCCATTTAGATTATGCAGTTCAGTTTTGGTCGCCATATTATAGAATGGATATAAATTCACTTGAACGTGTCCAGCGTAGGATGACTAAGTTAATTCCCCAAATTAGAAATCTTTCATATGAAGAAAGATTAACAAAGCTTAAAGTTGCATTCACTGGAAAGGCGAAGAGTTAGGGGTGACATGATAGAGGTTTACAAGTGGATGAATGGACATAACCGGGGGGATATTAATAGGGTATTAAAAGTATCAACACAGGACAGAACACGAAACAATGGATATAAATTGGATAAGTTTAGATTTAGGAAAGACTTGGGTAAATACTGGTTCAGTAACAGGGTTGTTGATTTGTGGAACCAATTGCCGCGTAACATTGTGGAGGTGGGGTCCCTCGATTGTTTCAAGCACGGGTTGGACATGTATATGAGTGGGATTGGGTGGTTATAGAATAGGAGCTGCCTCGTATGGGCCAATAGGCCTTCTGCAGTTACCTTTGTTCTTATGTTCTTATGTTCTTATAAGACGGCAATGATCACAATGGTAAACATGTTCAGAATGGGTACATAAAGATTGGGAGACTGGGTAGCAAAAGACACAGATAAACAAGATTTATAAACACCATACATTTAGATGAAATTGTTTATGAAATAATCTGAGATGAGGTCTGATAAAGACCTTTTGTGCCCTCTGTAATGCTTTTGCGCTACCGCTCACAGGATGAGTATGGGTTATCTTGAGATGATTTCGGGGCTTTTAGTGTCCCCGCGGCCCGGTCCTCGACCAGGCCTCCACCCCCAGGAAGCAGCCTGTGACAGCTGACTAACATCCAGGTACCTATTTTACTGCTAGGTAACAGGGGCATAGGGTGAAAGAAACTCTGCCCATTGTTTCTCGCCGGCGCCCGGGATCGAACCCAGGACCACATGATCACAATTCCAGTGTGCTGTCCGCTCGGCCGACCGGCTCCCCTATGGGGTGCACAATAGATTTTCCTCTATTGTGTTGCCTTCTTCTATTTTCTTGCTGACTGTTGCTCTGATGTTGGATGCCTCGGTTCTGCTGTTGATACCTTTCCTGTGGTGGTCGTTACCTGTAAATAGGGATAGGATTATAGCTTGTGTAATTAATTATGCCATTAAGATGATGAGATAATGGAGCGAGTATAAGTTTACTCGCTACACACATGAGAGGATGTGCAGTGACTTAATATCTAACATATTCAGAGATTTGAGTAGGGGTACCAAGTGATGTCTGGGGCCAGAGTTGGATATTGTCCTAATAGCAGCTTTGTGTTGAGTAATTAGAGGATGTAAATGATTTTGGGTAGTAGAACCCCAAGCACAAATACCATAGTTGAGATATGGATAGATGAGGGAGTAATGGAGCGTCACCAGGGCATGGCGGGGTACATAATATCTGATCTTAGAAAGAATGCCAACAGTTTTTGAAACTTTTTTTGATATATTTAGAATGTGACCCTGGAAATTCAGCTTGTGGTCAATGAGAACGCCATGGAATTTGCCATCTAATTTGTTACAAATTTGGGTGTTGAGAGAGCCCAAGAGGCTTTGGAACCTGTACACCAGTTGATTGACGGTTGAGAGGCGGGACCAAAGAGCCAGAGCTTAACCCCCGCAAGCATAAATAGGTGAGTACATAAAATGGACTCTGTTACCATCTTTAATACTAATCCGTTTTTGTACTGCACGAAGTCACTAGTATCCGAACACGTCTTCTCTCAACAAGTGATACCAAACAAAGTTTCTTTTAAGCTTGTAACGTTTTTTATTTATGACATAAATAACAACTGATATATTACATTTGAACAAAAATAAATATTTTATTTTATTTATTTGCAATGTAAATTTAGTAATTAATGACCAAAAGCTTCTATATTAATTTAATTTATATAGGAAAATTTAGGCACAAGTAGGTGGCAATAGTGATTCAACATTTGTTTTTGTTGAGAGAGAAATACATTGACGAGTACAGTGGCTCAGGTGTAGTGTACTGTAGGTGGTGTAGGTGATGAGGCTCGGACTGTAGGAGGTGTACAAGAGGCCAGGAGATTGTACAAGAAGCCAGGAAGGTGTACAAGAGGCCAGGAAGAAGGTGTACAAGAGGCCAGGAAGAAGGTGTACAAGAGGCCAGGAAGACGGTATAGAAGAGGCCAGGAAGAAGGTGTACAAGAAGCCAGGAAGAAGGTGTACAAGAGCCCAGGAAGATGGTATAGAAGAGGCCAGGAAGGTGTACAAGAGGCCAGGAAGTAAGTGTACAAGAGACAAGGGAGAAGGTGTACAAGAGGCCAGGGAGAAGGTGTACAAGAGGCCAGGGAGAAGGTGTACAAGAGGCTAGGAAGAAGGTGTACAAGAGGCAAGGAAGGTGTAGAAGGTGGTAAGGAACGGGCAAGATGCCGCCCACGGTGAACCAGCCCCACACTGTAGACCGAGACAAGCGGCCTCGCACCGGTGAGAGGAGGTCAGTACCATCTGTTATAGGTACTTGTATTGGTCATCATCACTGCTCAAAACACGGCCCCAAGATTTGTCGTGGTATGTCATCTGCACCCTGTAAACAATCCTAACCCAACCACACTTTTTATTTCTAATTTTCATGATTAGGGTTCTAAAAATGGGTCTAGGAGTATTCATGCTACATCATCTTGAAACAAACCTCTCCTATTCTAACCTATCCTGGTCTAGTGTCCTGGTCTAGAGTGTCCTATCCTATCTTATTATAACCTGTCCTAATGTAATATATCCCACATTTGTGTTTTTATATACTGTATAAGTACGCAGGCAATGAGTCACAATAATGTGGCTAAAGTATGTTGACCAGACCACACACTAGAAGGTGAAGGGACGACGATGTTTCAGTCCGTCCTGGACCATTCTCAAGTCGATTGTGATAGACTTATTTAAGAATGGTCCGGGATGGACCGAAACGTCGTCGTCCCTTCACCTTCTAGTGTGTGGTCTGGTCAAAATCTGTATAAGTACTCTACGCTGTGAGGTGTGTGAGATATTGTGGATGTCTTCGCCGAGCATTCTGCGAGCGCTATGTCATGGGTTCGTATCCTGGCCGGGGAGGATTTACTGAGCTCAATTCCTTAACTGTAGCCTCTGTTTAACGCAACAGTAAAATGTGTACTTGGATGAAAAAACGATTCTTCGCGGCAGGGGATCGTATTCCAGGGACCTGCCTGAAACGCTACGCATACTAGTGGCTGTACAAGAATGTAACAACTCTTGTATATATCTCAAAAAAAAAAAAAAAAAAAAAAAAAAAAAAAAAAAAAAAAAAATCTAATTGGATGTGACTGATAATGACAATCTTTTCTCTTATTGTTTCTTAATTAAAATTTTGTGACACTTATCAGGCAGATCTAAATTTTAGCAGTTATATAATTAGTTGTGGTTGGTGCCATCTTATACCTGGGTATGATCAAATTGTATATAAGATATTTTGACAAAGGGACGTTTTCAAGTTATCAATCCAGTGGATATTGTTAGGATAAGATGTATTAGCAAATAAGTTAGGTTGGATAATGTTAGATAAGTATAGAAAGTGTTGATGACCAGTCTTATGAAATGTGACTTGTATAGCCTTATAATTGGCCCAGGATGCTCTTCATGTTAGCTTTGTGTAAATGTACTATCTACACAGCAAAATTTGGGAAAACAAATAACCTGTTCTTTCTTCTTATTATTTAAACATTGTTAATCAATTTAGTGTTGATTTGTAGTTTTGCCCAGATTTTCCTTGGCTTGATTTCAGTTTCCGCAGTGCGAGGGATTTTTTGTTTGAATGATTTTCCCTGAGACTAGCACTAAGTTAATTGCATTCCTTGAACAGGAGAAGTTTAGGAAAAGAAATTCTACTCTTGATGGACCATAGACTGTAAAAACAAGATCAAATATGAAGAGCGATGCTGGAAGTGAGGTTGGTCTTCCGCCCTCTCCATTTACCCTCTATTGTCTCGATTTTTCGACTGTCTACTTCTTTGTTCTTGGCTAAGAATGAGATGTCTTCTGAAGGGGTCTTTTAGTCATTAACATTTAGATTATCTAGCCAGGGTGCATCATATTCTTTGTCCTCTGGCTATGGTAATTACCTAAGTGTAGTTACAGGATTACAGGATGAGAGCTATGCTCGTGGTGTCGCGTCTTCCCAGTACTCTGTCATGTGATGCTGTGTAACAACTGACAGTTTTGGCCTCTACCACTTTCTCATTTAATTTGTTCGAAATGTCTACCACTCTGTTTTTAATAGTGATCTTTTTTATTTTTTGGCAGCTTTGTTTGCTTAGTTTGAACCAGTTTTCAGAAATTCTTTTATATTTATTTTGTCAATACCTGTTACTCTTTTGTAGGTAGTGATCATATCAGCTGTTGTTCTTCTGTCTTCAAGCTTTGGTACTGTATATTTATTGGCTTTAATCTCGCCTTATAACTTTTGTGTTTCAGTTCCGGGAGCTATTTGGTTTTATGTCTTTGCACCTTTTCCAGTTTATTGATATGCTTCTTGAGATATGGGCACCATACAACTACTACATATTTCAACTTTAGTCTCACAAAGGTTGTGAACAATTTCTTTAATATTTTGCCATCCATGTACTGTACTTACAACACGCTCCTCGCCGTGTTCTTTATATGGTCCTCAGATGACAGCTTTCTATCCAGAACCACCCCTAGACCTCTTTCTTTATCAGAAAGATAAATGTGAAAAAGCTTTAAAGAATTCTTTAAAGCTTTTTTGCATAAGTTGTAGGTTGTGTGGGGCTTATTTTCTCCTATTCTACATTCCATAACATGACATTTATTAACATTAAATTCCATTTGTCAAGTAGTGCAGCACTCTTTGTGTACTACACACTGTACTCTTCAAGTCAAGAGTACATGCTGAGTCAAGATGCTTTCCTTGCATCATGTTAATGAGTCAGGTTGTGGTCCTGGGTTTGGTAGGTGACGGTAGGGGTCTCGGAGACCTGGCGTGTTGAGTCAAGTTCTGGTGAATCCAGAATTATGCTTGGGAGAGCTACCAGGGGGCACAATGTTAAAGAGTATAATTTCATTACATTCAGTGAAAGATTATTGATTATTGATGATCTTTTTCTTTTTTTATTACAAGTCTTCCACTTCAGGAACAAATACATATACGAAGGCAAGTATTTACTGTACTAATATTCTTAACATTTTATGCTTTGACTGAATTTGTTTCATCAGAGATTGATAACTCCAGCCATGATTGAGAGCTATAGGTTTGCATCTCAAAATAATGAAATTGTTATGTATGTTGACAGTAATTTATGTATACCCGACAGTGTTTTCATGAGTGTGTGAAATACAGAATAATTTCATAGCTTGGCAAACTAATTTTTGAAGATTTGTTGTGTGACACTCTTATGGCAGTAATAATGTTCACTAGTGAAGATGATCTCCTAATTGTATTAAAAGCAGAAAATGTGCCCGCACTGCATGATACCAATATCTTGTCAATTTCATCTCGGCAATTCCAAGATGACAGGACAGTCTTTGTTAAAAGATTTAGTCTCTTGATGGAAGACAAAATCTTATAATGCCATTATTGAGAATATAAGCCAAGTAAACTCAACGCTAACTGCAATCTTTGCATACAAGATTGCCAATGGAAAGAACCAGTGTCCCACACTCAAACTTACATTTGAGACTCCAGAGAACCTCAGGAAACAGAAGAATCGAATCCCTTGTGTAATGACTCAGCCTTGCCCCATATAGGGTAGTTAATTCAAACAAGGACACACTGGCCTGTCTTCTAAACATAAATACATACTATACAGTACTTAAATTAGAATTTTAAGTGTGTAAATTACATCTGAGTTTTATATTTTATTCATTAATATTTATTTTTCTTAGGTCTGACCTGGTGAGCCGAGTGAAGTATTGCAACACACTGCCAGATATTCCATTTGATCCCAAGTTCATTAACTATCCTTTTGATTCCAATAGGTAAGTGTATGCTTTTTTCATTGCACATAATTTCATAATTATCTATGATCTCTCAATTGTTTATGTATATTTATGAGAAAATCATTGGAGCAAAAGAGCGGGATCAAATCTGTGTCGTGGGTCACCTCGGAGTCATACCATACCCATGGACCATGGTGTGCTTAAAAGTTACACAACTTGTTAGTGTGTTGTGGTCAATGGGTATGGCATGCATTTGCGGTGACCCAGGGCGCTGGTTCAGTCCCACCGTCCTGCCCCAAAGACTTTCTCATGAATATACAGTACAGTATATCACATTCCAGAATTGTGATTTCATTGTGTAAAAGTTTATATTACTCTTGTAAAAGTTTTAATGTAATTATGAGTAGCTTTTGATTAAATAGTTTATTGTGCTCTACGATGGTATCACACACCTTTGGAATTCAAAAGGTGACACCACTAGTGTCAACACTTGCATCAGAGGAGCTCCAGCATATTTCAACAATCCTAAGTATTGTAGTACAGGTTAATGATAGTGAGTGGTGTCCCAAGGAACATAAAGGTATAGTGCTTTTGAAAAATTGGTGAGATAACAGGAATGTGCTAAGGGAAGTGAAAAAATTGGATGAGAAAAAGTTGCCCTAGTGTTTCCAGTGCAGACAAGAACATTCAAGATGGCCGCCGGCAAGAAGAAAACAAAACAGCTTGATTTTGGGGGATTCAATGAAGATAGCATTGATATAACCAGTCTACACAACAAGTTGGCAACAACGGCAAAAGACACGTGGGACTGAACAATGTTAAATGAACACTAGCTCCATACACATTGTTCAACACCGCTGCCAACATTGTAACGTGGGGTGGGGAAATAGCTCTATCTTGTCCATTCTTCCAACCCCCAGTTAACTAACGAGGCCGGGGGAAACAGCTCTCTCTAGTCCGTTATCCCGTCCCCAGTCAGCTAACTATTCTAGAGCACTCCCAGAGTTCCTAAGGCAACCTCTCTCGTTCAACACCTTGTAACCTAGGTATTTGACTACCTAGGTGCTAAGACTACAAGGCGCAGTAACTGGATCAGCTACCCGAAACCCTAGAGAGAACTCTAGAACACATTTCACTGCCACAAACGTATAAGAGACACGAAAGGAAAGAGAAGACTAGTGATGTTGACTAGACCACACACTAGAAATTGAAGGGACGACGACGTTTCGACGAACTTGAGTCCTGGCTTTGTTGCTGTGGACTCTTCCCTTTCACAGTATATACTCAAATGCTCTAATCTTTCTAACAAACGTGACTTAACATAAGCTTTCCCCCTTCCATTTCTTTCTTTCTCTTTCCTTTTCTTTCTCTCTTCTCCCTTTTTCTGTTCATTGTCTTCTCCTATGCTCCCTTGCTATCCTCTTCTTTTTCCTATTACTATCTCCTTCGGTGGTTATAATAGGAGCTGCCTCGTATGGGCCAATAGGCCTGCTGTAGTTCTCATTACTACTATCCCCTACACCTGACTTTCCTCCTTAGCTCTCTCTTGCCTATTTATTGCCTGTCCCTACCTCCTCATCACAATCGACTTGAGAATGGTCCAGGACGGACCGAAACGTCGTCCCTTCAATTTCTAGTGTGTGGTCTGGTCAACATACTTCAGCCACGTTATTGTGACTCATCGCCTGCAAGAAGACTAGTGAAGTAATTAGTGAGGGTTTGGGGTGAGAGGTAGAGAGGTGGGAGGAGCGAGGAGGGTCATTAGTTGAAAGTGAGAGTTTAGAGAGGGGTGGAGGGAGAGGTGTAGATAGGTAGAAGTAGAAGAGTAGATAGTAGAAGTAGAAGAGTAGATAGTAGAAGACGAAATGCTGCCACCATCCATTCATGATCATTACATACAAGACAAGGAATGGAACTTGTCTGTATTACAATATTCTCAAAAGATGTTATTATCATGTATTAACTCCAAACATGTACTCATTAAATCATGAAACCGCAGAGGCTTTCTCATCTCAACTCAAAGCTCTAGGGAACAGAGTTAAACACAATTTAAATAATAAATTCATAATTATATTTCACATGAAGTATCATAATTTAGCAATTCAATTAAAATGTTCCAGTTTAATATGCAAAGTGAGTCATCATCCAAGAATTTGAGAACCCTACAACTTGACTGCCCCTGATCATCACACAACATATGTAAACACGACCAAGTCACCTTAATGTTCAACTCGCCAAGTGTCTGCCTATAGCTGGATTGAGAGGGGGGGGGTCTGTAGTTGATAGAGACTCTCCCGCCCTGCCGGCCGACAGCCTCCCTGCTAGGCCGTATTCTCTGCTCTGCTGGCTCGTCTGCTGTTCTTCCCTTAATGCTCTCGAATCGATCGCTCTCCGAGTATATATTGGGGAACCTAGTAACTAACTCCGCCCAAAAGTAGATAGCCTCAGGCATTCTACCTAGCCACTCCTTAAACGTCGGCATGTTTGAAGGCTACCAGGCTCCAATTATAAGATTAGCAGAAGCAAGGTGAAATTCGCATGATCTGACCTCAGGTCACTTGAGGTCATTAACGCTTAGAGGTGTGACTTTCCGGCCGACAAACTGGCGCCTTCTCAAATCCCGGTCTGTGACTCATGTATCTCTATGTATTTTAAATACAACTAAACCAAACACCTTACAGTGTTACATAAAGACGAAGTGGAAAAAATGCTCAAGGACCCAAATAAGAACAAAGCAGTTGGTCCAGATGGAGTTTCACCATGGGTTCTGAGAGAATGTGCACCTGAGCTCAGCATTCCACTTCAACTGATTTTTCAGGCATCCCTGTTTATAGGAGTTGTAGCTGATGTGTGGAAAAAGGCTAACATAGTTCCATTCTACAAAAGTGACAGCAGGGAAGACCCCCCTTAATTAGAGACCTGTACCATTGACAAGTGTAATAGTCAAAATATTGAAAAAATAATTAAAACTTAATGGGTAGAACACCTGGAGAAAAAGATACAATATCAGACAGGCAGTATGCTTTTCGATCTGGAAGATCCTGTGTAACGAACTTACTCAGTTTCTGTGATTGAGCTACAGAGATTTTACAGGAAAGAGATGGTTGGGTTGACTGCATCTATCTGGACCTAAAAAAGGCTTTCGACAGAGTTCCACATAAGAGGTTGTTCTGGAAACTGGAACATATTGGAGGGGTGACAGGTAAGCTTCTAACATGGATGAAAAATTTCCTAACTGACAGAAAAATGAGGGCTGTAATCAGAGGCAAGGTATCGGATTGGAGAAATGTCATGAGTGGAGTACCACAGGGTTCAGTTCTTGCACCGGTAAGCTTCTTTATGAATGACATTCAAGCTGCAGATAATATAACGGATATTACCACAAACTCGGAAGACTTTGAAAGAGAAATTGACAATACTGTATGCCTATGCACTCAGCTCCTGGGCCTGACTCATGGAATTCAATATTCATAAAGAAATGTAAAGTACCAGTAGCGAGAGCACTCGGCGTAATATGGAGAAAGAGCCTGGATACAGGGGAGATACCAGCAGCACTTAAATTTGCAGATATAGCTCTGTTGCACAAGGGGGGGAGTAAAGCCTTGGCAAAAAATTATAGGCCAGTTGCACTAACATCACACATAATAAAAGTGTTTGAAAGAGTGATTAGGAATCAAATTTCTAGTTTTATGGAAAACAATGAATTGCACAATCCAGGACAACATGGATTTAGAGCGGGAAGATCCTGTCTGTCACAGTTACTCAATCACTATGACACTATGACAAAATCACAGAAGCCCTAGAAGAAAAGCAAAATGCAGATGTTGTATACACAGACTTTGCAAAGGCGTTCGACAAATGTGACCATGGGGTGATAGCTCACAAAATGAGGTCAATGGGAATAACTGGAAAAGTAGGACGCTGGATACTCAATTTCCTGTCGAACAGAACACAAAGAGTAACAGTCAATCGGATAAAATCGAGTCCAAGCGATGTTAAAAGCTCTGTACCTCAAGGTACAGTCCTTGCACCGCTACTGTTCCTTATTCTCGTATCTGATATAGACAAAAATACACGTCACGGCTTCGTGTCGTCCTTTGCAGATGACACAAAAATCAGCATGAAAATTACCTCTGCTGAAGACATTGAAAAACTACAAGCAGATGTCAACAAAGTTTTCGATTGGGCACAGAAAATAACATGATGTTTAACAGTGATAAATTTCAGGTACTCAGGTACGGCAAAAATGAGGATCTGAAACATAATACAGGGTACAAAACACAATCGAATCTTCCCATAGTAGAAAAACAGCATGTCAAGGATTTGGGAATAATGATGTCCGACGATCTAACGTTTAGGGAGCATAACCAAGCAAATATTATGTCAGCCAGAAAAATGATCGGATGGATTACGAGAACTTTCAAATCCAGGGATCCCATCACAATGGTTGTACTCTTCAAGTCACTTGTGTTGTCCTGTCTCGAGTACTGCTCAGTACTCACTTCCACCTTCAGAGCAGGAGAGATTGCTGAAATAGAGGGAATACAGAGAACATATACGGCATGCATAGACGAGATAAAACACCTAAATTATTGGGATCGTCTCAAAGCTCTCCAAATGTACTCTCTATAAAGAAGACGAGAGAGATACCAAATAATATACACATGGAAAATACTGGAGGACCAGGTCCCTAATCTATACAGTAAAATAACAACGTACTGGAGTGAACGATATGGAAGAAAATGCAAGATTGAACCAGTAAAGAGCAGAGGTGCCATAGGCACAATCAGAGAGCACTGTATAAAAATCAGAGGTCCGTGGTTGTTCAACGTCCTCCCAGCGACTATAAGAAATATTGCCGGAACAACTGTGGACATCTTCAAGAGAAAACTGGACTGTTTTCTAAGAGAAGTTCTGGATCAGCCGGGCTGTGGTGGGTATGTGGCCCTGCGGGCCACTCCAAGCAACAGCCTGGTGGATCAAACTCTCACAAGTCGAGCCTGGCCTCGGGCCGGGCTTGGGGAGTAGAAGAACTCCCAGAACCCCATCAAGCAGGTAAAGTGGCTGAAGTAGTTTGACCAGACCACACACTAGAAGGTGAAGGGACGACGACGTCCCTTCACCTTCTAGAATGGTCCAGGACGGACCGAAACGTCGTCGTCCCTTCACCTTCTAGTGTGTGGTCTGGTCAAAGAAAGGGATCTAGGGGTGGTTCTAGGTAGAAAACTGTCACCTGAGGACCACATTGAGAACATTGTGCGAGGAGCCTATGCTACATTTTCAAACTTCAGAATTGCTTTTAAATACTTGAATGGAGAAATAATAAAGAAATTGTTCACGACTTTTGTTAGACGAAAGCTGGAATATGCAGCGGTTGTATGGTGTCCATAAAAAAAGACGCAATGCTGAGTCATTACCGAGCGAAAGTGTTAAGAAGCACATCAACAAACTGGAAAAGGTGTAATGACATGCCACTAAGTGGCTCCCAGAACTGAAGGACAAGAGCTACGAGGAGAGGTTAGAGGCATTAAATATGCAAAAACTAGAAGATAGAAGAAAAAGAGGCGATATTATCACTACGTACAAAATAGTAACAGGAATCTATAAAATTGATAGGGAAGAATTCCTGAGACCCTGAACTTCAAGAACAAGAGGTCACAGATCTAAACTAACGAAACAAAGCTGCCGGAGAAATATAAGAAAATTCACTTATGTAAACAGAGTGGTAGACGGTTGGAACAAGTTAGGTGAGAAGGTGGTGGAGGCCAAAACCGCCAGTAATTTCAAAGCGTTATATGACAAAGAGTGCTGGGAAGATGGGACACCACAAGTGTAGCTCTCATCCTGTAACTACACTTACCTAATTACACCTCATTGCTGGACTCTCCAGGCACACACCTGAACTATGAACCAGGCCTCAACAATGATGAGCTCAACATAGTCCGGTAATTACCTAAGTGTAGTTACAATATGAGAGCTACGCTCATGGTGTCCCGTCTTCCAAGCACTCTTTGTCATATAACGTTTTGAAATTACTGACGGTTTTGACTTCCACCACCTTATCCCCTAACTTGTTCCAACCGTCTACCACTCTGTTTACAAAAGTGAATTTTCATATATTTCTTCGGAAGCTTTGTTTAGTTAGTTTAAATCTATGACCTCTTGTTCTTGAAGTTTCAGGTCTCAGGAATTTTTCCCTATCTATTTTATCGAATCCTGTTACTATTTTGTATGTAGTTATCATATCGCCTCTTTTTCTTCTATCTTCTTGTTTTGGCATATTTAATGCCTCTAACTTTCCTCGTAACTCTTGTCCTTCAGTTCTGGGAGCCACTTAGTTGCATGTTTTGGCACCTTTCCCAGTTTGTCTATGTGCTTCTTAACACTTTGGCGTACCCCGTGCGCCACCCATCAACTGTGTGATTTGGGTCCCAGCGCTTCACGGGAGCGCGCGTTAATTCTGAAAAGTGTATACTCTCTTCAACTTTGTCACCTCAATTCTCATCCTACGAGATTAAATTTGGTATCATTGTGTTCGCAATAGAGTTCTCTACAGCACTAAATGCATATAAACTCCAAAAGCCCGGCTAATTATCCGCAGCAAACAGAGAAAGTGCGAACGAGTTACCCAGGAGCGCGCAAAAGCGATAAAATGTGTTCACTCTTCACTCTGGTCACCTCAATTTTTGTCCTAAGTCTTTCATTTTGGTATCAATGGGTTCACAATAGAATTCTCTAGAGGAATATTAGCATATAAAATAAAAAACCTGGTCACGCTCCACCCGCCGACGAGTTGAAGACGGGCCACGCGTTAACCGCGAGTGAGCGCCCAGACGCCTTCCAGCTACACTCCCAATTCCTGCCCACAAATGTTTAGTATTTAGTATTTTAGTATATTTAGTATTATAGATTAGTATTTTTTGTGTAGTAGTTGTACATCACATAAGCATTGTAGATAGCCATTTGCACAAAATAGGTCATTTTCTTTGTCCATTTGTGAGTTTTCCTTATGAAGTGATAATATTTGATCATTTGGTCAAAGTGATCAACACCTTTCATGTTTGTATTGTAGTCACAGATTGCATTCGGCTTGTTGACAGTTATCAAACAGTCCCCCCAAAATTGGATAAAAACCTGATTTTTGGCAATTATTTTAGTGGACGACACAGCATTGCATCATCCCGAGATTACCAACAGTAAACGGATGACGCAATGCTGCATCATGCCCGGACTAAAGTGTTAAGATATGGGCACCATACAACCGCTGCATATTCCAGCTTTGGTCTAACAAAGGTGGTGAACAATTTCTTTAGTATTTTGCCATCCATGTATTTAAAAGCAATTCTAAAGTTAGAAAGTGTAGCATAGGCTCCTTGCATGATGTTTTTTATGTGGTCCTCAGGTGATAGTTTTCTATCTAGAACCACCCCTAGATCTCTTTCTTTACCAGAATTTTTTAAAGATTTCTCATATTTTATAGGTTGTGTGGGGTCTATCTTCTATTTCACATTCTATAACATGGCATTTATTTACATTAAATTCTATTTGCCAAGTGGTGTTCCATACACTTACTTTGTACAGGTTTTCTTGAAGGGCATGACATTCATATAAGTTTCCTATCTTCACTATTATTTTAGCATCATCAGCAAACATGTTCATATAATTCTGTATTCCATCTGGTAGATCATTTATGTAGACAATGAACATCACCGGTGCAAGAACTGAACCCTGTGGTACGACACTCGTGACATTTCTCCAGTCCGATACATTGCCTCTGATTACTGCCCGCATTTTTCTGTCGGTTTGAAAATTTTTCATCCATGTTAAAAGCCTACCTGTCACTCCTCCAATATGTTCCAGTTTCCAGAACAACCTCTTGCGTGGAACTCTGTCATAAGCCTTTTTTAGGTAGTGTAGTAGGTAGTGTGGGTGTGTGCGCGCGCGCTGGGGAAGTCAAGGAGCACAGGTGTGATCTCATCGTATAATGTCACTATTTTCTCTTACAATACAGTACTTTACTTCTGTATACTAAGGCCAGTTTGACTTTCAGGTATGTACGTTATAAGCAGACTTCTCTTGAGAAAAACTACCGATATGAGGTTTTGACAGAACATGATTTAGGCGTAACCATTGATCTTATTAATCCAGAGGCGTACACACCTGTCCCAGGCGCACAACTGCATCCAACAGATGAAAGATTGCTTGAAGATGACATTCTCACTCCACAGGTTTGGCACATTACGATAATTCGTGTAGTTAGCTTGTTAAGTAAATAGTACAATGACACTGCATCATTGAAAATCAGGACTGCTATATAATGGATCCTTCTAAATAACGAATCAAATCCACCCGCCAGATTTCCACTCTGAAATTTGGATTTTTAACAATGTGTGGATGCTAGTTGGGATTGCTATGAAAATCCAGATCACTGTTTCCCTAAAATTTTACTTCTTTGTTTAATTGTTTCTAATCTTCCTTTTTATTTGTAGATGTTACTCAAAATAGCGCTTTCATATTTAATAAGGGCTTTACTATGGTATAAACTTACTAACAGATTTGTTTATGTATGGGCACTTAAATTTTGATGCTTGTCAAATCATGAGAACAGGCAGCTGTGGTTCATCTGGGAAAACTTGTAAATTAAAAGAAATCCTGTTGAAAATAAAATAACATTTAGAATGATCCGTGCTAACAAAAAAAATCTTAAACAAATTTCTTGGATGTTTATACTGTACAGTATTCCCATAGGAATGCATTATAGGTTTTAATAATAATTCTTCCAGGTAGGCCCCTTTGGTAGGGCTTATGAGCATACTGCACAATTGCCCAAGGGTACATGATTTTTATTTGTCTCTTTCTGGGGGGAGCCCCTTCGGCTCCCTATAGCTTACTTGGCTGATATGCTAATATCAGACTTTGGCATCAGTCATGTGTATAGAGTTTTATGGGCCTACCGGGGACCACGAGCCAGAACCTGGCCCCCTCAGAACAGGCAAGGGGAGCAATGGCCTATAGAAACCCCCGTGTGGTTGGAAGCATTCTATGTCTGCCATCGACCGGGTCAGGCACCCAGAAAGGTAAGAGTCCCAAAACTAACCCCTATTCTGGTGCAAATTGCTACCATAAACCGAACAAGTGGATAGAACTCCCATAAAAGAAACGAGCAAACGATCATGACGTCACACGTCGCCGCGCCGCTGTCTGCGCAGCTCCCCCCCTCCCCGGGAGGGGAAAGGGGGAGGGGGGAGTGTGGTGTCTGTCTTCTAGGTGGTGCGTGAGCTGGTAGTGATTCTCCAGTACTCGCGCTGCATGCGCCTAGGGTTTCCTTCACTAGGTTCCCTGTAAGTACTGCCCTTCGTGTTGGAGCCATAGTCTCTGATCTCCTGGCGGGCTTGCTGGCATTGGGAAGTTTTCTGTACGGCAGATGTTCCATCTCCTCCTTTGCCAGTTTGGGTTCCGGCTCTGCGGGCTTGGTGGTCGCACCCGAGATCTTCCAGTGGCTCCTCCTCTTCACAGGCTCGCTTGGTCCATGGTGGGGCTGATTTGGTTCTGCCTCGAGTCTCTCACCTTCTGTTGGTGTTTGGGTGGCTTCATTGAGGGTGTCTCACCTGTGTGCTTCTTCTTGGCGGCAGTGTGGTTTTTTTTTGGCGGTCCTTCCTTTTCCTTCTGTCTCTTCTTTGGTAGCTGCGTTTTGTTGGCGTGGTCTTGTCCTTCTCTTGTGGTGGTTCGGGGTCATCAGCTTGCCACATACTGTCGCCTCGTATTGTGCGGCGCTGGCAGAGCTGCTTCAGTTTGCTTTCGGTATTGATGTTACATCTGCGCCGTTTCGCAAGCTGTCTCGTACGTTTTCACCTCCGGCATGCTCATGCACCACCTGAGCCGTCCTGGTCTTTGGACAGAGTGCTCTCTTTTTCTTTCTTCTCCTTGGTTTGTTGTGGCCCCTTCAGTTCGGGATTGTTTCTCAAAGGTTCTTTTCCTGTTGGCATTAGCCTCTGGGGGTTGGGTCGGTGCGCTTAATGCTTTCCTCCGGGGCAGGGATTTCTGCTCCTTCGGTCGTGGTGATAAGTTTGTTCATTTGCAGTAAGTCTCCTTTTCCGGCACGGAATGAAGCTGCTGCTCTCCAGAGGGGTCCTTGGGTTGTTGATGCTTGGTTGGTTAGGCCGGTGGTTCATCATGTTTTATGTCCGGTTGCGGCCCTCTGCCGTTCTTTGCTCGCCGCGACCTCTGTGTCCGGGACGTGCTTTGGGTTGATCCGGTTTTCTTTCTTCCCTGTTTGCGGGTGCGGGTCTCCCAGGTTGTCCACAGAGTTCTTCAGGCTAGCCAGCCTGCGGCCCATCCCCATGCCCATGACGTTTGTACGTTCGCTGCTCATGCTGCCGTCTTTGGCACTGTGTCCTGGGCTGCCATTCGGGCACGGGGCTTTTGGTGGTCAAACAGGGTCCTGGCTGCTTGTTGCCTCATGCACGTTCCGAGGCCTCTTCGGACCTGTGTCATTTTGGGTCGGCGGTTGCAGCCAGTGGTCTCGACTTCGAGTTAAGGGGTGAGCTGCGACTGCCTCCCGGGTAAGTCCTTCTATTTTCCTCTGTGGGTAGTTAGCTCTGGGGAAGTCGAAGGGGCTTCCCCCTGAAAACCAGTGTTAAATGTAATGAAAAGCCATTTTCTGGGTGAGACCTGGAGGCTCCCCAGCATCCCTCCCTCCCTCCCTCCCTCCGGTCAATGTATTTTTGCATTTTTTTACATCCAGCCTCAGAACTGATGGTGGATAGCCGGTGCGGTGGATCTGGGGCTCCCCCTCCTGGGGGTGGGGGAGCTGCACAGGCAGCAGTGCGGCGACTTGTGACGTCATGATCGTTTGCTCGTTTTTTTTTAGGGGAGTTCTATCCATTTGTTCGGTTTGTGGTAGCAATTTTCACCAGAATTAGGGTTTGTTTTGGGACGCTTACCTTTCTGGGTGCCTGACCTGGTCGATGGGAGACATAGAATGCTTCTAACCACACGGGGGTTTCTATAGGCCATCGCTCCCCTTGCCTCTTCTGAGGGGGCCCAGATTCTGGCTCATGGTCCCTGGTAGGCCCATCGAACTCCATACACATGACTGATGCCAAAGTCTGACATTAGCATATTAGCCTAGTAAGCTCCGGGGAGTCTCCAGGTCTCACCCAGAAAATGGCGCTTCATTACATTCAACGCTGGTTTTTTGCCTAAAATATTATTTTCAAGTGAAGATGCAGTTATAGGACGAGTCTATAAAAGGTTTAATGATTGTTTTATTTTACAGGATGCAAAACGTTCCAGGCATCATCATGTCAATGTTTCGTGGTTACGTCGAACTGAATACATTTCAACTGAGCCCACACGCTTCCAGCCACAGACTAATGAGAAAATTGAGGCCACTGTTGGCTTTGCCACACGTAGGAAAAATGCTTCAGTGAGTATTTTAAAATTCAATACACGTGTATATATACAGTGCAGTATTGAATTTGGACAGACTGGAAAAGATTTTCTATTTATGTTGCAAAGACAAACAAACTTAACAGAACTTAACCTTCCTAGACCTAACACATGCTATCTGAGGCCTAATATAGTACATACGTATGTATACTATCTGGTCGGCCGGATAGTATAGGGAGCCGGTCGGCCGAGCGGACAGCACGCTGGACTTGTGATCCTGTGGTCCTGGGTTCGATCCCAGGCACCGGCGAGAAACAATGGGCAGAGTTTCTTTCACCCTATGCCCCTGTTACCTAGCAGTAAAATAGGTACCTGGGTGTTAGTCAGCTGTCATGGGCTGCTTCCTGGGGGTGGAGGCCTGGTCGAGGACCGGGCCGCGGGGACACTAAAAGCCCCGAAATCATCTCAAGATAACCTCAAGATACTCAAGATAACCTCAAGATATATGTACTATGCCTAGGAATATTTAAAATTGTTTTTTAGCTTCATTTTTTCAGACTCTATATAGTGAATTGTATAGAATTCTACTATCTAATTATTTGGTACATCAATGTTTGTATTATGGTGCACATAGTTACAAAAAGTACTATACTACAGTATATAAACAGGAGGACAGGTTGCCAGATTGTGTTTTGACCAAATGGCTAAATAGCATATACTGCCATTTTAGGGAATAAAGTACAGTACTGTATATATTCATTGGAATGGATTGGAATTTACCAGTGCAAGAGTGTGCAATGTCACAGTAATGTGAGTGAAAATAAATAACCCACCCCAGTTAAAGTGACAACATTTCGGTATGTCCTGGAGCCTAATCTATAGTGTTGAATCAAGCTATCTAGATGTGCACTGTGTGTAAGATGTTTATGGTTAAGCAATCTTTTCCTTTTCTGTTTTCCATCAGACATTATCACCTTGCATTTTTCTGTTAACCGTAATCGATTAAATTAATAGTCGTCAAGATAACTTTGTTTGTTTCTGTGAGTGCTATCTGCAGGTTTTAAAGGTGAAGGACAGCAATGCTGTGAAGCAGCTGATGCCTTCCTCTACTGATGCAAACAGAAATTGATTTTTTTTTTTAAGAGTTCAATATTTTACAGAACAAAAATAAAATATGCAAAGTATTAATATTTTGGGACCAAAATATAGTGTCAAAAAATATTGTCATGATTGAGAAAATCAGTAGAAGCCGTCGTGGCGGATTCAAACCTTCATACTGGGTACTCCCAAGCATACGCCCTAAACAACTCTGCCATGACATGCTCAAAAGCAGCACAATCTTGGATTTGACTGAATTCTCTAGGGGTCCTGGATTTCCTATATTAGGTCATGTATTAGTATTTCCTCAAAAATATGGAAGAAATGATTCTCGACACTAGAAAATCCATCCAATGGTTGGGTCAAGTTACGACTAATTAAATCAAGGGAGACGTTATATATATATATTGTATATATGTATATTAAAATATTTGTATATTAAAATGTAGTGATAATGCCAAACACTTTACTCTTAATTACTGTTGTCTGTACTGAATTACCTATGGTGGTGTGTAATGTGACAATATGGATTATATTCTGGATGGAATTTATATTTTGTGAAATTATATACCCGGTATGTTAATTTGTGCAGTTGTGTTATGATGAGGGGAGAAATGTATTATATATTATATAATGTGTAATACATTCATAATACACTAATACCACTAATACACAATACATTAATATATTATATAAGAATGTATTATGTAAGTTCCTCGTAGATTTTGTCCAATTTAAAATAATTCCATGTAAGAATTTTTCCAAGATTAAATGACTTCAAATTTGATTACAGTATCATTTATTTTGACTTCTGGTAGGGGCTCCCAGCAGCCACTAAGGATACCCATCAGATGCGTTTCATTATGTTCGGTGCTGGGTTTTTATTCCCAAGCTAAAAGATGAAATGTCTTGAAGTAAATTGGTATTAATTTGTTTAAAAATATAAACAATATTTCAGTAATTGTACATGATTAAATAATTAAAAAACTGTGCTACACGTATCACTTAAATGTTGATGATGATAAGTCTAATCCTTTAAAGCATTTTACATTTTCAAAGGCAATACTTTGTGTAGTTATAACTAATAGTTCCAACTCTATTCCAGGAGGAGAATGTTTATACTGATCGTGATAGCCAACTTGAGGCCATTGAAAAAACCTTCCAAGATGTTAAGATTACTCTTGAGAATCACTACAGCAAGCCTGGAGTGACTGCAGTTGAAGAACTACCAATATACCCAGACTTTGATCTTTGGAAGTATCCATGCGCTCAGGTCATCTTTGACTCGGATCCCGCACCAGTGGGAAGACCCATGCCGGCTCAGCTTGAAGAAATGTCTCAGGCTATGATTAGGTAAATATCACCGAACTGTAATTTAATTAACTGTTTGGCCGTCAACTTAGATCAGTTGGTACATCAGCGGTCTTGCAGGGTCAGTATTTGATCCTCTATGGCCTAATGGTTGGGCGCTGTTCCTTCATTCTGTCATATCTCGGCTTTCTCTCCTCACGTCCCTTCCTAGTGCTATATAGCCGTATTTGGTGAGGGTACCCATCTTTGCCTGATGTCTCTTCCACCCCCTCCTCTTCCTTATTCCTTCTCTTCCCCTTTTACCTCCTCTCTCGAAATCTTCTCCTTGTTCCCTTTCTCTCCCATTCATCCCCTTTTAATCCCCTCTCATCTCTTTTCCTCTATCCTATCCTTCCTCATCTCTCTTCTCCTAGCATTGAAAAATTGTAAAAAACCTACAAAAAACACATCCTCTATTTAAGACTTGATGAAAATTGCAAGGGGTTGCTATAGATTCAGATAACATTTTTTCTGGGGGGAGCCCCATCAGTTCCCTGGAGCTATCCAAGCTGAATGGATATGTATAACTTTCTGGCATCAGTCAAAGTGCTTGGAGTTCTTGCCTACTGGGGACCTCGAGCCAGAACCTGGCCCCCTCAGAGAGGTACGAGGAGCAATGACCTATAGAAACCCCCCCCCCCCCCAACCCTGTGGTTGGGAGCATTCTATGTCTGCCATCGACCGGGATAGGCACCCAGAAAGGTAGGCGCCCCAAAACAAACCCCTATTTTGGTGAAAATATTGCTACTGAAAACCGAACGAGTGGACAGAACTCCCCAAACAAAATTATCAAACTAGCATGACGTTATCACGTCGCTGCCGTCTGCGCAACCCCCACCCCTCCTTGGGAGGGGGAAGGTGGAGCCCCAGACCATCCGCGCCAGCGATCCAACTGGCAGTTCTTGGCTGATGGAATTACTGGGCGGTCGAGTGCCTCTGGCTCTGGTTTTTGTCTCAGTTCTGTGCCTTGTGGTGTGGACTGTCTACCGGTGGGGTGTGAGCCAGGAGTGAGATTCCACGGTACTCAGGCTGCATGTGCCTAGGGCTCTCTTCCCTAGGTCCCCTGTAAATGCTGCCCTTGGGGCTTGGGGCCACCTTCCACAAGTCACCTTGGGTTCTACCTTTGCTGTCTCCTTTATTGCTCGGTACTGGGCCGCCCTTGGAGTCGGCTGGGGTATTGTTACCCTTGTTTGTCTCTGGGTAGGTGGGGGTAGGTGGTAGTTTTCGTCACTGGTAGGGGCGCGGGGTGCTGCACAGCTAGTTTTCACCAATAACAGCGGCAGGCTCTGTTCTGCCTGAGTACGTTGTCCTCTTGCGAGGTTTTTCTTTTAGTTTTGTTTTTGCCTGGTGAGGGGGGAGGTCTGCCTTTATGGTCCCCCTTTACTGTTCTAGGTGTTTTTATTTAGATATTTTCTGTTGGGTGGTCCTCCCCACTTGGCCTCTGTGAGTGGACACTTCCCGGGAGTTCAGCTTTTTGAAGTTTGGTAGACTTGGGCGCCGGTTCGCAGTACCCTGCCTGGGCTTCCCTTAGCGTGTAACCAAAGCTAATGGCCCTGGAAAACCCCACGGGGGCTCTGTGGTCCTATGGATGTGTCCCCCGAGTCCCCCCCTCGCACATTGCGAGTTTGACGATCTGTCCCCTTGTCTCAGGTGACACTCACCAATTGTGCCTCTGCCATGCTGCCTGTTGGGTCATTGTTTCTTATGACCCGGAGGCGTGCGACTGGTGTTGTCTGTACGTGTTCTCGTTCACCCAGGCCACTGGTCATGATAAGGGGATGCAGGCGGCTGCGGCGTTGCGTGCAAGGGTAGGTTGCTGCAAGCTCTTGGTTGGTTGCGGCCCCGGATGCCCCGAGGCTGCCCCGTTTTGGTTGTTGGGGTCCGGACTTGGGGGTGGGGGTCACTTCAGTTCTGGCTCCTTCCGCTCCTCGTCCTTCCCCCCTCTGTTGTGCACACTTCCTCCCTTGCTTCCGGCTCCAAACCATAGGCGGGTTTCGAGGTTGGAGCAGAGTCTGGTTGGGTTGAGACTCGATCTTGGGGGGGTTTTCCTCTTCCGGGGTGGCGGCAGAGGCATTCGAGTCTGTTCCTCCAGCCATGCCGTGTGGGTCTGACCAGTGGGCTCCCTTCCTTAGTGTTTGTACGGCTGCCCCGGCTCTTCCTTGTGAAGCTGGGGCTTTGGGGGTGCGACTCGGCCCCAGGTCTTACCGTACTTAGAGTTCCCAGGGTTCGGGGAGGAGTTGCCTGGGTGGCCTCGGCCCCGTTTTGCCTTGCTTGGGTCTTTATACCCTCGGTGTGGGGCTGGCAGTGCCTCAGAGTGGGGTTGTTCCTTCCCCCTCTGCGTTTGTGTAGGTTTCAGGTCTACCCCTCCCTGGGTTCGGTTCCGTGTCCCTTCGGGTTCCGTCCGGTCCCGTCATTCCTGGGGGTGTATTTCGCCCCCGTTTTCCTCACCCTTTTCGCGCTTACGTCACGATACCGTTCCCTTCGTATCTGGGTACCTGTGTCTCCCTTGATCAGGGGTGTATTTTTGTCCATATGTACCTAAGGCATTTGTGCTTGCTTGTCGTGGTTCTCATTGGTTCGCGAACCTCTTCGTACCTTCCAATATTATTGGAAAGTTATTTGTTGCGTACGCCTTCCTGGTGTTTGTACGATATGTGTATACGTACGATACGTATACACATATACGATGTGTCTGTACGTTATGTATGTGTACGATATGTGTATGTTCGCCTGGTGTACGAGCCGCACCGCCCAGTGGACGGGTGGTGCGGTTCGTACCTCGTGCGCTGGGGCCGGGGTGTTCGTTTTGTTTCTGGGCGGTATACTCGTGTGTTCTGCTTTTTTCATCACGGTTTTCTATGGCTTCTTGCTCGTTTTCTCTCTCCAGTCATAGCTCTCTAGATGCTGGGGGTGTTCTGGATTTTATATATGGGGTTTTTCACTTCATTGTTTTTCTCTGCTTCCGGGTGTGGGGTGGCTCAGCGTGGCGCCACTTCCACCTCTGTACTGCACCTCGTCTTCTCCTGGGCGCGCACCTCTAGACATGTTTCACCTTCGATTTCAACCTTTTATTCAGGTAACAGTACATACAATGCCTACAGCCTCTAGTACGCAAGGCGTTTTGGGCGAACCACTAACGGTGCTCCTGGTATGTTACTCTGCTCGACTGTGTTGTGGCATGGTCGTGTCTCTGCTCTGCAGGTGAGGTTGTCCTGTCTGGCGACTCTGTCGGCCAGGTGCTGGTTCCCGACTTTCGGTGGGGTACTTGCCTAGTTGTGCTTGCAGGGGTTGAGCTCTGGCTCTTGGTCTCGCCCCTCTACTGTCGTTCGGTGGGTGTGCAGTTTCCAGAGCCTACTGGGCTCTATCTTCTCTACATTGCTCCTGTGTGTGGAGTCTGCTTCTTCCGCATCGCTTCCTAGTGCATTCCATTTCCTACCTCCTCTGACATTGCTCAGGTTCTCTTTAATGTCTGTGGGTCATTGGGTACTCAACTTCCTCCTGTGTCTCCTTGTGCATGTTCCACCTTTGGTCACTACACTATCCTTGTTTGCTCTGTCACTTCCCCGCTTGGCAGGGTTGCGTCGATGGCTCCTCATGGGGTGTTGGGTGTTGTGTTTTGTTTGGACACTTTGCGTGTGTCTTCAGTGCCTTTCCTTTGTCCGTGTATCTTATTCTTCGTTGTCCTGTGGGGCAATGCCCCGCATTTCGGTGCCTTTTGTTTCGTTTTTCGGCACCTGGGTCTTTTCCCTATGTGTGGACACTCCTTCATTCCCTCGGTCCTTGTTTGTGCCCTTCATTGCTTGGTCTCTGATCTCTGGACACTCATTCCTTGCCTATCTTCGGTGCCTGGCTGCACCCTGATATCCATGGTGCCCCTCGGTGTATGTGCGTCCTCCACTACACACTTGGTGGTGGGTCATGTACATTGTGTTGCCGGCTGCTACTTGGTCCGTATTCGGGGTTTTTCCTCCTCCTATGCTACACTTGACTGTGTATCTGGGTTGGTGCTTATTGGCTATACTGATGTTGGGTTCTCGGGTGGGCCTCTGTTCATGTTCAGTTCCCTGCTTTCGGTCTACCCCGGTGTTCTGTTTTGGTACTGAGTTTCTTCACTTTTTCTTTGTATCTTACTGCAGGCTTCTGTGTCATGCTGTCTGTGGGGATTTTTGCCTTTTGGTCCACTGCTCCTACCCTACTGGTTCCTTTTCTTGAGATGGGTAGCTGGGATTCTTGTCCTGGCTCCGTTTTTTTTTCCCCTTTTCTGAGACGTGTGTTTTTGTTTTCCTGCGGTTCACGTCCTGTGCATTCTCCTCCTTGATACCTCGGGGACGTGTGCATCATTCTTCCCTGCTGGAGTTGGTTGCGCTGCTCCTTTGGGTTACGGGGTCGCTGTTTTTTGCTTTGCGTCTCGCGCTTTCATTCGTGGTGCTCGTTTTTTCCTCATTGGCCTCTGCCTGGGCCCTGGCTCCTTGGTGTTTGGCCTTGTTGGTCCTTCAGGGGTCCTGGATGGGGTTCCTCCCGGACGGGGCGTTTTCTGCTTGCCCGGGTTGGTTCCTTTTCGGCTCGCTGGGATTGGGTTCCTTATTTCCCTGGCGGCTGTTCCTTTTGGTTTTGCCTGCCTTGGCGAGACCTGCTGCTTTACTCGGTTCCGGTCCTGTGGGTTTTACCGTGGTTCTGCCTCTTTTTGTGGATCGGTCCAGCTCTGTACAGGGCTGGTTCGTTCTTCCCCTTGAGTTTTCGCGTCTCGGTTTTTTGTCTCTAGTTTCTTATCACTTGTGTGGGCACTGGAGGCTTCGTTGTTGGTCTCCCACCTGCATGCTTCGTCTCGGGGGCGGTGTGTTTTTTTTTGGCAGTCCTTCCGGTTTTCCTATCACTGCGAAGGGTCCTTCGGTCTCTGATAGGATTGCCTCGTCTTCCCTTCGGGGTTGTTCCAGGACCATCGTTTGGGTCCATGTACTGTCGCCTCGTCGTGGGTGGTGCTGACGGAGCCGCTCCAGCTTGCGTTCAGTGTTGCTGTTCCTTCTGCTCCGTTCAGCTTGCTGTCTTGGGCGTTGTTTCGCCTCCGGCCTGCTCTTGTGTTTCCAGTGCCATCCTGGTTGTTGGCCCGGGTGGTCTATTTTCTTTCTTCTCCTAGTTTTGGTCCTTGGGTTGCTGCTTGGTTGGTCAGGCAGGGGGGTGCTTCCTTTGTTGTTCGGTTGTGGTTTTTTGCTGTTCTCTGCGCGTCTTGGACTCTGGGGTTGTGGACGCGTTTTGTTAACTGCGTTCCTTTTCTTCCCTCATTCCTGTTCTGGGGTTTGGGTCTTCTGGGTCGTTGTTTTGTTGTGGTCTGGGTTTTTTAGGTTAGGGCGCGTGGCGTCCGCGTCCCAGATCATTCCCTATTTTCCTTATCTGTGGTGAGGTAGCTCCTGGGAGCTGACGGGGCTCCCTCCAGAAAACCAGCGTTGAATGTAATGAAACACAATTTTCTGGGCGAGTCCCAGAGGCTTCCCGGCATCCCTCCCTCTCTCCGGTCGGCGGTGTTTTTCGCTTATTTTGACATATAGAGTAAGAACTGTCAGTTGGATTGCCGGCGCAGATAGTCTGGGACTCCCTCTCTTCCCCCTCCCGGGAAGGGGGGGGGGGTTTGCACAGACATGATGACATCATGCTAGTTTGATAATTTTGTTTGGGGAGTTCTGTCCACTTGTTCAGTTTTCGGTAGCAATATTTTCAACAGAATAGGGGTTTGTTTTGGGGCGCCTACCTTTCTGGGTGCCTATCCCGGTCGATGGCAGACATAGAATGCTTCCAACCACATGGGGGGTTTCTATAGGCCATCATTGCTCCTCGTGCCTCTCTGAGGGGGGCCAGGTTCTGGCTCGTGGTCCCCGGTAGGCAAGAACTCCAAGCACTTTGAGTGATGCCAGAAAGTTTTACATATCCATTCAGCCTGGATAGCTCCGGGAAGCCTCCGGGACTCGCCCAGAAAATGGCATTTCATTACATTCAATGCTGGTTTTTTAATGGGTGGCATTGTGACCTACCCCAACTTGCCTCTTTTTTTTCTTCTTTTTTTTCTTCTTTTTTTTTCCTGCATGGGCCCTAACCCTCTGGCTGGCCCACTAAGTGTTGCTTGTTTCTGTTTTACTTAGGCGGAGTATGAGTATTTATGACTTGTATGGTCACTTCAGTAAGATTTTGCCCCATGTGTTTAACAAGTTTTTCTGCTCTGTTGAATCTAAGTTGAAATCTTATTAGGTTTGTAACTGTGCACTGTGTTAGATAATGATCCAGTGGTCTGTAAGGGCATTTCTCCACAGTGCTGACATTTTCTCACATCTTCTGGAACCTGTAAGCCTATGTCCCATGCACACGAGTATCCAAGCCTGATGCGATGTAAGTGTACTTCTGTTGTTCTACTGTTCCCTTTCATCAAGGTGGTTCAACTCACACTTGACGCTCGCATACCCGCATGTGTTACCTTGTAAAAGTTGGACGAGACTGACCCCAAGCATCTGACTGCCTACTTTGGAAAAAGACAGACAGACATTATATTTTATAGATATAGAATGACTTAAAGCTTTCTCCTGATAAGTACATTGTCTTGCTGATCAATTTTATGCAGAAATTTTGTATCTGTTTCTCCTACTTGGTGAGCAAAGTGGTCAGTGATGTTACATTTTTTATTTATGTTCTGGAATATGCCTTCAAACTTTAATATCTTCTATTATGTTTTAGTCTGTTCTCTGTTGCTTTTTTGGTCTTTACTTTGTGTCAAATATACTTTCTGTTGAATAGATAATGACTTTCATTTTAGTCACACCCATTCTCATTATGTAATGTACTGTATGTTCATTAGTTAGAGTAGAGAATCTAGACTTTCCACACTACTGTTCATTATATATATGTTTAATACAATTAACTTGTGTCTTTCTAGGGGTGTGATGGATGAATCTGGGGAACAGTTTGTGGCATACTTCTTGCCCACGGACGATACACTTAAGAAGAGGAAGCGCGACGTTGATGAAGGAGTCGAGTACATGGATGACGATGAGTATGATTACGTAATGGCTCGTGAGTACAACTGGAATGTAAAGAATAAAGCCTCCAAAGGCTATGAAGAGAACTACTTTGTGGTTATACGTAATGATGGCGTTTTCTACAATGAGTTAGAGACGAGGTGAGTGTCTTACAAATTTGTTTAAATTCAAATTTTAGAAAGCAAACACTGCAAGTACTTGATAGATGTAAATACAGTATTAGAATGTGGAAATGGTATTGTAATTGACACACTGATGTCTTGACTTGTCTGAGTGTACCTGATCATAAACATTCCGGGCATCATAAGGTCCTGCTTTGTCAGGCTTAAAATGTTTGACGTTTTCTCAGTTTTTGAGTTATACAGTAACTATAAATCTGGTGTCGGAATGTTGGCAATTTAATGTTCTTGAGTATAGATGCACAACTAAATGGGTATTGATGATTTGATAATGAATGATGTTACTAAATACTGTATACAAATGTTTATGAAAATCTCAACATTCCTCATTTATGTTTCAACAAAAATAAAGAATATATAGAAATGTGCACATGTGATTGGTTTATATCGCTGTGACAAGAAATATATATAACTGTCATACATTTCGGGCAGATAATTTGCAAAGCACAGTGAAAATATTCACCAGGAGAGCTATTACTGTCTTGTGTGATGGGTGGTTGGTTGAGGTGATCTCTGGATGGCCCCCCTGATTCTTTTGTTGGTCTCCTGATAACCTATTTGTACACTGCATGGCAAAAAAAAAAAAAAAAATTGAGAAATTTGAGACGGATGATGCATTTTAGCATCATCGGAGTGTTAGTGCTAGCAGAGGTTAACTTTAACAGAGGTTAACAAAGGTTAACCTGGCACTTTTTACCCTTTAAAATGGTATAGTATTTTACATTAAAACTTATTTTTTTTCTTGAGAATATTGCAGTATGGTACTGGTATCATAAGATAGGTAATTACAAAATTTCCAAGGATGTACCTTCCACTTTCACTGTGTCAAATTTACCATATTATTCCTAGTGATATTAGGCCCATACCCCTAGTTTTGCATCTTTCTCTAATATTCTTATCATGTACTGAACACCCAAGGTGACATTAAATACACTGCACAATAAACGTGAATGTGTGAATAAATATTGTGCCCGATATGTTTATAGACGCAAGTTTGATTCCATTGTACTGCTTTGATGTTTATTCGTCAAATCCATTTATTTTTGAACAGAGTGCGTTTAAGCAAACGTCGCCTCAAGCAAGGTCAGCAGCCTAATAACTCTCGATTGGTTGTCCGTCACCGGCCCCTTATTGCACAGGAGCACAAAAGTCAACGCTTCCGAGAAAAAATGCTCGAGCCTCCGGGTGAAGAGGAAGAGGAGGAGGAGGAAGAGGAGGAAGAAGAGGAAGAGGAGGAGATGGAGAATGAAAAAGGTACTGTTCATCTATGTATTAGAAATCAACAGTAGGAATATTTTATGGTTTTGTTTATTGTTCTTTGCAAAAGGTGTCTGATCAATATTTCATTATATTTATGTGAAAACTACAACACTTAGTTATGATCTAAGAGCTAAAGTTTCTTTTGTTATTGGTAAATTTAGTCGAATGGCAACTATTGTTTATTTTATTGCTTCTTTTATCTGTAAAAATACCTTTATTTGTTCTACTTAGTCTTATTGTAAGTCTTTCCTCATGTTGCAAGTCATTTCCTCATACAAGTCTCTTTATTTACAAGAGTATGTGTGCGTTGAATAATTTGATAGATCACGTAATTAACATGTGATCATCTTTGCACCATCACGCAGACGATGAGTCACAATAACGTGGCTTGAAGATATGAGAACTAAACCACACACTAGAAGATGAGGAAACGACGATGAATCGGTCCATCCTTGACCAATATCAATTGATAATAAATCAAGTGATTATCAAGTCAAGACAATCAACTTGATAATGGTCCAGGACGGACCGAAACATCGTCGTCTCATCTTCTGGTGTGTGGGTTAGTTCTGATAACATAACACAGGATAATATTTCAATTGATGATTGGTTTATCAGGTATACCCCATTACAATCATAGAGAGTAGTGAAAAGGCTATCAACATAATATTCAACGGTGTTGGACTCTGGGCTAATTGTCACCATATAGGTGAGAGTATAGATTGCAAGAAAGGTGTCAGCCACCAATGTGGCACACACAATCCCTATGTACAAGAGTGCTACCTGATAGGTGGAAAAAAGCTAACATAGTTCCAATCTACAAAAGTGGCAGCAGGGAAGACCCCCCTCAATTATAGACCTGTATCATTGATAAGTGTAATAGTCAAAATATTCGAAAAATAATTAAAACTAAATGGGTGGAACACCTGGAGAGAAACAATATAATATCAGCTAGACAGTACGCTTTCTAACTTCAGAATTGCTTTTAAATTCACAGATGGCGAAATACTAAAGGAATTGTTCACAACTTTTGTTAGGCAAAAGCTAGTCAGGCACAGGGCGCCTGACAGCTGGGTGGACAGCACTTCGGATTCGTAGTCCTGAGGTTCCGGGTTCGATCCCCGGTGGAGGCGGAGATAAATGGGCAAAATGTTTCTTTCACCCTAATGCTCCTGTGATCAGCTAGCAGTAAATAGGTACCTGGGAGTTAGACAGCTGCTACAGGCTGCTTCCTGGTGATGTGTAACAAAAAGGAGGCCTGGTCAAGGATCGGGCCGCAGGGACGCTAAGCCTCGAAATCATCTTAAGATAACCTTAAGATAACCTGAGACTAATCATTAGCCAAACCCCTACACCAGCACACAACCTAGGCCAGCTACTCGATACATTTCTGATGCTATATGTCCCCAGCACTTAGAGCCTGAGCTGAGTTGCTGATTTCTAGGATATGATGGCCAACAAACCTGAGGGTATAATAGCCTTACTTGACTTGATTTTCCTAGTAATGGACAAAGGTTTACTGAGACCACTCGACACCAAAGTTGGATATTCCTGTGGCCGCCCTTAGAAGCCTTCTGGAGACATGCACAAAGATGTCCTCTTTCACCACCCCCTGGGGAGACATGTGCACTCCAGTTAACAGAGTTCAGGGTATATCTTTACATTAACTGAATACCAAGGCATGGTAGGATGCGAGGCCAGCAGAGCTACCATGTCTGATGGTTTGTAGTGAGGTGCTCTAATCCCCATCAAGTGAGTGGCTCACAGTAACCCTCCTTCACTATGGTATATATTAAATATAATTCCTCATTCACCAAATCCTTCACCATCAGTGGAATATTCCCCACAGTTCTACTTGACTTTCAAGCTTCACAAATCCACTTAGAACATGAAATTAATACTAACAATGAAGTCCAACAATACACAAAACCCACTGCCTAACCACTCCACCAACATAAGTGGATTCTAATTTACTACAGTTGCACTTCTACTCCACCAGGTGTTTGTATGGCACTGTATATTCTTGCACGCTCTTGTTTTCACGGGAAAACACATTGCAAACTCTTACACCTCTCACCTCATAACTCTGTGGATGACTACTGTGGTGACAGTCCTACCTGGTTTCCAGAGGCATTGCCTTGCTGCCACCACCACTGACAGCTAGCTTGCTCTCCCAGGTCTCGATAACAAATCCATTTCAAGTCTACAGACCTTATACTGTATACAAAAATCTGCACCCATGCTATAATGGTATATGAACATGAATCTCAAGCCATTTTACCCCTACCAAACCCACGAGGTAGCTTATTGGTTCAAGCCAGCCACACATAGCGACCCTTGTCTTGAAGGACTTGTCTGGACTCAAGTACCCATTAATTTTGACATGTCACAATATTAATGACATAGGAATTTCCTGTCCACACATCTACACCCAGAGTCCTCGCTGACTCCACTCTCTCATACCCTCAGTCATACCCTATACACTCATTCAAGATCCCTTGTTATACCTTGTATAGTGAGTTTCTCAAATAACTTAGGAATATTGAATCATAATAGTTTATATCATAAAATTTGCCAGCATAGGGGAGCTAAGGATGCCTTTCTCGAATGCCTGCAGCTAAAGCATATCTTGTTAATTCTTGTGTTTATTGATATCTGTCTAGTACTTGATAAATTTCTTCATTATTTTTTAGGCAGTGCCAAAGGATCTGATGATGAAGGCAGTGAGAGATCTCGATCTCGCTCAAGATCAGGAAGTAAGGAACCTGCCCGCAGCAGGTCAGGTTCTCGTTCACGCAGCCGATCGGGCTCTCGCTCAAGGAGTCGTTCTCGCAGTGGCTCACGGAGCAGGTCTCATAGTAGGTCCCGCAGCAAGACCCGTAGTAAATCCCGCAGTAAATCTCGAAGCAGGTCACGCAGTAGGTCCAGCAATAAGTCTCGGAGCAAGTCCCGCAATAAGTCTCGGAGCAAGTCCCGCAATAAGTCCCACAGCAAGTCTAAATCAAGGTATGTAATCACTTCATAAACACTGGGCGTCAGAAACCATAGTCAGTCGGGATAAATCTTATCTTTAGCTGGAATTACAATTTTGTATTTATGATATAGAGATGATATTTGAGTTCAGATAGATAAGCAATACCATCACCACCACCTCCCACTATAGTTACCTACCACTTCCATCCATTTAAATTGCCTACCACTACACTACAGTCCATTTCCAATTCTATTCCACCACTGAATTGCTACCATCACCTACCATGAGATGAGTGCCAGAGATATACACTATGAGGATCTGAGGTTTGATTCCTGATTGAGACAGAAATGGTTGAGCATGTTTCCTTTAATCTGATAACTCTGGTCACCAAGCAGTTAAGAGGTAGCATAGTTTACAGATGAAATCCATGGAATGTTCAGAAATGCCGGCAAAAACTTAGAAAGACAGGATGTGGTTGATTGACTTGAATAAGATGCCAATGACCCAGGATATGGTGTGATGAGTAAAGACGAGATTCTCCAGTCTATTACTGGTGAGGTCGACGTAGAGATGGAGGATGAAGAAGGCAGTGAAGAACCAACACCAATGACCACATAATACACTGTACTCATGACCTATGTTGACGGATTAATAAATTTTTCATCCAATTGTGCTCATCCAGAAGTTGGAAACGTGTATCAGTACCTGAGGTGAACAAAAGAGCTGATGATACAACTGGCCAGTGAACACAGAAGGCAAGCTACACTTGATTCTTATATGGTACGAAAATCAAGCAAAGCGCCTTCAACAAGTGAGGCGTTACAGGCAAGCCCAGCGCCTTCAACAAGTGAGGTGTCACAGGCAACCCAAGCGCCTTCAACAAGTGAGGTGTCACAGGCAAGCCCAGCGCCTTCAACAAGTGAGGCGTCACAGGCAAGCCCAGCGCCTTCAACAAGTGAGGCGTCACAGGCAAGCCCAGCGCCTTCAACAAGTGAGGCGTTACAGGCAAGCCAAATACCTTCAACCAGTGAGGCTTCCGCAGCTGGTAGTCAAATCTAACCTTGCCTAATGAACTGTACAGTAATTTTAAGTGTTAATTTTAGTGTTGTGTTAGTATAGGTTACATAAATTGTCAAGAATTTTTAACTTCAAGATGTGTGGCATCAATCAAGAAGACGAACAACAACAAGATAATTTGAGATTTCTAGTTGAATATTTAATAATTATATGTGGCAAGGCAATTCAAATTATGTTGTTTGCAGTATAAAAATAGTTGGAAATGGTTAGTTTTGGACTCGTAGGTGAAAAAGTACTATTATCCGGAACACGTGATTATCCGGCTATATTCCCATATAGTCCGGATAATCGAGTGGAGACAGTATTGTTATTGTTTCTTCTCTCTGTGATCTGTCTCGGCACTGCTCGTTATCTTTGCATGCTCCTAATCCGGGATGCCTGCTTGGGCTACTTGTAGCCCAATTGGGTTGCCGTTTGGGTTCGTTGTCTTCATTGAATAAGCCGGCTATGTATGTTACTGCTTACTACTTTTTGGCTCCTGTACCCATCAGCTGGATTGTTTCTTCTCCTGGGCAAATCACTCGGGTCACAGTCTGTTGGCTACTTTTCTTTTCTTCCTCTGTGGGTAGTTAGCTCCGAGAAGCCGACGGGGCTTCCCCCAGAAAACCAGCGTTAAATGTAATGAAATGACATTTTCTGGGTGAGACCTGGAGGCTTCCCGGCATCCCTCCCTCCCTCCCTCTGGTTGGCGTTTTTTTCATGTGTTTTGACATCCAGCCTCAAAACTGGGGTGTGGATAGCTGGCGCGGGGGGTCTGGGGCTCCCCCTTTCCCCTCCCTGGGAGGGGGGGAAGCTGCTCAGACAGCAGCGCGGCGACATGTGACATCATACAGTGTACTAGTTTGCTCGTTTTTGTTTGGGGGAGTTCTATCCACTAGTTCGACTTTTGGTAGCAATTTTAACCAGAATAGGGGTTTGTTTTGGGATGCTTAGCTTTCTGGGTGCCTAACTTGGTCGATGGCAGACATAGAATGCTTCCAACCACACGGGGGTTTCTATAGGCCATTGCTCCCCTTGCCTCTCTGAGGGGGCCAGGTTCTGGCTCGTTGTCCCTGGTAGGCCCATAGAACTCCATACACATGACTGATGCCAAAGTCTGACATTAGCATATCAGCCTGGATAAGCTCCGGGGAGCCTCCGGGTCTCACCCAGAAAATGGCGTTTCATTACATTCAACTGTGTTTTTTTTTTAAATATTTGTCTAAAATCAATTTCTGAAAATATTTTGATGAAAGTTTCATGATGCTGAGGGCAGTAAGTTGGAGATTTGTTTTAACATTTTTAAGTAATTTTTACATAATTCAAATATTTTTTGCTTCCCTGCCTCTTTTGCTGAGCAGTTTAAGGGTTAAAGTAGTTCCTCTCACACAAGGGCAGTGTCCCTCCGACCAAGTGGAGACAAGTAGCTACCTTGGTGGGACTTTTAACCCTTAAATGGCGCATAGCCATATACCATTTGACACCCACAGGTGCATACCAAAAAAAAAAAAAAAAAAAAATTATTTTTCTTCCTAACCTGTTAATTTATGTTCACTGATCACAGGAAAAATAATTAAAAAATTCTAAGTGGCATATATTGCTGGCTATAGTGCGGGGAATTCTGGCAAAAAATAGGCGCTGACTGAGCGTGCGTCCCAGGCGGTCTGTTGATCGCCAGCTGTCAGGCCGGAGTTGCCACGAAGAGATAATTACCTAATTATTTCAATGTCTCTGATTGATTTTTCGTAGTTTTTTTGCTGTAATATTATTCAATAGTGTGTAGTGTGATATATTTATATAATAAAATGAGTGAATCATCGCTGTACTCAAAAATATGGTGTGCATATTGTTGATTCAATTATGTTCATCAAACAGTGAACAAATACTTTGTCGGTTATTACACTATATACACAGATTATATATAAGTATCTGCATGTTTTGTTCACCATAACTGTACATCTAAGCTTGTATGGTGAGTAAAGGCACAAAGACGTAGGACCTCACACAGTCAGCTGATGGCTGCCGCCCTCAAGGCCAGACGCACTAATATTTCTCCTACAACAATACTGTTTGTGGTGCTATTATGCTATATACACACATTATATATAAATATCTACCTGTTTTATTCACCATACTTGTACAAGTAAACTGGTATGGTGCCCAAAGACCATCGTGGTCATCAGTAAACAACATGGTAAGTCCTGCAGACGATGCTCCTCCCTCACCAAAATGGCGGCTCCCAACCTACTCCTCTCGCTGTTTATACCCTCTATACACACGTTATATATAAGTATCTACATTTGTGTTCACCATAGCGAACCACTAAGCTGGTATGGTGAGTGCAGTCAATAAAAGGTGGCCACACACAGTCAGAAGATAACGCCACTACCCTCCCCTCCCACAGCGTTACTCCTCCCTCCATGGCGCACAGCGCTAAATATCACCACAATCCTGCTATTATCAGAACCCTGGTCAGTTTTATCACAGTCAGGGGTCTTCTGTAATAATATCATCGCTACATAATAGCATGAACAAGAATTTTATGGCATTTTTAGGCGATACTGTGGTCACAAGCTGAACAGCAGTGCTGTGAGTTCATGCTGTGTGCGTCAGGCTTGGTTGCTCACTCAATACTGAGGCCAATAACACCCGGGAGTTTGGCCCACGATTTAAAAAAAAAAATGGCGTCTGTTTACAAGAGCCCTGATGAAGGTGTGGTGAACCCCATGTATCCGCGGGCCGTTTAAATCTTGCATAGTACTCCAAAGCATCACATGATGCGATGAGCAATTTACTGCAAGTCGGTCAAAGCATCATATGATGCGATGCGCAATTGAAGGGTTAAACTTGGTACATATATTCCCTGAAATGTTTGTACATGATTCACTTAGGAAACGCACTCTTCAGTATTAATCTTTTAGCATTCTAGCATTATTGAAATGGGAATGGGTCTTAAGTATTATTGAAAATGTCCCATCCTTACACTGATAGGCAAGTACCCATCATCACACCTTGCCTCTCCCCCCCCCACCCCATCACAACACCACCCTTAACCCAGTCCCAGTCTCAGGTACCCCACTGTCAGGGGCGCCTGACAGCTGGGTGGACAGCGCTTCGGATTCGTAGTCCTGAGGTCCCGGGTTCGATCCCTGGTGGAGGCAGAGCCAAATGGGCAAAGTGTTTCTTTCACCTTGATGCCCCCTGTTATCTAGCAGTAAATAGGTACCTGGGAGCTAGACAGCTGCTACAGGCTGCTTCCTGGGGGGGGTGTAACAAAAAGGAGGCCTGGTCGAGGACCAGGCCGTGGGGACACTAAGTCCCGAAATCATCTCGAGTTAACCTCAAGATAACCATGATAACCCACTATCATCATTACTTATCACTACTCCCACTGTACCACTTATTAATATTGTCCTTTTCTCATTTTACCAGGTCTCGTTCCCGCTCTGCATCTGGTTCCCGGGCTTCGCGGTCACGCTCTCGTTCACCCATCAAATCAAGATCTGCCTCTCGTTCTCGTTCTCCAATTAAATCAAGATCTGGTTCTCGTTCTCGTTCTCCAATTAAATCAAGATCTGGCTCTCGTTCTCCATCAAGGAGCAGATCCCGAAGTGGCTCCCCAGCTAGATCAGAAAGGTTCGACTTGAGTTGAATGTTGTTACATTTTTCATTAACTTTGACTACTGCACTTTACTTTCCTGTATCAAAGTTGTTTATCTATTAACCAAGTACTGTTCACCTTTACACAGCATAAGTGAATATGTTACCATTCTATAATGAGCCTCCTTTCCACAAGCACTTATAACCTAAGTGGTACTATAGTTCAAGCATGTCAAATATGCGGGCCGCATGTTTGCAAGCACACCTGTGGCCCGCATTCTTCTCCACACCATTCACCTTTGATGTTTCCAAGGCAGAAGAAAACCTGCAGATAGAACTATTAGAAATGCAGTCGGATTCTACACTCGGAACCCTTATGACAACAGAAATGTGATCCATATGGCCCTGGGGGGGGGGGGGGGGAACCCTCAGTTTGACATGTCTGGTGTATAATCTACCTGCTAGTCAGTCTTTTTGCTGTTTGTGCCTTCTGTGCATAGAATAAGTCACAATAACTTGGGTGAAACTAATATCCCAATGCATACATATGATATTAAATGAAAGTGAGAGTGTTTTGGTTCATCCAGGCTCTTAGTAAGTTACCCACTCTTGTGTGTGTGTGGGGGGGGGGAGGGGTTGGGATTATAAGTGCTTGTGGTGGGGATTTTTTGTTTACCTTCCATGTTATTTTATGTTTAGATTCCCAGTTATTTGTATTTACTACTATTCTTTCCATATTCATGTGCCACCTGTCCAAATCCTTTTAATAGTCTTATTTACTTCATGAGAGATTTTCTTCTTAATACTTTATGTATTTTCTATGTCTTCAAGCCTTCTGTGTGTGTGTGTATTGAGTTCAAATTCACTTCTCTTCTTGTACTCTCATTGTAGTTACTGGAAATCCTCATTAGAAACGATTTGGAATTTTAGAAAACTTTAAATAACACAACATGCTTCTCCCTTGGTAGATTTCCTTAATATTTACAAGTTTCTAAGTGGTCCCCCTTCAATAGCTTTCTGAGCTAAACATGTATCCAGCAAAGCTCATTGAGTTGCACCAGGTTTCTGAGACTTCTCTGCAAGGTATGGGGGGAGTGGTCACAGATTAACCCAAAGCCAAGTAAATAAAAACCAGAAAAGAAAAGCACAACAAAACCCGCAACTGCTTGAAAATTAGATACCCAAAGATAAAGAAGCAAAATCTTGTTGTCAATGGGTAAACACCCTAGCCGTAACTCACCTGAGCATATACTGTAGTATGGGCAGATTATGTAACCTGAGGCTCCAGACACTCCCACTCCCTCACACATGTGGGCATAGAATCGAAGGCACAGAATATCTAATGGGGCCCCATCTTCAGTTTCACGCTAAATCTTCCCTGATAAGTTCTAAAAAGTACAGAAAGGAATTAAAAAAAAAAATATGCATCATGAACTGCCTGAAGGTAATATTAACCACCGTGCTGCGCTGAGTTTATTGTGAAATTCCGCCGGTGCGCATGAAATAAAGTGTTCCAAAAAAATTCTTTTTTCTTCATAAAGTGATAAATTCCCTTCCCTGAACATGTCTATGTAAAAATAAATACCAAATTTCACTCACTTTGGCTGTGGGGATGTGGACAAGGTGCGCTGTGACGTCATCAGGGCCTGGTCGCCCGTGCGTGAATCTCCCAGACACGGTCGCGTGGGCCATTCAAGCACCGGGTGTTGCCACAAATATATTTTCAATTATTTGTTTTATGTATTTACAATGCGGTTTTATTTGTTTTTTATCGTATATGATGCATATTTGTGTCCTTTACAATATGTATACAGTAGAACGTTCATAATGGTCCATGAAACTGTGATACATGTGTCAGTAATGTGTCCACAATAAATGTTTATTGTCGCAATATTACCTGTTAAAAATTCACTGAAATTACAATATGTACAGTTTCACACACTATTTATACAGTAACACACTGTATTACGCACTCAGTACTTCGGAAGTGAGTAACAATCAACGAAGCAGTCCATGGTACACAGCGTGACTTCGCTCTCAGTGCACCAGGTACAGATAAATTTTTGCTTCCTGTTTCTTCATTCTGTGTGCTTGCAAATAACGCACTCACGTACACCCTTGGCTTTAGCACTTGTAGGTTGTATGTAGCCAAGCTTGTAAATGATAAGGTAGTATTGAAAAGATTATAGGAAAAGATCAATTTGTAAGGTAGTCTTGAAAAGATCGCTTTGTATGGTCCCACACAGGAAGAGATTCAGCTTGCCTCAAAGAGTATCCGTCAGTCAGAAAGAGATTCAGCTAGCCTCAAAGAGTGTCAGTCAGTCAGGAAGAGATTCAGGTATTCTTGAAAATATCTATGGGAAACACCACTATGGAAGCTGCTAACACTGTTCATCTATGCTACTTGTATCAGATACATCATCACTGAATGCAGAAACGATTTATCTATGTATCATCTAAATAAATTGGAGATAGCATAGGATTGCAAGGGTGATGCTCAGAGCTACAACTGGATACGCTCGCTGTATCGTCCTCATAGGTGCTGTGTCACTTGCATCTGACCTTTGTGTTAGGTCCTTATTGCGCCTAGCTTCACCAATATTATGACCCTTATGTTCTTCAAACAATAAGGTTTGAATTTCACCGACAGAGCATTATCTTTCAACACCGCGTCGGACAGGTGTTTGGGAGCCAGAGGTGCATGTGCTCCCCTATAGTTGCTCCTTCAGTACTAACTCAGTCAGCAGCCCTAGGGCATTCTGGGAATTTTTTCCAAGATGGCTGCCTCTCACTGGAGGTCCTAAGAGTACATTTCGTACACAACCAACCTCGTACACATTTAGAATTGGCACCGAAAAATCAAAAAGAGTTTTCTTAGTTGGCGCAGTTTCCCGTCGACCGAGAATACTCGGTTGGCGCAGTGAAGTGGTTAAACAATAGAGAAGCTATATAAAAAATTTCCACCTTCAGTAAATCATCGTTCCAACAGTTCTGGTCAGGAGGCTCAAACCCATGAGTTATCAAGCTGTAATAGGATTTTGTTTGTTTATATGCATTTCATTCATTCTAGTTTGACTATAGTAACTTGTATATATGTGTGCAAGTATATATATCTTGGATATGTGAGCAATTAAATTGGTCCCTAATTGTAATACCACTCTGCTGTACTTACTGTAGGAGGCAAGTTAATGTTATATACTCTCTTCTTGATATATAGTGATGACCTGCTAATTTCTCTCAATAGATCCGCTAAGTCGGGAGCTTCCAGCAGATCGGCAAAATCGGCACGATCAAGTCGCAGGAGCAGAAGCGGCTCTCCAGCTGTCAATGGTTCCGTGGGCCAGTCTGGATCCCCTGCACATAGCAAGGCTTCAGGCGATGCTTCTGGATCTGATTCAGGATCTGACTCGGATTCTTCTGGCTCAGGTTCTGGCTCTGATTCAGATTAGCTTTTTGTGTACAGAATACTATTATGTATGAACAGAGTACAGTACAGTATATAAATATAATGTACTATACATGTTTATCAACAGTACTGTACTGGTACTGATATATACTGAATACAGTACAGTACTGTATTACAAGTAAGTCTGGGATGTTTTTTAAATTTTTGCTGTATATCTGCTGTATGGATATGATTATCCAGTAATAATTATTTGACGACACTACGGATGGCAAATTGAAAGTGACCGGTGAGCCCAAGTGACCAGTGAGCCCACATTCTGTGTCATGTATTATTTTTTATTTTTTTATCATTTGCAAGGTTATGTATTCATACAGTATTATGCTAATTTATGAATCAAGGGTTTCATAAAGTTTTAGAGAACAGATGTACTGTAACCCAGTCACAAGTTGAGCCTGGCCTCAGGACTCCCAGAACCCTCTCCAGGTATGCTCATGTGAAAGGAAGTGATGACATTTTGGTCCATCATGAACTCATAGCAAGTTACATCTGAGAAATACAGGGAGAGTCTTGCCATTACAAGACAAAAGAAGTGGTAAGGTTTAAGTTGAAAAAATAAAGCATGAAATCCAAGCCAAATTATAAAGGAGAGACTTAACCAATAAGAAATGAACAGTAAACAAATCTTTCTTCAACCTGTATTTCTTGGTTTTGATTTGATATGGATCGAGGATAGATTGAAATATTGTTGCTTTCCCATTATTTCATGTGTGGGTTGGGTTATTTGTTTTTAATCAAGTTACTGCCTGCATCTACTCAATAAAACATCTAAATTATTAGAACCGCTTAAAATTTTTGTATCAGTATTCCCTAGAGAGTAAGTGAGAGAAAAATACACAATAAAGAGATACTTAATAATTTACACTTGGAAAATGTTAGAGGGACTGGTTCCAAATCTGCACGCAGAAATAACTCTGCATGAGACCAAACAGTATGGCAGAAAGTGCAAAAAACCAGTGTTGAATGTAATGAAACGCCATTTTCTGGGTGAGTCCTGGAGGCTCCCCGGAGCTATTCAGGCTGAATGGGTTACCTTGAGGTGCTTCCGGGGCTTAGCGTCCCCGCGGCCCGGTCGTCGACCAGGCCTCCTGGTTGCTGGACTGATCAACCAGGCTGTTAGACGCGGCTGCTCGCAGCCTGACGTATGAGTCACAGCCTGGTTGATCAGGTATCCTATAATATGTATATGTATGTATAACTATGTATGTGTATATATGTATGGTATGTATAACTTTCAGGCATCAGTCAATGTGCGTGGAGTTCTTGCCTACTGGGACCACGAGCCAGAACCTGGCCTTCCCTCAGAGATGCACGAGGAGCAATGGCCCTATAGAAACCTCCCCCTGTGGTTGGGAGCATTCTATGTTTGCCATCGACCGGGTCTGACACCCAGAAACGTAGGCGTCCCAAAACAAACCCCTATTCCGGTGAAACTATTGTTACCAAAAGCTAAACGAGTGGACAGAACTCCCCAAATGAAAATTAGACAACTATTATATATCTTAACATGCTAAGGAAACCCCAGGCAGGGTACTGCGAACCCGGCGTCCAAGTCTACCAAACGAACTTCTAAAAGCTGAACCCCCAGGATATGTCCACTCATGGGGCCTAGCGGGGAACACCACCAACACACACAATAAAACACACACCGACCCCCAACAACAGAGAGGGGGAAAACAAGGCAGATCTCCCCACCAGGCAGAAACAGACAAAAACAAAAGAAAACCCTGCAAGAGGACAACGTACCCAGGCGGAACAGAGCCGGCCGCTATAATAGGTGATAACTAGCTGTGCAGTTCCCCGCGCAACCCGTTCTCGCACTTTCATATAGTCAATATTGACTTATTAAATACGTGCATATATGACATACTAATTTATTGTGAATATTTTAGTTTACCTTGAAAAGCTTCATAGAAAACACCGACCTTACCTAATCTTCTTAGTATGTTAAGATAAGCATCTTATTGCTTCGTAATTACAATTATTACTTAACCTATACCTATAATAGGTATAGGTTAAATTACAATTATTACTTAACCTATACCTATAATAGGTAAAGTAATAATTGTAATTACGAAGCAATAAGATGCTTATCTTAACATACTAAGAAGATTAGGTAAGGTCGGTGTTTTCTATGAAGCTTTTCAAGGTAAACTAAAATATTCACAATAAATTAGAATGTCACATATGCACTTATTTAATAAGTCAATATTGACTTAAAGAAAGTGCGAGAATGGGTTGCCCCGCGCCCCTACCAGTGACGAAAACTACCCCCTACCCAGAGACAAACAAGGGCTACAAAACCCCAGCTGACCCCAAGGCGGCCAAGTACCAAGCAGTAAAAGACACAGCGCAGGTAGATCCCAAGGTGACTTGGGGCCTCCTTCTACAAGTCCCAAGGGCAGTACTTACAGGGCACCTAGGAAAGGAAACCCTAGGCACATGCACCCCAAGTACCGTGGAATATTTCTCCTGGCTCACACACCACCTGTAGAGACAGCCCACACCACAAGGCACAGAGCTGAGACAAAACAGTAGCCAGAGGCACACAACCTCTCCAGAATCACATCAGCCAAGAACTGATAGTTTGATTGCTGGAGCGGGGGTCTGGGGCATTCCCTTCACCCTCCCGGGGAGGGGGGGGAATGCGCAGACAGCAGCACGGCAACGTGATGACGTCATGCTAGTGTGCTAATTTTTGTTTGGGGAGTTCTGTCCACTCGTTCGGCTTTCGGTAGCAATAGTTACCCCAGAATAGGGGTTTGTTTTGGGACGCCTACCTTCTTGGAGTGTCAGACCCAGTTGATGGCAGACATAGAATGCTCCCAACCACATATGGGGGTTTCTATAGGTCATTGCTCCCTTGCGCCTCTCTGAGGGACGCCAGCTTCTGGTTCGTGGTCCCCGGTAGGCAAGAACTCCATGCACATTGATTGATGCCAGAAAGTTATACATATCCATTCAGCCCGGATAGCTCCAGGAAGCCGACGGGGGTTCCCCCTAGAATAGCCCCTTTGAAGAGCAGAGGTGCAATACACTAAAAGACAATTGTATCAATATGAAGGGCCCAAGACTGTTCAGCACTCTCTCATGACCAACTTCTCATGGTGTTCGAGAGAAGTTGATAGATACCTGCAAAGGATACCAGGTCAACCGGACTCTGATTCACACGGAAGAGTGTGAGAGCAGGTACGTTTACACAAGCTGGTGTGTTGGTGCTGCCTGCAGTGTGGTGCATGGCATGGAACTAGATAAGATACGATATTTATTCAGTTAAAGTTACATATATAGAATATGAGTTAGTCATAATGTCGAATTAATAGATAGAGCTAGTTCATACAATGCCTCAAGCCACTAATACGCACAACATTTCGGGCATTGTGTGGGGGAAAAAACGTTGACTAAAACTTAATACTAATTGAAATCAAAAGCATAAATTTAATTGTTAATGGGAAAAAAGAAAAAGACAATGATAATAATTACATGATGGATAGAACAGCAGAAAATGCAACAGAACAGCAGAAGGAATTTTAACTAAATAAACACAAGATTGCAATTTTCTTTAAGTTTATACGTGACAGATATCAGCAGTTAAACAAATTGGTCAATAATCAATAATGTTAGAAAATAGCAAGACATGGGTTGATATTTATTTAGGAGATAAGGTAGGTTACATGGAGTTTATTAGGTAGTACTTAGTTTTTCCCTTAAACTGATTGGGAGAGGTACAGCCTTTGATGTGATTGGAAGGTCATTCCACATTCTGGGTCCCTTGATTTGCAGATCATATCTAGTTTGGTTAAGGCGCACTCTTGGAATATCAAATAGGTATTTGTTTCTGGTGTGATGCCCATGGGTTCTGTTACAACCTTCTAGGAAGCATTTAAGGCCAGGATTGGCATTACAGTTCAGAATTTTATATACAGTATAGTGTACCCCTTGAGAGGATGTGCAGTGACTTATTTCATGTTAATCACGGTTTACAGGAGTAGTAATACAGTTAATTTTTGGGGCATATTAAAAGTGGACATTGGTTAAAACTGAAGGATTTTTGTATAAGAAGTTGCATCTTTTAGTTCATAAAGGAGTTTGAAATGTAATTTTTCTACTAAACTTTTCTAATGTTAATAAAACATGACTGCTAATGCCAGTAAAAGATGAAAGGGTCATAGAGGGGTAAAAAGATCTTCAATGATACCCAACTTTGCTCACTGTAGCCCCTTGCATGTTAGCATAAGGGGTAACTAACGTCCAGAGTTACCCCATTAGCTAGGTGGTGGGGCCCTAAAAACCCAGATTTCATACTGTAGGGTGAAAAGCAGGCACCAAAACCATGTCAGTATTTCAGCCTTTACTTAGACTAAGATTATTCCATAAATAAATGCGTTTCCATTTATTTCTTCTTTGCAAGACACTTTTATCCAGTCATGTTTTAAATTTCTAGTCCTGTGTTTACATGCACAAAGAGTTTGGTGCATGTAATGCACATTTGGTTTTTTCTAGGGGGGGGGGACCCCTTGTGGCTCCCTGAAGCTCCTGTGCTGATATAGTTCCAAACTACTAGGTGCCATCAGTCGTGGAGTTCTTTTAGGCCTACCGGGGACCATGAGCCAGAACCTGGCTCCTTCTAATGAGGCAGGGAGAGCAGTGGCACTATGATAAAATTGTCAGTGAATTTTAATCATGTCCCCCACCTCCGGGGAAGCACCCACAAAGTCGCCAAAACAAAACAGACCACTGCTGGTTATAAAAATATTATTATGACCTCAAAATCACAAAAAAAAAAACACTCCCAAAATGTAAACAAATGATTGAAAAGTCATGAAACTAGCACTAGCTCGTTCACCCCCACCTCCTCCTCCTCGTTTGGGGGGGAGGAGGGAGGCCGAAAGGGTCCTGGCAGCCAGCTACAGTACTGTATCTTGTTATTGTTTCTCCTCCTTGTTGGCCTTGTGTGGCCTTGGGTCGTATGTTGTGGCCCGTGTTATCTTATTTGTTGTGATACTTTTGGTGCTCCCTCCTTCCTGGTAGGATCTGTTTTTTTGTGTGGGTAGGTAGCTTCAGGGAGCCACAAGGGGCTCCTTATTCAGGGTTGAATACCCTGCAAACCAGTGTTGAATGTAATGAGATGTTAATTTCTGGGCAAGCTCCAGTGGGTCCCATGCTTACTTTCCCATGGAGTTGGGGAACAGTTTTTCCCATCATAGAACTGAGGGTGGAGTAGTCAGCTGACCCGGTCTGCCTCCCTCCTCTTCCCATACAAGGGGGGTGGGTGAATGAGCTAGCATTATTTTCATTAATTTTTTATTGTTTATTTACATTTTGGGAGAGTTATTTTAGTTATTTTGAGGTCTTAATATTTGTTATAACCAACAGTGTTCTGTTGTGTTTTGCTGACTTTGTAGGTGCTTCCCGAGTGGTGGCATACATGATTAAAATTCATTGACAGTTTTATCATAGTGCTATTGCTCTCTCTGCCTCGTTAGAGGGAGCCAGGTTCTGGCTTATGATCCTTGGTAGGCCTAAAGAACTCCACAACTGATGGCATCTAGTAGTTTGGCATTATATCAGCACTGTAGCTTCAGGGATCATACATCAATGGTTTTTCAGTTGCATATTGTCCTGGGGACCATTCAGGCTTGTTCGCATCAATGGTTTTATGTACGTTATTATTTCTCAATTTTCTCATTCGTAGAATTTTCCCTTTTGTAAATATTTTTTTTTCTTTAACAGATCTTTAACATAAGTTATTTATCTATCATTTAAAACTCTTTAGAAGCTTAATGAAATTCTATTCTTTTTATATAATCTCCAACACTTGGGTCACTTTAATATGTTATCTTGATTGGTCTCTTGAATATTGTTCTTTAAAATATGTTAATCACCTATGCAGGCGATGAGTTACAATAACGTGGCTGAAGTATGTTGACCAGACCACACACTAGAAATTGAAGGGACGACGACGTTTCGGTCCGTCCTGGACCATTCTCAAGTCGATTGTCGAAACGTCGTCGTCCCTTCAATTTCTAGTGTGTGGTCTGGTCAACATGTTAATCACCTAGTTTGTGTACAATCATGCCTTGAAGGGTTCCTCAAGGTACTCTATATAAATTGGACAAAAATATAGTGGAACCTCGAGTGACGAGCGGCTCCAGTTACGAGCATTTCGAGTAACGAGCAAGCCACTCGCAGAAAATATGTCTCGACTGACGAGCTTTCCTTCTATTAACGAGTGTTCCTGCTGGTTCTCAGACACTTCCAACGACAGTTTTGTTGTTGTTTCACAAGACGAGTTTTCCACATGACGAGCTTGCTGCCAGAACGGATTAAACTCGTTAATCGACAAAGTTCAACCTACAATGGTCTACATTTACAGTCTCCGTGGTGTAGTGGTAAGACACTCGCCTGGCGTTCCGCGAGCGCTATGTCATGGGTTCGTATCCTGGCCGGGGAGGATTTACTGGGCGCAAATCCTTAACTGTAGCCTCTGTTTAACGCAACAGTAAAATGTGTATTTGGATGAAAAAACGATTCTTCGCGGCAGGGGATCGTATTCCAGGGACCATAGGATTAAGGACTTGCCCGAAACGCTACGCGTACTAGTTGTACTGTACTGGCTGTACAAGAATGTAACAACTCTTGTATATATCTCAAAAAAAAAAAAAAAAAAAAAAAAAAAAAAAAAAAAAAAAAAAAAAAAAAAAAAAATGGTGCCAGACGTACGACTGATTAATATCATGCAAGCTCCTGGTTAGTTTTAAGAGATGTTGTGAACAAATTTAGTAAATTAGCCAGAAAGTTACATCATATATTGAGACTTGCATCTCAGTGGCTAATACCAAGCTGTTGAGTTTTAAGTCTCGTTCCAACTATATACTCTGACCTTGATAAAAGTACTCGGGAGAGTGCAAAAGACTTGGTGTAAATCTTTACATAAAATACACAAATACGTAAGTGTGGGTTTTTTTCCAATGTTAATATGGTTAAAAGTGATTAATTAATACATCGTAAGAAAGTGCCAGGCTGTGAGAGAATGGTCTCTCTCAAGATTTTTCCACAGCCGACTTGAACGGCTTATTGCAGTGCACAAGGCCCATCTCTTTTTACCCCTGGATAGAAAACTGTCATGTTGGGTGTCCTTAGAATGCCCACATACCCAGGAATACATGGATCATGCGGAGGCTGCCATATGCCAAAGGAGAAGTTAGATAAGAAGAATTAAGTATTTATGCAGTAGCAACGAGTCAGGAAGTACACAGGTTGGAAAAGGGGACGCCAGCGAGGCGGGAAGAGATAAGCATGACCTTTGGGGTCGACCTCATCCATCGTGATGGGGAACCGTGACATGGTCATGACGTCACTCCTCTACCCATCATGTAAGGGACAATATCATTGGATACTGTACTTATGCTGCAACGTCATTGGTTAGTTTGTAGGCCTGGTGGTTGTGCCCAAGAAAGCTCTTGCACTGGCATTCTTGTGAGGATGCCGGTGTACGTGGTTGGCATGTCGTTCTATCAGCCAATAGACAGAACACACCGTTCGTTCCTTATCGTCAAGTTATTCTCTGCATCTCTTTCAATATACCAGCGCTTGCGACTGACTATATTGTTTAGAAGCCTTTGAGAGTGACAAAAGTCTGTGAATCACCAGAACGAAACAGACTGGTATCAGGTAACATCTGGTGGCAAAGTGAGATCAAGATCATCTGTGAGTGACTCGGTGACCTAAGCAAAGTGCCACCGCATAAGTATGCTACTGTGTGTGATTTTATACACAGGCACCTGCATGGTGTAATATTGCTTAGCCACCGCCACTCAACGTCCTGGGCGCAATTGTAGCCGCCACCCATCCCACACTCACTGTACTACATGATGTCACTGCCTGCCCACCCCTTAACTCGCACGCCAGTGCGATTTTGGGGCATCTGTGTCTTTTACCTGCAGGTGTCAATATAAGATAGCAGATGTGGTCAGTGTAAAAACACAGCATGCCTACTGGGAGTACCCTGCTGTGGTAGAAATGTCCGTCATTCTATGGTACTCTCACTTGCACAAGCGAGACCAGCTATCTGGCCACCTACAAGGATGCTTGTATGAATGATTGTGAGTGAATGGTGAGGGGCTAGCCTACCTGTAAGTACAAGATCTTGTTTTTTTATTAAAGTGTTTGTGTTGATCCAAGTCATCAACCAGAGTTCTCGCCTTCCCAGCACCCAAAACAGTATACAGTAGATGGAAACAAAGACACCCAACAGTGTATACGTGTATATCTGTGTGGTATCATAACATTACACTTATCAGTGAATGTGAGCTTCACATATACCATGCATGTTGACACTGGCTTTCTGTCTCTCCAGGACCGCCATGATCGCTACTGTCTTCACTATCTTGCGTGGTCCAACATCCTTCCTCTCGCCTCTGTCGTGCTTTAACTTTTACCCCTCCTGCGATTCCTGTTCCTCTTCACCACCTCCCTCTTTCTGTCCGGTTATCTCGTTTACAGGATTCTCTTTCCGTTCGTATTTCTAATGTTTCTCCTCGTGTTGTTCCTTCTTTGCCCCCGTGGAGAGTCCCCCTTCCGCAGTTTTGTACATCCTTGACTCGCATCACTAAAGCTTTTACCCCTCCCATGGTTCTAAAATGCCTTTTCCTTGAGCACTTTTCTTCTCACTCCCACTCCGTTTCTGTCTTCACCGATGGGTCTAAGTCTGTGGACGGTGTTGACTACTCAGTTGTTTTTCCTGATCGCACTTATGTGTCGCTTACCTCCTGAGACTAGCATCTTCACAGCGCATCTTTATGCTATTCTCTAAGCTCTTCGTCTCCTGCTTTCTCGTTGTCAGTCTTCCTTTGTAGTTGTTGTTGACTCTTGTAGTGCCCTCATGGCTCTCGGGTCCTTTAATCCGGTTCATCCAGTAGTTGTCGAGATCCAGCATTGGCTGTTTCTTGTTCACAGTAAATTTAAGTTGGTTGAGTTTTGTTGGGTTCCCAGCCATATTGGTGTGTCTTTAAATGAGCGTGCGGATGCTGCCGCCATGGAAGCTGTCCGCTCTTGTCCCATCTCTCGTAAAGGTATTCCATATTCCAACTTTTATCCGGTTATCCATTCCTCCATCCTTACCTGTTGGCAGGCTTCTTGGTCGTCTGTTACCAGTAACAAACTACATACTCTTAAATGTTGTGTTTCCTCGTGGTTGTCCTCCTACCACCATAACCGGCGATGGGAAACGGCTCTGGCGAGGTTGCGTATTGGCCATACTCGCTTAACCCATGGTCACTTGATGGAGCACTGCCCTGCTCCTTATTGTCCTAATTGCATTGTCCCTCTTACGGTCGTGCATGTCCTTCTTGAATGTCCTGACTTCCAGGACGAGCGTGTCTTTTGCTTTCCGACCGTGGTCACCTGTCCCTCAATAGAATTCTTGGTGACTGATACTTTTGATATTGTTCGCTTTATGCGTTTTTGTTCTTGTATTGGCATCCTTGGTGATATTTAGCGCCCTCTGATTATTCCGCACATTTGATGGTGCTACATAGCCTTCCCGGTTTGGTGCCTTCTTTTGATAATTACTTACTTCACATACACCGCACATTGTTATTGTGCACTGTACGATAATTATTGTGCAGGAGTACTGCCTGTCCCATTGTTGATTTATTGTGCATGATCATTGCCAGAGTATCCTGTTTGGAACTCCTGTGACCCTTTGCACACCAGCACTGTTTGGTATGCCGTGTTAGTGATTGGCTGTCAATCATGTAAAGTTAGGTTTGTCCACGAGTAGTTCAGAATCTATTAGCTATAGTCTCTCGCCAATGAGATAATAGCCTTGTCGATGCCAATCTAGAGTAAATCGAGCACCCATTATATTAGTGGTCAAGAGTAAATAAACTAAAATTAAGCATTATGCAGTGTTTCCATTGAACCACTTCTGAATACTGTCATTACTCGTACTTGAGCCTTCAGCCCCAGGTGTCTTCAATACAGAGTTGCCTATTAATCACTAAACTATAAATGTGATGAGGACCCTAAGAGTCCCTTAAATTGCTTCAATTGCATTGAGGAGATTCCCACGATGAATGTGATCAGGACCCTGTGAAGCAAGTCTGAGTGGAAACTATCCAGGACTTACTCGACCATGCTCCCAGGCCCTGTACACTTGGTCTCGTATTTGCTGGATTTCAATGGCTATGTGAAGCGTTTGCCAAATGCTCATTGGTGACGTTGCACGCAATTGCAGTCAGGATAAAGTAAAAACCCTACACATGCCTGCAAGACTATATAAGCATCAACTGTATTACAGGATACACACAAGTTCCAAAACATCATTCAGGATGCCAATACAAGCGCAAACAGGCCCCAAGATTGTCAAAGGCATCACATTCATTATGGTTAAAAGAAAAAGCTGGATACCAGTTTTTTTTATTTTGTTACACAAAAGACATCATTATAGGAGAGTATTTTCTTTATACAAAATATCTTCCAAATTAATACCATTCAAAACAATGTCATGCATGCAACACCTATACACAACAGAATTTACAAATAATACTCCTGGTGCTATTGGCCTGTCGGTAGATATCAACACAATGCGTGCAGAGCTTCCACTAACACACCCTACCAAGAAGGGTGCATGGCAAGCAGCAGCAGTGACCGACGCCTCATAACCAAATGTAAAGCAGTAGGTGAGCTTGTTTTTGTGTTAGCCAATTTAAAAAATATATTGATTTGGTTGTCTTCTTTTATTATGAACTTTTTTTTATTTTTTTTTTAATAAACAATTCTCTCCTCTGATTTTTGTCTTGTATAGTTACCAACCTTCACCTACTTAAGCCAAATCTTCCTGCTGGCATGGAGAAGCAGAAGGTATTTTATAACTGCTTTCCCAGCAAGAATGTTTATCTCAGTCTTTCAGGAACCATACGAGCTGGTGGAGCCAACTTGGCAAACATCGGAAGACGATGAAAGTTTGGCTTCTAGAAAAGTTTGCCAGGTGTGCTAAAGTGTGTGTTTGCTTGTGCAATTCTAAAAATGCTCTGCTGCTTTAATAATTAAATTCAGGTCACTATCTAATCACAGAATTTGTTATATGAAATTAACACCCTGGATTTATATAAAATATAATTGTGCACAGATCTCTACAAAATTTTTATGAAACTAGAGGCCAACTGTTTGAAACTTAAATTGTTATAATAGAATGAACAAATACATTGCACCAATGTGGATAGTCATTGTCGTGGTCAGATATGCTAGCGACCCTCATTTTCATCCTCGGCTTAACATTTGTTCTTTGTGTTATTACAGGAAGGAAAAGATATCCACAATATGACACCTGAGAATGTTACAACTTCTGATAATTTCTGTGAGCACTTTCACAATACTAATAAATATTAACAGGAAATATTCAAGGCTTATGATTTCTCAAAAAATTTAACTACCTTCACTGAAAAAATATTTTAGCTGTACAATGAAACTGAACCCACATCCCTGAAATCCTCGGGATACAGATGTGATCACTAGCACAGCTAACCACGGTGACTTCTCTACGAGGCATTGAGCCTTTAACAAGTGGGAATTCAATAATTAAAATTTCTCAAAATTCAACCCAAAAATATTAGCAAAGTATTTTAAAACAAAATATCTAAATTTCAACACACAGCCAGGAAGTAGTACAAAACAATATACCTTAGTGCCTGTCAAATATAACATAAGGCTTACAGCATATAAAGTATATATATACAAAAAAAAAAAAAAACAGCACTTCATTGAAATGTTAACAATAATACAAGTAATTACACTGAAAACAGTATATATTGGCTATCACTTAGATCTTGATTCTTAACCTAGAGTAGTGAGATCAGACAGACCCTTCTTTTGACGGCATCTTGCATGCGACAACACCAGACCTGTTCATACACTACCCGTGAACATCACAACACTGGAGCAATGGTGAAAACTACGGTGTAGCTATGCTTGTGGCCAAATTGAGCAGCAACATTAAGTGTGTCTGTTTATATGAACAGGAGGCAAGTCAAATGTTGTAAATGGCTTACACGCTGGCTATGAGCAACATAAAACGTGCTTGCTCTTATCCAGCTTTGGTGCCGTCATCCAAAAGTTAACCTGGGACGAGAGTAATAATTCTCCGCTAACTGAGGCTGGGTGTCAGTTTGAGGGATAAGGTTCCTTATAGCTTATGGACATAAAAATTAACACCACAATACTCCTCGTATCCCAGGTCACAATCACACTAAAATCACAATGATAAAAATATAGTTATCTTTACATTGTGTGATTGTCAAGACTTAAACAAATATTAACCACATTATAAAATGTGTTTTATGTTTACAAAAACATACTTCAATTGATTATATCAAACATTTAAAGCATACCATATAGCTATGACAAATTCAGACGAGGCATTAAACACATTCAACAGATAAAAGCAATTTCTTTCCATTTACATAGTGGGAAGTTTGACACTACCTAAACACAATTTAATTAGTAGTAAGCCTCGGCTATAATCTGCCATGATATAATATATAACAATTAATCCTTGCTACTGCAGCAACAGTGACAGGATTGACGCCCTCTACACTGAGATCACGGGAACTACACTAGTAAGGGTATTCTCACTGTGCCATAGACCGCACCCCCTCTTAACCCTTACACTGCTTCAGTTGCTATCTGTGATTTCCTCCTGTGCTCAAATCTCCTTATGAGATTGATCCTTACGGGCTTTTAACACTATTTGTCCATATGCACCTGGATGTAGGACTTTTAAATAGCTTAGCAGTCTAAGGGTTAATATACTGTCATGCAAATGCCAGATTTGTTGTCTCATACTTTAAAACAAAGTGAATAAATGGGACGTCTGATTTCTGGTAATCACTAAATGAAGGACGGGGCATCGAATTCCGGTGCCATAGAAAATTGCACAAACATTTGTGCAGTAGCTGGTGAGAATACCTTTGCTACTTTCCAATTAAATATAACTAACTTGTTTCTGAAACAGATACATAGCTGATTGGTGAAATGCCTCTCTTAATGGAATTTCTGCCAATGAGAATGAAGTAATTAAAAAGACAGCTATTATATTGATAAAAAAATTGGCTTCACTTTTCTGGTCTTCCTGACGGGTTTGAGGACAGATGAAAGACACGACTGCGTCTGCTGAGATCACCTCAGAATTGGCAGGATAATAATGTGATACGAGCTCTTTAAGTCAAGCTTAACATTACTTAACAGACTACTACTTTGTGAGCAAATTTAAACTTCTTAACCTATCACTTAAAAAATTTCTTTCCAATAAAAAACATAATATGATTCTCTATATATCTGCTACAATATGTAACAGCGATAAATTTCCGGAAGAGACCTGGTTTATAACAGTTGTAATTTACAATCAATATAGATGCAGGAAATAGGGAAGATTCAGGGTAAGAGTAGAAAAATAGTTATCAATATATATTTAGGTTATGAACAAAAACTAAGTTTGTTCTATACACATTATTTGTGCTTTTGAAAGACTTACAACACACGAGCACAAGGCAGCAGGTAAGGAGTTCTCTCGCTTAAGCTACCCAAACGCCCTACTCCTCCTGCCTCCACTTTGAGCTTACTTGGTACTAAACCACAACTATGCAAGGACAAAATGTTTGTACAGTTCATTGCTAAAATTAGTTAAAATATGCCATAATACCAAAATGGCTGCCCACTTAAACCTGAAGATGCCAGAAACTTCAATATCTATATCACACTATACTTTTTTTTTTGCCAGATTTCCATGTGGCATGCAAATAATATTCTTTGAATATTCTTGCTTTTGATCATTTGTTACACATGTAAACATAGTTACAGTGAAATCTTTAGAATAAAATCTACGCCTTGATATGGTACACCTGTTCCGTAACTATTAAATTTAAAGATGATTCAGTGTATGCATATAATACTCTACCAATAAGTACATAATATAAAGAATATCAGACAATTTTTGATACAGTATGAAATTTTTTTACAAATAATTTACAATTTCATTATACTGTACTGCATATAATAGCTTAATTAAATAAAACTGTCACACAGATATAAATTTGACACTAGAGACAAAGTTCAAGTGATCAATGCAATAAAATACCTCAGAGTCGACCAGCTAGAAGCTTAAAGCCCTTACACGAATATCCTTAGAAGTGGGGAAATTTTGTTCAGTATTTATGCTAAAGATTGGAAGTACTCGAGAACTTCCTTTTAAATATCCAAGCTCGTCTGACCTTTGTTACTATGGTAAATACTGACCTTATTAAAAATCTATTACTTTTTACTAAAAGCATAATGGATATATGGACAAATGGTAGTAAAAATATTTCTGAATTTTAATGCAGAAAAACATTCAGATTACTGAATTGGATAATTAACTGCATACAGATTACACTGGGTAAATTGAAATTCTCTTGCTATAAGAGTTTAATTAGTGCATGATATTTCAGGCAACCACTGTTATAGACTAAGCTTTACAGTGTAACAGCCCTGAATTGAAAAATTAAAGCTCTAAACAGATAATGATTATGGGGAGCAATGTGCTAAGCTTTGTCACATTACAAACCCTCCAAATTTGATTCTTTAACTGCTGCAGTTTGGTTGTGTGTGTAAATGCAAAGGTGCATTCAAGGATAAGACTTTTTGCATGAGAGTGCAAACATACAATCATTACTTTTTTTGCATGTTTGAGTTTTTAGTGTTGGGCTTAAGACCTATCAACCACCACATTAAGGCCACCACAATAGTTTACAGACCAATCACCAAGAATGTTAGTCCTGAACAAAGTTTTCTTTACTCGTGAACAGAGTATATGCAACAAAAAGTGGGATACACCTCTAGGTGCATAGCCTCTGGGGGGTTTTCATGTGCATTCATGGCTGCATTTGCATACTGTAATTAAGTGGCCAATTGTGATTATCACTAAACTGCAGAAACCATGCGAAATGTGAGGTAAAATCTGACTACCACAAAGTTTAAATCCACGGGTTTATTACCGAGGACGTTGAGACAAGCATTTAAGCATCTTAACTACGAGATGATTAGAATACATGTGTGAAAATATGATTGGTCCTATGTAGGTGTTCAAAACATTTCTCTTAACGTTTGCAACTTATTGCTCTGCTGCTTCACAGGTATCAGTGTATATGTGTCTCCAGTGGAGTTAAATAAGACAGCAATACTGAAAATTATTGAATGAATTGTCTGTACAAGCATTTTATCTTCAACAGAATTGGTTTTTGCAGGAGGATACTTTTCAAGGGAAATCAAAAGCCATATCAACAGCCTACCAAATTACACGCATAATTTGGAGAGTGACGGCACGTTATGTAATGAAGATAAAGCATACCAGCTATCACAAGTAAAGGATAATCTTAACTTTTAAATTCATAGTTAGAACTTCAAGACAAATTACTCTAAGATTGAAACCTAGGCAAATTCAACTTACTTTTCAAGTAATGCAGAATAGCCAATCAGTATGTGAACAAAGTCAAAGGCAATGTGTGTGTACCATACACATCCAGCTTAAGTTTGATGCAAGTCCCAATCAATATTTGCCTTGGTACTGTACCTGTCTTAAAAGATCCCGACTTTTCTAATATCACATTCAAGTAAGGCATATATCCTAATATAACTGATTCTTTGTGTGTTTGAGAGCTGTCATTCAATATATTGAAAGATGCAAAACTGCATCAGAAAAGGAATGAAGAGCTTCCTAGGATGGTAGGTAAGTGATAAAAATATAAGCTACAATTTAAACTGAGCAGTTACCGGGACTTACAAGGAAGCACGGTCAAATATCATGATTAACTGAGAAAGCAATTCATTCTAGGATAAAGGTTTGTGTCGCTTGGGACGGAATCCCCAAGACAATCGGTTAATCTGAACACAATGTTTTAATTACCACAAAACTAATACTGTGAGGAGATATCTTTCAGACATTGCTTCGTTACCAAGTAATTACCTAACCATTGGCTGAGCAATCCCACGGGCAAATCTGGGCAAACAATGTTGATGTAACGATGAATCAATGCTGATTAAACGTTACCCAAGCATCCCCCAGGCAAATCTGGGCAAATAAATTTGATGTAACATTGAAAGAAATGTTGATAACGCAGATTAAACATTTACCCGAGCATCTCCTGGGAAAATATTGACAAATGACGATGCAACAATTAATCTATGATGAAAATGTTGATCCACCAGTGATTAAATGTAACCTGAGCACATTTTGCCCGCTGGGAAATCACATTCAAGTAACAAATGTTCAAAACAATCTTGTACAAAATTATAAAATACTGTATTTGAAATGGTCAATACTTGATGTTGGGAAATTACAGCATAATAAAATGAAATAAATACAATAGGTATAGACTGCTATTAACCCCTGGAAAGTGTAATACAGAGATCAGTTACCACTGTATCAGGAGAATACTTAAAAACCTTATTAACTAAATATAAATATGGTGATAATACTTGTTCCTTGATATTTCAGTTGCAGCATCACTTTTAAATACAATAAAACTAGCATATCTGAAGTTGAACAACTCCAAAATACTTTTTTGCACATTGCTTAAGAAAATATGCAATCTGGCCAAGGCAACACCATATACAAGCCAGGAACCACCTGACCTACAAGAAGCCAGGCTCATGAACATGTCTGGGACTGCCCAACAAGTGCTTCTTCCAATTTCTAAACGCTGAAGCACTAACTTATTAGTCGGACACACAAATTTTTTTCTGGAACGGTACGTCTTCAGTCTTTCTGTAAAAGATGGAAAATGTATAGCCGGACAATTGATAAACAATGAGCAGTTGCTTGAAGCAATTAACTCTGTATGTACGACCCCCGTGACACATTGAGCTGGGTACATCCAAGCATGCCATGACACATTGAACCAGGTATGCCCATGCATGCCTTGATGCACTCAACTGGGTACACAAGCTTGCCACAATTCAAGCCATGCCCAGGATAAAATACAAATTTGGTAAATATCTTTGCTCCTAGTATATCTTGTAACCCCTAGAAAACAAATTATATTGTCAAAGTGAAATTTCTTCTTTTTACAAAGCCTAACACAATTTAATTTTTAACTGGTTGAGTGAGACCGTTTTCTCTTCCAGCAATCGGGATCAATCCGTTTGCGTTCCTCGGCTTGAGCTCGAGCTTCGGCATTAAATGTTTCTCTGTCTTCTTCTGGTAGAGATTTCCACATGGCACCCAGGAGAACTGAAATAGCCCTGGAAATAAGATAATGAGTTAACATTTCACATAAAACAATGAATTCTGAACGTGTTTATCTGAGAAAATATTGAAGCCGTATGACAGAATTGAACGCACATCCCTAAATATCTAAACTCCATTAGTAGTTTGTGTGACCTGAGGAGTTCAGTTATAAAGGTTCACTCCCATTATACAATTTTTAAATATTTTCTAGTTTCACAAAGCATTGCAAGTCACACACATTTTAAGAACTTACATCAATGACAATAACATCAGATAACACAAACCATGACAAAAACATAATTGAGCAAAATAGTTTTTTGATTGCAGCCAAGTGAGAAAGTTAGCTTTTGGTCCTCGATCTCAGGCATATGTTACAATACTGTACACACATATAGTATTCTTAACCTTACACTAGTACCTTGGGTAGCCATCCACACTTCCCTAATACCCCAGGACACGATTCATCAAGCATTTACACAGCCACTTACAAAACTACCTAGCATGGAAGACTAATCATAAACACATCTGATGCCCCCCAAAAATTAAACCACATTGAGGACATACAACTTAAATACAGTAATGGATCAGAAAAGCTTTCCACAGATGTCGTCACTACCACCAGGTGGATGGGAAGGGGGGGGGGGGGGGGGGAGAACAACTATGCCTTATCACAAAAAAAAAAAAAAGGAACAATGACCTCATGTGGAAGAGGGACAAACAGTAGTGCCATGCTGCAAGCCACAAGTCTCTCATGGAACAGTTGGCAACCACAACAACAATCAAGTTGTCCTACCCAACATGGGGAGTGCTCAATACTAACATCCAAGATAAGAATCCACACAAACCATAAAAAAAACAGCGCTGAATGTAATGAAAACACCATTTTCAAAGTGATCCCCGGGGCTCCCTGAAGTTATCCGAAATGATATGTGCTATATTAGTTTGGGGTCATCAATCACAGGAGTTCTTATGCCTACCGGGAACCACAAGCCAGAACCTGGTCCCCTCAGAGAGGCACAGAGAGCAATGGCCTGTGAGCACTTAACATTTAATGTCATAATTGCTATCGACCGAGGGAAAGACCCAGAAGAGTAGGTGAATAAAAACAAACCACTGTCTGGTTAACCTGTGCAACCTACATCCCAAAAGATCAAAATAACTCCCCTTCAAAGAAACCACACAAGCAACCCTTCATGCGACTAGCTCTTCTGCTTGTTAGCACCGAGGGGAAAGGGGGAGCCGGCAGCCCACCACTCCAGTTTTTGAACGATGAAAAGCCGCCGACCCGAGGAAAGGAGGGTGTCAGGGAGCCTCCAGGGCTCACCCAGCAAATGGCATTTCATTACATTCAATGCAAATATTCTGTGGGAAGCTAATTACCCAAAGATAAGTAAAAGTAGGGACTTACCCAAGAAGCAGCAGTACCGCAGGTCTCAAGATGATGAAGAGACAGATGGCTGCAACAGGCACCCCAAAGCCACACACACGGCCGGGAGGGAACCGGAATGTTCACTAGGTACCTGGCGGCCCTAGGACCCTGTTCAACCTCCAAAACCACTGTGCCCAAATGTCCACCCAAAACATGTTGCTAAAAACCGCTGCAAGAGCAACATACTTCTGAACTGCATGGGCACGAGGGTCTAACGTGCCAAGAAGTATAACATCCAAGAAGTATAACATCCAAGAAGGTCATTAATGACCACGAAGAAGGTCTAACGACCAAGAAGGCTCAGGCAGTGCATGCTGGAGGTGAAAAAATGCACATGAAAGATTGCAGAACAGAGCAGAAGCAACATCCACCCCGAACGCAAGCTGGAGTGGCTCTATCAATGCCGTGCGATAAGAAGAGAGTATTAGGCATGAGATGCCGATCCAGAAAAAGCCAAGAGAGAGGACAAAACAACCTGGTCTGAAATCAACGAAAACTTTCAAAGAGAAAGAAAGTGACGGAAAGACTGCCATGAAAAAACGTACTGTCGCTAGGAAGAAGACCGCAGGTGGAACACCATCAAAGAAGCCACTTGATTACCATATTAATGGCGATACACACGCATTAAAACAGACACAGTGCAGAGCAGTAAGGAGAACCAGCGAGGTACCTCACTGGCCTGATCTACTGGTAAAAGCAGAGCAGCAGAAAAACTCCTGGGTTCGGACACCGAGCAAGCAGTACCTGAATCCAATGCTGGGCCGGCCACCATGGAGGTGGAGAAAACCCTCCCTCAATAGGATTCCAAGCAAGCTAGGACCTAGGCAACAGCTGGACTGGGGGAAAGAGGTACAGGAACCCCCACCTCGATCAGTCCTGCTGAAAAACATCTACCGCAACGACCTTGCCATCAGGGAGCAGCGCCATATACAGTGGAAGATGCAGTGAACACGCCGGTACGAAGAGCAAAGGAAGGAGGCAGCATCGGCTGTCCATTCCATTGAAAGAGGAATGAAGTGTGACAGGACATATACCAGAACGTTGGACACTCTTGAGTGTGAACAGTGGAGAGCTAAACCCTGAGAACTCAGCAGAAGAGTCACCCGAAACAACCAGCCCCAGAGAGTCACGGACCAAAGCGACACTACCATCCCCTGCACGGCTGAGACAATGAACTACGGGGAGCAGTTTGAGTGGAGCCGAATCACCGAACCCCAAGGAAGCAGAATCCAGTGCAGCACTTTCTGCACCGGTGCAAACACCTGCACTGTGGTGTGAGCCTGGCGTAAGGACAACCCCCAATGATCCTGGCCGGACTGGTGAGCACTGGTCACAAAGCCCTAACCAAGAGACAAGACAGACGTGAACATATCGAGCGAGGGAAGAGAGACACCATGGCATCGAACTCCAAAAACCCGAAGAGGAAGCTAGCTATGCAGCAACTGAAGCATGGACACTTGGGAACGAACACAGCTATCGCAAGACGGCAACAACCCAACCGAAACTAGCCTAGGCCTAATATAGCATATTAAGGTACTAAATTAGATTTATGGCATATACAAGACCTATGACTGAGTATTAATGATTAAGACAGGTTAGGTTGTATAGTTACTTTTCCAGATTTTTGCATGACATTTAGAGTATTCCAGGCATACAAAGATCTAAATTTTTGGACACAACAGTCCATTTTTGTACGTTACAACAAGAGTTGCAATAAGTACTATCATTTTCGGATGATAGGATTTATTTCTATATTTTCCACTGTAAAATATATCCAACTTAAATCTGTACAATTTACCTATTATCCTTGCCAGGGTACTGTTGAATAAGCTTCAGCCTATGGTGCTTAGCGAACAGCATGAAACCATTCATCGGTCTTCGAGCACGGTTCCCACCACCTTCTACTCCTCCGACGGCTCCTCCACCCCCACGCCCATCTCTATTTTTCTTCGATGGTGACGCAGGAGGGGAAAGGAAGACGGTGCGTTGGGTATGAGGTGGGAAAGTAGCACTGGGTGGTGCAGAGTACGCGCCTGGACCTCCGTCCACTGGATCATCGTTGAAGTCAAACCTGATGATAAAATGAGTTTTACCCATCATTAAATATCATATGAATGGAGAAAATATCAAATGCTCATACTGTATACACATGGGAGAAATATAAACATAACTGAGCAACAGGGTGACTATGCAAAGTGTTACTAAATAAAAAAAAAATCAAATGAATATCCTCCATGAAAGATTCAATATCCAAGCAATTTACAAAATACTGTACAGTACAATACTGTAGCTATACATTGCATCTTTTAATTTTGGTAAACTTCATAATTACTGTTCCAGGATCTAGAACCTCTTAACACTTTCGCGCTATCTGGACGCGCCGGCGAGTTCGGTTTCGTCTAACGTAAACGCATAGTGGACATAAAGTTATGTCTACTTTTAAAATATTTGTATAAAATTCAATTTTTATCCGATTTACTTTGGGTTTGTTTCAAACTGCGCGCTATGAGGCTCTCTTTCTCACCACTAGGCTGCATGGTACAATAAGTTCATGAAAGGTGTGGATAACTTCGATCAAATGGTATTTTGTCCCAAACGGGTTGCAGGTGGGTGACTTTAGCCGTTTATACTGGTAATTCTTCCCCCATATCATGTATTATATGCATATGTCTGTTTAGGGAATTTTATTCCGATCAATATACAACCAAAAATAACTGTGTGCAACAAGTATAATCTTGACAAACATAACAAAAGTAAAAATATTTCGTGTGTGTTTGACGCTCACTGATATGTTCCAGCGTTGTTTTATATTTGTCGCTATTCTAACTTACGCTTTGTTGATATTTTTTACCTATGGGCACATAGAACATTCTATTGCGAACACATTGACATAAAAATAAATGACGTACATAGAAAATTAATGTCATGAGAGTGAAATAAGTATAAACTTTCAAAGCGCCGTGCGTCGTCCCGTCACCGATACCGGGTAACAATTTCACCACTTCCCACTCTCTTGCGGGCGGGCTGCATCATTATTCTACGCTTATATTCATATCACCGTGTTGGGAATTTCATTGCGAGTCCATTGATACCAAAATTAACGCTGTAGAACAAGTGTGGAGGTGATTACAATCCCAAGAGTAAAAACATTTTGTTGCTGATGGGCGCTCACGGCGAGTCATCTACGTAGTTATTTATTTGGTGCTGGTATCCCTATGTGTTTCGTGACTTATTTTACTAATGTTCTTCTAGAGAATTTTATTGCGAACACGTTGGTACCAAAATGAAATACGTAGCATGAGAACTAAGGTCAGAAGAGTAAAAAGAGTATACACATTTTTGTTTTTACGCTTAAGCGATAAAAACGCAGCGCGCACATTCGGTTGGCTGAGTGACCTTTGCGGAGAGCGCGAAAGTGTTAATTAGAACTATAAAGCAAGGCCAGGATTCATTAAGCATTTACGTACAACTTAAGAAACCTGTACATCTTTCTGCGGTCATGGCAGCTTTGTTTACATTTAACACTTTACAAGCTTCAACATTTCAAAATCAAAGATTATTATTGTTATAAACAACTTGGTAGTGGTTCAGAACTCAAACTGTCATCCAAACAAACTCATACAAGCGTCTGCCTCTAATATCAAGTGAACCACAGCTAAGGTGGTTATGCAGAAGATTGGACAGGGAATGAAGCTGTTCAAACCAAACAGATCGAGGATGTACAGTAGGTCTGCTGAGTCCGGCAGCAACCAGGACATCCACCAAAGGGACAAGGTCATCTTGACCATGCCAGAGTCCAGCGAAACCACAATGACCTGACAGTTCCAGGTAGAAACCCTGATATAAAAGCCCCAACACCAGGACAGATGGAGAGACTGACAAATTCCACTGCAAGCCGAGAGAGACGACTCAAAAAATTAATTAATCATGAGACCTGGACTAGGCAAAGATGAGCCAGATGCCCCACCATGACAGCATCAGAGGGGCAAACCACAGTAAACAAGTAGGGGCACAGAGTAAACAGAGGGGCAAACCACAGTAAACAAGTAGGGGCACAGAGTAAACAGAGGGGCAAACCACAGTAAACAAGTAGGGGCACAGAGTAAACAGAGGGGCAAACCACAGTAAACAAGTAGGGGCACAGAGTAAACAGAGGGGCAAATCACAGTAAACCACAAGTTGAATCACCCTTTTCTGACACAGTTGTGATGTCAAGCAGAAGAGGAACTCGCTGCAGGAAATACAATGGCCCATGAAACAGACTTCCCGAGGTCCTACCAAGACCAACAGCAGGCGAGGCCCTGGCCCTACCAGATCCCCATCCAAGAAGCAGGGACAAAACCCTGGAAACACAACAACTAATCAGTAGGATGACAAGAAAAGGCCACAGCCAACAAAACCTGGGAGACAGTATCCTCAGGAAAGAGGAGCAGAAAGAAAGGGAAAGAGGACAAAAGGGTAATGGACCAAGCCGAACCTAAAGACAGAGCCAAAACGGCCTGTCGACACACACAAGGCAAGTCGAGTAAAATGGTGCCACCACCTCCAGAAGTAAAGAAGTGAGCAGCTTGAGCAAGGCCACCAAGGCTGGAACCACAGGCCCCAAGGTTTCCACACCCAGGGCGAAACAAAGCAAAGAGAGCGCCTTAACAAGAACCAAACATGTAAGACCTCAGCTAAGTGTGTACATACCTGGTGGTCCTCTACAATAAGATTCCCAGAAAACACAGGGTGGACATGGAACTGCCACAAGCTCATATCCTTGAGGAGCGCCGGGGCAAATAGATGACCCAGAGCAGAGCATAAGAAGTGCCGCCCCAGGAACACCTGAAAGACGGAACTTGTCTCTACCCAATCAAGCATGCAGATGTCACAAAACCTCTGCCAAGCTCTCAAGGAAGAGAGAAAATTGTCAGCCAACCAGGAGGAACCTGGAACCTCACACCACAGCCAATAAGCAGATACAGACCTATATTCAAAAGAGGCCTTGTCCATCAATGAAATGTGGTCAGAATTCTGCAGGAGGTACCAAAACGGTCTGCATGAGCCATCAAATGTAAAATACAGAAGATGGAACTCCAGAAATACAATGACTTTCAATGGTCCATTCGAGGCATCGAATGGACCCCGGAACTGAACCTGAGGGGGAGCAGTTAAGTGATCATACTCATATATAGAGGGAAGCCGACAAGAAAAATTCTCTCCCCTGATAAAAGGTCTTCCACAGTGGAAAACAGAGCCTACAAAGGATGAAAAGATACCCATGGACACTCCTAGGCCAAACACATGAGAAAGAAAAGCATCTTTACAAGAAGAGGGGTTTGGAATAGGCAGGAGGTTGTGAAGGTGAAACCCCTGAACCCCCAGCGGGATCAGACGGCTCAACTGCCTCTGCCGTCGAAGTGGACAAGGACACCTCCAAAGAAAGCAGAGCTACACCCTGAGCTAAACCTTGACCTGACTGAGAAGCCTCACTTCTGAGCCAGAACCACAGAGGAAAGAGGAGGAAGAGGGGGAAAGGAAGACCAGACGCAAGGGAAACCACACCTTCAAAGGAAGGAAGAGGAGGCATGGACTTAGACCAGGTGGAGGCCACCAACACCTCCAATTCTAAATCCCTCAAACTCTGGGGTATCCAAACACTCACAATGCACCAAACACCTAAGCCAAGCAAACCTAGCTCATAAATGTATTACTGTATCCAAGCATGGAGATCTCATCTTCAGAAGGACATTGCTGCTCTGGAGAAATTGCAACACTTGGCAACAAAAATAATTCCAGAGCTAAGTCAACTCTCATATCAGGAACAGTTAAGGGCCACATGGCCAACAACACTGCAAACCAGGCATGACAGGTCAGATATCATTGAAACTTAAAATACTGCACAATTTGGAGGATGTTGATCTGGACAATTTCTTCAGGTCAGATGTAACACATACAAGGAGCAATGATTTCAAGCTCAACAAGCCACAAGGTAGGACTGAGAACAGATGCTTTTTCTTCCACAGGGTTATAAACCCATGGAACTCCCTACCTGCCGAAGCCATGTCAAAACTGTTAAATTCCAACTGGAAAAGATCATCAAGGCAAATGGGGGGGGGGTGCACTTCAACAAGCTGCCGGCTTCCTGTCTTCATCGAGGCCACTAGTGTTATTGGTCCTCGGGTAAATTCAGGTAAATTGGCACCCACTTGATAAGTTTCTAAACATAAACTGAATTAATCAATGCAAGTGAATTGATCAACCAGTGAAAGCAAACCTCACAGGACTCGGGGTTGTCAGTGGTACCAACCCAGCAGTCGGCATGATGGGGGGAGAAAGAATGACCATCTTCTGCTAACAATGGCAATGATTCCCCCTTGAAGCTTGCATATAGTGAGCATGGGCTTGACAAGGCGACCCATAATAAATAACGCTAGAGACCCGCTGGGGGGATTACCAGGGCCTGAAGGAAACTGGCCAAACAGGACAACCAGTCATTGGGGCCTCTCGCCGAAAGATCAGATCCTAAATACAGCCAATACCCTAGAGGACTGCAATGTGCCATATAAACAAGTGCAAGAGTTCCAGCCCACTCCAACAACCAACAGAAGGACCCCACTCAAGGTCTCAAATAGAGGCGTCAACAACTCGTAAACAGCCCAAGGCGAGGCTCTCCACCCTGGTGGCCTGGCCTCTCACAGCAAACTCCCGAACACACCAGGGAAGTAACTCAGTACAAGAGCTGCATTAGTGAACATCTATGGAAGAAAACTCTGAGGATATGCAGCTTGAAGTGCACCAGAAGCCAAGCCCACGTAGTGAGCCGAAGAGAAAATATGCACATTAAATTAATGCTAAAATCAAAGAACAACAAACAAGCAAATGTTCCCCCCCCTGCAGGAAGAATGAAGTTTAAGGATGGCTGGCACTTAACTTGAGGCAGAGGAAGTTGCCACACCTGATGGACCAGAGTACTACAGGTAGTATTAACCATCACATCAGAAATAGAACTGACTAGAGGAGCTGGCTGTGGGCTGGGCCGCCTGGTGGCAGCTATCGATACCAGCATGTTCGAGTCACTTTTGAGTGGATTTCTTATTTTGTTTGAATCTTTGTAGAATTATTTGGCAGTGTCAAGGCTTCATTTTCTGTGAACCTTTCAGTTGTTCACAGAAAGCTTTCTGACTTTCTGGATGTTTTCCTGGTGGGGGGACAAAATATCACTTGCTCTCTGCACCCCTGTGAGGTTCTGGCTCCGGTCCCTGGTAGGCCAAACACAACTTTTGCAACCGACTGCTCCATTCGATGGAGCAATCTCCCTGAGATAATTGCAGGGAACCACCAGGGGGTTCCCCCTCCCCAGAAAAAAGGAGTTGAGGAACGATGTAGGCATAAAACTAACAAACCACGATACATAATACAATGTAAAAATGCAAGGATATGTGCAACATGGATTTACAAAATGTTCCCAGGGTAATAACAGCTAACAATCATGTCTGAACAAACCTCTTCATAGCATCTGCAAGATCCGGTGTAACAACAGGAATGGGAGTCTGCGTGGTTTCTGGATGATACGGTGGGAGGCAGACGTCTCCTTCCTGGAGCTGTTGGCAGGGAAGGCTGTACCTCTCTGTTGCTCGCTCGGGAAACACACTGCACCAACCTATAATTAAAAACACAGTGTTGAATGTAATGAAATGCCATTTTCTGGGTGAGTCCCGGAGGCTCCCCAGCGCTATCCAGGCTGATATGTATCTCTTTAGAATTTGGCATCAGTTGATGTGGGAGGAGTTCTAGGACTACCAGGGACCATGAGCCAAAAGCTGCCCCCCTCCTCCCTCAGAGAGGCACGAGGAGTAATGGACTATAGAAATGCACATGTGATTTGGAGCATTCTATATCTGCCGTTGACCAGGACAGGCACCCAGAAAGGTAAGGGCCCCAAAACAAACCCCTATTCTGGTTAAAAACTACAAAAATAGAGAAACAAGTGGACAGAACTCCCCAAATGAAAACAAGTAAACAAGCACGACATCATACAGGCTGCGCCTCATGTCTGTGCAGCTCCCCTCTCCCCGGGAGGGGGAAAAGGGAGCCCCAGACCCCTACGCCAGCGATCCACACCTCAGTTCTGAGGCTGGATATCAAAATACTGTACGCGAAAACTGTTGACCGAAGGGGAGGGAGGGTTGCCAAGGAGCCTCCGGGACTCACCCAGAAAATGGTGTTTCATAACATTTAATGCTAGTTTTCTGTGGGAAGCCCCTTCGGCTTCCAGGAACTGGAAGTCATCGGCCTGGTGACTGCCAGGAAATGACTAAAAATGAAAGGGGACTTACCCAGGAGGCAGTCAGTGCTCACATCTCAACTCAAATTCAGGACAATAGGCTGCAACCTTCGACCCAAAGCGAGACAGGCCCGACTAGGCCCAGGAACATTAACAAGGTAGCATGCAGCCAGGACTCTGTTCGACCACCAAAAACCCAGTGCCCGAATGTCAGCCCAGGACATGTTACTAAAGATGGCAGCAAGCGCAGCAAACTTACGAACGTCGTGGGCACGGGGAAAGACCGCAGGCCGGTTAGACATAATAACCCTGCGGACGACCTGGGAGACCCCACCCAAGAACAGGGAAGAAGGGATACCTGATCAACCCAAAGCGCGTCCTCGGTCACAGAAGCCGTGGCACGCAAATAATGGCAGAGAGCCGCAACCAGACAACACATGATGTACCCCGGACTGACCAACCAACCATCAACATCCCAACAACCCCCTCCGGAAAGCAGCAGTCTCATTCTTCGCCAGAAAAGAAGGAGACGGCTGCAAACGAACAAACTTATCACCACGACCAAAAGAGCAGAAACCCCTGCACCAGAGAAGAGCATGAAGCTCTGCAACCTGACCACCAGAGGCCAATGCCAACAAGAAAAAGAGCCTTAGAAAAACAATCCTGAACCAAAGGGGGCCCACAACAAACCAAGGAGAAGAGAGATAGGAGAGCACTCTGTTAAAAGACCAGGACGGCTCAGGCGGCACATGAGCAGGCCTGAGGTGAAACAATGCACGAGACAGATTGCAAAACGCTGCAGAAGTAACATCTATACCAAAAGCAAGCTGCTGCGGCTTCGCCAACGCCGCACGATAGAAGGCGACAGTATTCGGCATAAGACGACGGTCCTGAAACACCCACGAGAGGTATGACAAAAGAACTTTAACCGAAAGCAAAGTATAACAATGAAGAGTCAAAAAGAAATGGAAGGACTACCAGGAAACTTCATACTGCCACCGAGACAAAGCCAGCAGGTGGGACACTTATCAAAGAAGCCACCTGATCACCATATAGAAGGTGATAGAATGGTGATGGTCGCTTCGGGGACGGGCCAATCGACTGTGGATCGGGGAAGGGCCCCACATATACTGTAAGACGCCTCGACCATGCCGAAGCAAAGAGGCCCACCTCCAGGCGTCCGGACGTCTAGCTGAGCCAACTGAATGAGTCGGCATCAACCATCCATTCTGTGGACAGGAGAATGAACCGGGACAGGCATGAACTGCCAGGAGAGCCAAACCCCAAGAAGTCGGCAAACGAGTCACCCGAAGCGACCAGCCCCAAAGAGCCAAGGAACTCCCTCAGTTCAGACTATGAACCACCGGGGAGTAATCCAAATTGAGCAGGATCGTTGATCCACGGGAGACCCGAACCCTCCAAAGAGCAAACCACACCGCCGCGAATTCCCACACCGTGCTGTGGGCTCGACGGAAGGATGGACCCCACAGCCCCTGGCCGGCCTGGTGAGCACTGGTCACAGACCCCCAGCTGAGAGACGACGCATCTGTGAACACATCGAGCAAAGGCTCGGGTAGGCGCCAAGGTACTGAACCCCGAAAAATCCGAAGAGGAAGCCTGCGACACAGCAGCCAACGTAAGGCCCCCGGAGGCTGAACCCAGCGACTGCAAGAAGGCACCAGAACAACCAACAAAGCCACAACGACCCGGCGGGTAGACCATCATCACAAAGTTCACGCTCCCGCACAGACCCTCCACCAACTGCCGGGTGACTTGGGAGCCCCCTAGAAACAAGCACATGCAGGATCGCAGCCTAAGGAGAGACTCCGGAGGGAGAGACAAGGAAGCAGTCCGAGAGTCCCACACAAGACCCAGCCAGGTCCGAACCTGGGAGGGAACCAGATCGGACTTCCACTAGTTCACCAGGAACCTGAACTGGGAAAGCTGGGAAAGCACCAAACTCCTGACGAGCAGACACGTGGACTGACTGGGAGCCCAAACCAGCCAGTCGTCAAGGTAAGCCAACACCCGAACACCTAACAGATGCAGACAGACCACAACGACCTGGGTAAGGTGTGTGAACACGCGAGGTGCCAGGTTCAACCCGAACGGGAGACAACGAAAGCGGTAACCCTGACGCCCCACGACAAAACTGAGCCAGTCCCTGAACCCCGGATGAATCAAGACGTACCAATAAGTAAAATAAGACACCATCCAAGCGCCCGGCTCCAACAGAAGCTGGACCTGGGACAGAGTGGTCATCCGAAAGGAGGGGCAAGAAACCCAGGGGTTCAGACAGGACAAGTCCAGAATGAACTGCAGGAACTGCAGTTGTCCCCTGAACTTGTCCTTCACTCAACAGAAGTCCTGTTTCGGAACTGGAAACAGGCGGGAAACGCACCTGAGAGACGTGGTTGTTTCGACCACGCCCAAGTGCACCCACTCCAAGACAACCTGACAGAGAGCAGGATAAGAGGCTTGCCCCGCCATCCCCAAATCCCCTGAAGGAGGATGTCACCCAACACCACCACAGGCCGCGAGAAACGACCCGAAAAGCCCACGAATCGTGAGACCGGGCATGAGCGAACAGAGCAAGCCGCCCCGTCAATGGGGCGAACCCCGAAAGGGCCGATGCCCTTATGAGAACCCGACCTGCACACACAAGGAGCACCGCGCCGACCAGATGCAGACAATTCTGAAGGTGGAACGGGCTCCGAAACTGGCACCTGTGGCCTACCCCAACAAGCGGAACTGCGAGCCCTCGCACGACACCTCCGGGAAGAACCCACCCGGGACCCCCGGAGAACCAACAAGTCGGACATCGGACAGCAGCTGGAAGAAGCAGCCTGCATATACTGCTCCACCGCAGAGGCTGCAAACAGCAAAGGACAAAAGGGCGAAGACAACCCAAGAGCTTGGGCCTAAGCAGATTTCAAGGAGCAAGCCAGCACCATCTTTCGATATGCGAGACACGCAGAAAAAAACCGCAACAACTTGTCCCGCAGGATCGGCGTAAACAACTTCAAAAGTGCAGACGACGCATGAGCAGCAGAGACCAAGGCGCCAGACCCAGGAATGGCCCCAAGCTCCTCAACATCCTCCGCAAGCCAATCCAAAGACAGCTCCAGGAGGGAAAAAAACCGGACCGAAGCCAGCAAGCCACACGTGCGCAAGTCCTCAGCCACAAGTGCAGCCGACAGGGAAGGAACCTGCACGTGAAGCTGAATCGCGCCAACATCTCGCAGAAGGGCAGGAGCGAAAAAGACACTCATTAAGGTGCTCAAAGTTGCCCCCCCCCCCACCCCCAGGTAAACCTAGACCACAGTCAATGTCTCGTGCCACTCAAACATGCGGGTACGACAGAAGGGGTTCCAATCATCCAACGAAAACTACCGGCAGTCCGCAAGCCAGAATGACTCCGGAACCTCATAACGAACCCAGTATGGAGACGAAGATCCAAACCTGAAGATCCCCCTCCCGGGGAGTGGGTAGCTGTGCAGACATGCAGCGCAGCTCGTGTCAAGTCATGCTTGTTTTCATTTCGGGAGTTCTGTCCACTCGTTTGTCTATTTTCATAATTTTTAACCAAAATGGGGGGTTTGTTTTGGGGCCCTTACCTTTCTGGGTGTCTGCCCCGGTCGATGGCAGATATGCCATCGACCGGGACAGGCCAAACGCTCCAAATCACATGTGCATTTCTATAGGCCATTGCTTCTCGTGCCTCTCTGAGGGAGTCAGGTTCTGGCTCATGGTCCCCGGTAGGCCTAGAACTCCCACACTGACTGATGCCAAATTCTAAAGAGATACATATCAGCCTGGATAGCTCTGGGGAGCCGAAGGGGCTTCCCCCAGAAAATATATTATATATATATATATATATATATATATATATATATATATATATATATATATATATATATATATATATATATATATATATATATATTAGTATATTTTGGTAGCAGTCTTTCTTATAAGCATATGTTGTTAAATATATATACATGCCAACTTCATAGGGATCTAGCATGGAACAAATCATCATCACTTTCATTTACTTTCAAATATGTAGGTTGAATTATTTGTTTCAGTCACATTATTGTGACTTGTTCTCTACTTATGTATGTAAAGTATTATTATTATTATTATACCTTTGACTGATAATTATCATCATATTAATATCCAATGGCCATTTTGTTTGCATTTTCCTTTTGAAACAACTGACAAGTGATATGAATACAGTATATTATAAACCAGCAAAGATTTTAGATGCAGGTAATCAACTAACCTTTGCCATGTACGTAGAATGGATGATCGGGAGGTGTAACCACCATGATATCTTCCTGTTGTACCATAACTGGTCGAAAGTAAAGCTGGCAATAACTTGGTCCAGACATGTGTGAAGACGAGCTCTCGCGTAGAATTCGCATCAGATGTAAGCCGTGAGGTGCATACCGCTGTTGATGAGTGCGTTCCAACTGGCCCAGCTCTTCACTTAGTCTTGCTCCTGTTACCTGACCACCAACACCCAATACAAAATGAACACGAACTCCAGACATGAAGACAGACCAAACATTAGTAGGCCATTGATGTCCTGATGTTGGCTGAGGAGAGATCGACGAAGGGCACGGTGAAGAACCTGTTCCCAGTCGGTCTGTATGTCCATGGCCACCAAGACCTTGTGGTCCCATAGGGCCACCCTGAAGATGAGGAGACGGCAAGTGTGGCGACACATGATGTGGAGAGGGCATGTGTGGTGATGGCACATGGGAATAAGACACATGATATTCTGCTATCATTCCTTCATTCTCTAACTCTTCTCTAGAGGAGTTTAGGGATGATGTGGATGGATGTGATGGGGCTGGAGACAATAAAGAGGAAGGTAAGCCCCCTATAGCCGCTGTAGATAAATTTAAGGGGCCCTGTGATCCACCAGACATATCTCCAGTACCATAAGATGAGCCATTAGAATTTCCCTCACTGAAGGGAAACCTGCTAGTAATTACTGGAATTGCTGAATGAGGATGCGGAGTATGAGGTGTATGCGGTGTGGGCAATCCAGGAATCCTTAGAGATGAAGACGAGGATGAAGACGACGAAGAGGGTATCCCTGTGGACTGTTCTCGCACCTCAGCTGTAGATCTGATTACACCTGGTGTTGCTGTTGCTGGTAGTTGGAGACCCTGGGCCTCTAATTGAAAGGACCAACTGTGGGCTCTGTAAAGATACATATGATTAGAAGCAAAATAAACCACCAAAATGCAGTATTAAACAACAAAAATATTATTTAAAAGCCTTGCAAATTAATTCAGATTTACACCTGTTTAGTACAGCCATTATTTTAGCACTCTGTATAAGTTGTTATGAATAAAAATTTCTAATTCTAAAACATGGCTTGGAAATCAAACTATACTTAATTCTCATTGTCGGGGACAGGAAACCTGTATAGTATTGTTTACTGTACAGGTTTATCGAGGTCCCCTTTGGTCAACTACCGACCAAAAGGTGCAACCCACAACAGCTGCTCAACTGTTGGCTACCCATTTACTGCAAAATGAACAGAAGCGTCATGTGAGAGTAAAAGTGCCAAAAGATGATTTGGGATCTGGTTGGGTCTTGCCTGCGGATCAAACTCAAGATTCTCTATTGTGAGTTGAAGATGTAGACCACTGTACTGCATGTGTTTTTCACAAAGGCATTTAATGATAGGGAATCCTTTCCCCACCTGATGGTGGGGAGGGATCAAGGGGGGCTAATTTTGTCATCAGGAATGGGTACAAATTGTATGGGTAAATGGGAGGTGGTCCTGTAGTACAGTGATCGGTGCAGTCAGATACACAGATGTTGAGTCACAATAACATGGCTGAAGATATGATGACCAAACCACACATCAGAAGATGAAGAAACGGCGATGTTTCAGTCTATCCTGGACCATTATCAAGTTGTATGTGATGATATACAGTACTTTACATACAACTTGATAGTGGTTCAGGACGGACCAAAACGTCGTCATTTCTTCATTCGATGTGTGGCTTTGGTCATCAGCCAGATATATTTGGTAAATACATGTACTGTACTGTCCTGTACAGTACCATAACCCAGGGTAGCAGAATAGGGTTAACAAGACCAGTCTGTGCTACAGAAAGTATATAAAAAAAATTCTGTACATTTACACATGACATGCATTTGTAGTATTTATAGTATATACCACCAAAATCATTGCTTATATAGTGTGTATAAATGTACATAAACATATATGTTAGTATTTGCTATAAGCAAAACAAGGACAATTTGGTGATAAAATTGGGATTGGGTCCAACCAATATTATTTGGATTTCCGAGGGAGCTGCACACTGCACTTCCAACTGTTTGTATAATTCAAATAATTCACTGTGTCGAGGGACAGGCAGCCAGAGTGTATTTGTACAAGTTAGGCTTATATCGAGGGGGACCCCCAAGGTCAAATTACTGACCCTACCCAGGATGCAACCCCACAACAAGCTGGCTAACTCCTGGGCACCTACCTGCTGCTAGGTGAACAGTGCACTAGGTGATAATAAAAGTGCCCAACCATTTCTGTCCCGTCTGGGATTCGAACCTGGAATTCCTGATTGAGAGTCGAGAACGAACCCGACTGTACTACCGGGACCCCGTAGTACAATAGTATTTATCACATATATATTTATCACATGATAAATACAGCAGCATTTATCACATATATGCATAACTGAATGCAAACTATGCCTATTCATCAAGTATATACACAACTGAATACAAAACTAAGCACTGTATACAGTACAAATACAAATATATACATATTTGGCAAATATACACAACTGAATACAAACTGTGCCTATTTATGATGTATATCCAAGGGAACTGAATACAGTCTAAAAGAATGGGGGAAAATCAGTGCAAGTGAAAGGAGGAATTAACAATCAGGACCAGACTGAGGTAGCGTAGCCCTATTTGCCAAGTGTTAACAGAGACTAAGACTGCATAGTAATTAATTGGGTCTAATTTGTTAATATTAATTGTTGTTAATTAGATTAAATCATTACTTAAATATTAGTTATAATAAAACTAATGAATGGAAAAAAATTCCGAGATTTTGAGAGGACCCGTCATATTGATAGGCCTAAAGCTGTAGTCAGTTTAGCTTATGCCTAAATCCAGTCCTGTTAATGGTGTTTCAACCTTAAATAACAAATAATCAAAGTAAATACATATAACAGACAAATGGGGATGAATCCTACCTCTTTCTAAGGGGCAAGTTCTTCTGAGTAAGAGGTGACTTTGGGCTGGTGGTGGTGATGGCTGCAAACTCGGGAATCATCGCTTCGGGCTCCAAATTCCGCTTGCTTAGGTCCAGCGGGGGAGGCACTGGACGCATCTATGAAAGTCAAAAATAACTTGAAATGAGAGCCAGGAAATTTATGGAGAGTAACTGATGTAGTCAACAACCTGTTGAATAAAGAATCATTCCGAGTAAATAATATTTAAACGTCATACCTATCAATGTTTTCTGTAAGCATATTTTGTACCCTCAGTACATTCATCAACTTTAACATTTAAAACTCGTAAAGAAATTATTCGTAGAAGTAAAATGAGATCACGAGAATGTGATATACAGTATATATGAGAAAATATTGAAGCCATACGATTGGGTTGAACCTGCATTTCTGGCCTTCTAAGGCACATACACTACTGACTGGACCACGAAGTTAAAAGTATTTCGACCGAAAGTACAGTACAGCACTTGCCCGAAATGCTGTGCGTATTAGTGGCTTTAGGTATTGTATGTACAGCTCTATCTATAAATCCAACATTATGTTCATAACTCATCTTCTATGTATGTACTTTTACCTGAATAAACATTTTGAATTTTTTAATTTGAATTTTTTACAACTTGTGTGGTGTTCAGAAGGCACTGCACGGTACCACAATCCAAGTTTTACGAGTACTAGTACAGTGGTGTGTGAGCCCGAGGAACTTAGGGATGCGAGTTTGGATCCCATCGTACACCTGCAATATTTTTTGTTTATGAAAGCGATACTAAGACCATTGTCCCTTTGATCTATAATATCAAGATGCATCAACAAAGCACCAGAACCAAATGGTTGAAGCATCGAACCTGAAAACTCTTTCCTGGTTTATAACTTTCAGTATCAGATTTAAATAGGCAGGTCATGATATTATCTAATTTCTCATGACATTGTCTAATTTCTGGAAATGAAGCCTATAATGCTGTGTGTTCCTCATCAATGGGCCCAAAGTGTAAAATAAATATCTGACACTGTTAGGAAATAAGGAGGCTAGAGAAGACTGACTGTGTAGCGGAAGAAGGCCACAACCCTCAGAGCCAGCTTAGGTGGGGTATAGGGGAATGCAAACTGATTCCAGGGGAGGCAACCCTGGCCTTGATCAGAACAAAATCAAATGCTAGAACACACACAAAATATAAATAAAGCAATGGCTTCACGAGAAAATCATGTTCCAAGGAAACCAGCACTACTTAAGTAACAATCAAGCAGCAGGCAAGAGGGTCAAACGTTACGGATGTTTGGCAGTATCACAATGCAGAAGTGAGGTGGCATGCCAGGCGAGAGCTTAAGACAACGCTGTCTGGTGGTGGTCAGGTGCACCTCGGTCAGGATATTCCTCCCCCCCCCTCCTCCATGGCAATGATTGCTTGCCTTATTTACCTAGGGGTGCCTAATTTCTTTCAGGCAGTCACTTGATTTCTTGGGTCAAACACTTCAAGATGGTTTTTCGTTAGTTTTGTGACTGATCTTTGACCCTATGCTTCCATGGCTTCATAGAATGAGCCAGACTCTGGTCCTGGCTTCCTGTAGGCTAGTATGGGCCCTGGAGACCTAGTGTGTTGGACGAAGGTGTGATGCAACCAGAGTAAGGCTCAAGTCACTAGTCTCTCCCAGAATTATGTACAAAAAATTTCCCCCACATCTTTGGGGAGGTGCAGATATAGGCTATGCAATGAGGCATAACTAATTCCCTCGCCCCCAAAAAAAAATCTTAAAAATAAGAATTGTGTGTTAATGGAATCCCAACTTACTGCCAAGAATCTGATAGATCTGAGGATTAGCAAAGATTTGTGCTGTGTTCATTTGTGCAACTCACTCACCAATTTGCCTAACTTCAAAATTCACTTGTGAATTGGGAAACTGGGTACAAAAATGCATATCTGCATAACTTCAAATCTATGTAATGCAGTTTTGTGCAAACCAAGGGGACCTGTAATGTTCAGGGGCTGGGAGCTTCAAAATATTCGTCCAAATATGAAAACCGTATAGTATAAAATGTTAAATCTCACATTATTTGGCATCAGCGCCTTGAAAATTTTGTCCCAATATGTTAAGAAATGGATTTTATACGAATTTAAAAAAAAAAAAAAAAAAAAAAATCCACAACCAGTACTGATGATAACAATAACACCTAGTTAGTGAACTCATGGATAATGCAGGGAGAAAGAGATGCAAGCACCTGTCCGATGCAAAAAGAAGAAAAGTAGTAGTAAGGAGGGTCCACAAAGTGGATATGCAGCTGGTGCCTTCTAGGATATGCAGTCCCCATGGCGTAGTATGACACGCGCCTGGCGTTTTGAGAACGCTTTATCCTGGGTTCATATCCTGGCCAGGATACGAACATGTCATGTCATAAATTCAAACTCCTATATTCCTTATCAAGAAATTAAACTTAACTTTTCTGCATGAACAGGATTTTCATCTTTGAGACAACATACAAACTTCAGTTTCAGAGCGACTCTCACCATTTTTACATATGTGCAACGTTCTTAGTTCTAAGGTTTCATTGCTTGTTTATTCATAAACCCATAACTTTGAGAGTTAAAAATGTTTGCCTTTTAATTTTGGCATATTTTGAAGGCCACATTGACCCTTTTTTTTTTTTTTTTACAGTAAACTATACTCAAACAATATTTAAAACAATGAAAATGAATGTTATATGTCATTTTGAACCCCTTAATGCATTATATATATGTATTGTACATATTTATTAATCTGTTGTCAGAGACTGGATGCCTATACTCAAGCCTGTTTGTCACTTTTCACCCATAAGTAATCGGGGACCTGATTGTTAAATAATTGAGGGGTCATATTTCTGGGAAACTATTAAGAATAAAGCTTACCAAAAGCTACTGGAAGGGAAAGCTCTCAATCTGCTAACAGGAGTCAGCAGTCGTCTGCTCCTGTACCCACCTGTGTGTAAAACTAGTAGGGTAAGGCTTACCCTGAGCTATGGGAAGGGAAAGCGCTCGGCCAGCTAATAGGAGTCGCAAGTTGTCTACCCCTGTATCCACCTGAGCGTAATACAAAATGACCCATTCACTGGGACTGTCATGGAATTTTAACAGCACCCAAGAAAAGAATTTGTCTTCTGAGGATATTGACATACACTACTTAATTTATTTCATGCATACATATGCAAGTGCTCAGGTATATGGCTACATCCTGTAGCTTATACTATACAATATATATATATATATAAATACAGTACAGTATAGCCAAGTTGTGACAAATACATGTTTTAATAAAATGCCATACCTTCCGTTTAATGCTGAGGTCACGGGGCTCCTCAGGAGATGGGGAGTGTGATGACTGATGGGAATCCATGATGCCCATTAGATCAGGAGACATGCGCTCTTCCTCTGCCATGCTGACGTTCATCATCTTGCACGCGTGCTTTAAATACAATGATATATTAATATAAATCTGTATATAAATGAATATGTAATGTTTTAATTATTAGGGGCCTGAAACTGAGAAGATAAATTATATTTTCTTTAACCCAACTGATTTGACAAAGTGGGAACAACACAATACTGTAAGAGCTCACTAATCTGGATCACAGTAACCCAGACCTTTGGTTAATCCGACCACAATTGAGTCTGGGTTCTTGATTATAGTACTGGAACTAATATAATTTGGACAGAAATCCAGACTACTGGGTTTCGGGTCTTACACTTGTGTTAGCGAGTGACATGTGGCTACATGTGTTCATAATACAAATTACATTAAAACAATGCATTGTTTTCCATCTGGTGGGCTATGTATTGTGTCGTGAGGAAACCTGCTGGCACCCTGTGAACCTGCCCATCATTGTCTTCACCCCTCGTGTGAGTCTACATAATGCCATTCCATTACTGAAGGATTTCCTTTTCTAACTTTTTCTTGAATACTGTACACTTTAATAGTTTTTTGTTAAGCCCATGTCTGGTAGCAGCAGCAATCACTATGGAGGTGTTAGCAAATTACGCCATATATTAAAAATAAGCTACAAGTGGCCGAGCTTACTGAAAATGGCTGTTGTGCAGTGTTACAAAGGATTCTAGGATAGCCACAAGTATCTGCGATATAAGGAGGTATAATTTGAAGGGGAAGGGCAGATATCAGGAGAAATCTCTAAGTCATTGCGACTATATAGCACTTGGAAGGGAATGGAGAGGGTTGGGGGGGTGAAGGAAAGGTATGGTGCCCAACCACTTGGATGGTCGGGGATTGAACGCCAACCTGCATGAAGCGAGATCATCACCCCTACCATCCAGCCAAAGTGGCTGGTGTGATATAAGGAAACGTAAAGAACAATTTATGTAATACTTGACTATTAGTGAGAGTGAGGGAATAGGGACTAGTAGAAACTGTAACAGAAAAACTGTGAAGCATGCACAGTTATGAGGCTGTGTATAAATGGTTCCCACAGCACTGCACAGTGGATATATGACAATCTGTTGTGAGGAATAAAGGGCAAAGAGCCGATTATAAGAGAGACAAATGAAAATAAGGAGGCAAGCTAGAATCGATCCTAGCTTGCCTCCTTGGTTGTTAAGATAAGTGTTAAAGACCTTCAACCAGCAAAGCCTCAGCAGCCAAGAACTTGTACAGTAATTTTAGGGTTAGATAGGCTGTGTCTAAGCTAGGCTATCTTCTTGAGGTTATCTTGAGATGATTTCGGAGCTCAGCATACCCGCGGCCCAGTCCTTGACCAGGCCTCCTTTTTGTTACACACCCCCAGGAAGCAGCTGGAGGTGTTCGATCTCCTCCGGGGATCGAACCCGGAACCTTAAGACTACAAATCCCAAGCGCTATCCACTCAGCTGTCAGGCCCCAAGGCTAGGTTAGGGGAATTAGACAATCAAAATCCTTCATCAATCAAGCAGACATTGACACCAAAAAGCTAAGTTGAAATTTGTTATCATTCACATTTATTACATGAAGAACCTCCCTTAACCATGTAAATTTATGTTTATTGAATGTGGAAATACAAATTATGTTGTGTAACAAAAACAGGCAAATTTGTAATTTGTATTTTTTACATTCTTTGTAAGAAAGTTGGCTAATTTGGACATACTGTATGTGTGATTCGGATTGGGGTTGTCCCCCATATGATTCAGATTAGTGGGCGTAGACAGTGTTTACAGTATTGCACAGTATAATTCCCGTTGTCGGGGCCAGAAGGCCTGTTAAGCTTATCGAGGTCCTCCCTAGGCCAATTTTTCCAAGATGGAACTCATAACAGTCGCCTAACTCCCAGATACTTATTTACTGCTAGGGGGGAACAGAGACATCAGGTGAAAGGAAACATGTCCAATCATTTCAGTCTTGCTCAGGGACAGAAATGCCCCCCGGATCCTCAATTGTGAGTTGAGGATGTAGACCACTGTCCTACAGGACCCCCAATGAAATCTTTAAAATCTAGTTTGACATAAGAGTATTAAATAGCATAAATATGATACTTTTTGTTATCAATCCTATTCTACATTGCTATACCTTTAATTTTGAGTCAATCAAGAATACAAAATTATCTTTTAAACACAAAAAACAATGTCTAGAATAAAAAAAAAAAAAAACATTATGCCTGGAACTAAACAAAAATAATGCCTGAAAATGTAATCAGAAGACGTAAACCTAGTACAGTATTTTAGCTTAGCAGTTAATATGTACAAATATAAAGTAATCCTAGAGAATGCTTCGGCCATTAACCACATTACTTGGATGCAAAAGATAAATATGGTTTTATACTGTTGGGACGGAAGGAAAACAGAAGCATTGCAAGCAAGTCACCCACACTTAACTTGAAGTGGTAGGCGACTTGAAATGTTGTGGTATACACACACTGTGGTATATCTGTGGTATACCACAGGTATATGTGGAAATGCTGTGGTACACACACTAGTATACCTGTGGAATACACACACTGTGGTACACCTGTGGTATACCACAACATTTCCACATATACCTGTGGTGTACTTTATTTACATACAAATTTCATACATTTAAAAGCCATTTAGAAAGTCAGATTAACATTATGCTACAATTTGTTAAAATATAAGCCAAATAAAAGTAAATTAAAAATACAACACAGCACTGTACCCATAATGCATTTTCACATTCAACATGCAAGGCACAAAATGACTAACGCACTCCGTTCTCTTAATTTGCAGTCTTCGTAGAAAATACATGTTTTTTTTTTTTGCCTAACCTGAACATAACAAACCCACGCAACCCATCTAACCTATAGAGGTCAATACACAGAAAATGTCAATATTTGCAGGATTTTTTTTTCACTAACTTGGAAGGTTACATTTTAAACAGATTGGTCAGATCCATAAAAATGCAACATGCAGGCGAGAGGACAGGTTGAATTACTGGTAACACACACACACACACACACACACACACACACACACACACACACACACACACACACACTTTTTTTTTTTTTAGAGAAGGTGGTGGAGGCCAAGACCGTCAGTAGTTTCAAAGCGTTATATGACAAAGAGTGCTGGGAAGACGGGACACCACGAGCGTAGCTCTCATCCTGTAACTACACTTAGGTAATTACACTTAGGTAATTACACACACACACACACACATGCCTATCCATATTCAGAACAAATAATAATGCCCAGCTTTAATATCTAAACAACGGGAAACAAAAACTAAACACTGGGGAATGACACTTCACCTAAAATTAAAAACACTGTAGCAGGTACCGAACACATTCATTGTTAACTGCTCTACCTGATACAACTGTAAGGGCTGGCGTATTGTACGAAATACACCATAATTATATTTTATTTGGCTTCGGAATAAGTACAGTAAATCTTAAAGTACCTTGGGGGTACCTTGGGGTAAAGTGACGGTTAACTGTGCCTGCTTAACTCTCCTTTTCCAGGTGACACCACAGAAGCTACGATATAATGCCAGAATTTTTTGCATATCAGCAGTGTCATACAATATACAATTTATGTACAGTACTTACTAATAACCACTGTAACATGTTCTAATCTTTATTGCATCAATTTAAATGATTTTATCATCATCATCATCATCATCATCATCATATACTGTAATTAGGGAAGTGACATTTTAAGATGAGAACTACGAGCAAGATGATTCATTTTCCCTATAACCTTTGTCAGATGACATGTTGGAACCCTAGACTGATGCCACTCCACTCCATGGAAGTGGGAGATGGGGTAGTGAAATGAATGCAGCATCCTCACCCAAACCTGTGCAATATGCACACTGCAATTGTAAAGCTGCAGCAGGACCACAGCTTGGGGAAAAAATATGTTGAGAGAGAAATGTCACCCATCAAGCAAACATTGTTCAAATATTGTAAGGGGCATGACAGTCGATACCAAAATAAATATTAACTGACAAAGAAAAAACACATCAATTTCAAATTATTCCGAACATCTACATATTCAATGAACACTGTACATACTGCATGCAGTTTATTTCACTATTCACAAAGGAATTATCACTACATATTAGTAGGTGGCCTGTGGTGCTTACATTTACAGACTTAAGTTAAACTCATCACTAATCATACTAACCTAAAATATCCTAGCTATAAACTAACTAAACATTCCTCAATAGCATTGTTGAGTTTGCAATAAGCTAATCTTTCCTAATGTAGAATGGAATTTATCCAGAAAATCAAAATGTAACTGGACGAGTCAGGTTGGTAAAGGTGAACATGTTATTATGACACTATGAGACTGCACATCATTTGAGTAAACTATCCATCCAGTGGGATGTGTGCACTATGTGGTGGCATGCACACACTATATGGTGGCCTGCGCCCACTATGTAGTGGCATGCACGCACTATGTGGTGGCCTGCACGCACTATGTGGTGGCATGCACGCACTATGTGGTGGCCTACACGCACTATGTGGTGGCCTGCGCGCACTATGTGGTGGCCTGCGCGCACTATGTGGTGGCATGCGCGCATTATGTGGTGGCCTGCACGCACTATGTGGTGGCATGCGCGCACTATGTGGTGGCCTGCACGCACTATGTGGTGGCATGCGCGCACTATGTGGTGGCATGCGCGCACTATGTGGTGGCCTGCACGCACTATGTGGTGGCATGCGCGCACTATGTGGTGGCCTGCACGCACTATGTGGTGGCCTGCACGCACTATGTGGTGGCCTGCGCGCACTATGTGGTGGCATGCGCGCACTATGTGGTGGCCTGCGCGCACTATGTGGTGGCCTGCGCGCACTATGTGGTGGCCTGCGCGCACTATGTGGTGGCCTGCGCGCACTATGTGGTGGCATGCACACACTATGTGGTGGCCTGCGCCCACTATGTGGTGGCATGCACACACTATGTGGTGGCCTGCGCGCACTATGTGGTGGCATGCACGCACTATGTGGTGGCATGCACGCACTATGTGGTGGCATGCACGCACTATGTGGTGGCATGCACGCACTATGTGGTGGCCTGCGCCCACTATGTGGTGGCATGCACGCACTATGTGGTGGCCTGCGCGCACTATGTGGTGGCCTGCGCGCACTATGTGGTGGCCTGCGCGCACTATGTGGTGGCCTGCGCGCACTATGTGGTGGCATGCGCCCACTATGTGGTGGCATGCACGCACTATGTGGTGGCCTGCGCGCACTATGTGGTGGCCTGCGCGCACTATGTGGTGGCCTGCGCGCACTATGTGGTGGCCTGCGCGCACTATGTGGTGGCCTGCGCGCACTATGTGGTGGCCTGCGCGCACTATGTGGTGGCCTGCGCCCACTATGTGGTGGCCTGCGCCCACTATGTGGTGGCATGCGCCCACTATGTGGTGGCCTGCGCCCACTATGTGGTGGCATGCACGCACTATGTGGCGGCCTGCGCCCACTATGTGGTGGCCTGCGCCCACTATGTGGTGGCCTGCGCCCACTATGTGGTGGCCTGCGCGCACTCTGTGGTGGCCTGCGCCCACTATGTGGTGGGATGCACGCACTATGTGGTGGGATGCGCGCACTATGTGGTGGCATGCGCGCACTATGTGGTGGCATGCGCGCACTATGTGGTGGCATGCGCGCACTATGTGGTGGCATGCGCGCACTATGTGGTGGCATGCGCGCACTATGTGGTGGCATGCGCGCACTATGTGGTGGCATGCGCGCACTATGTGGTGGCATGCGCGCACTATGTGGTGGCATGCGCGCACTATGTGGTGGCATGCGCGCACTATGTGGTGGCATGCGCGCACTATGTGGTGGCATGCGCGCACTATGTGGTGGCATGCGCGCACTATGTGGTGGCATGCGCGCACTATGTGGTGGCATGCGCGCACTATGTGGTGGCATGCGCGCACTATGTGGTGGCATGCGCGCACTATGTGGTGGCATGCGCGCACTATGTAAAGGCATGCATTCAACCATAAAATGTCATGCACACTATTTTCAAAAGCCATCCAGCACTAAGTAATAGCACGCATGCAGTATGTACATATATGCCATGCACGCAACTATGAAACGACATGCACACACTATGTAATGCTGTAGTGCACTGTCAAACAAGAGGCCAGCATATGGCTTACAGTTCTAAAACCCTCCACACTTCAATCTCCAACCCCCCCCCCCCCCCAACTCACAAAAAATTATTTTACCTATCAAATCCCAATAAGTTGTTGACAGCAATAAACAGATGCTGGGACCCATATATGAACTACCACTAAAACCACCAGAAAATGCTAAATATTGGCCAGTGTGAAAATTGGCAATTCAATTACATACAAGATACTGCTAAAGATTTAGTGGTAATATTTGCATTGACAAAAACTAATTTACTAATAATATAACTGTAGATAATACTGTAGTAATTTGTTATTACTGTACCTATAATGTGTTCCTGTACCATCAAAGCATATACAGTAGAAGCTTTAAGATATATCTAATTTTCTGATTGTCTAAACCATATTATATATATATATATATATATATATATATATATATATATATATATATATATATATATATATATATATATATATATATATATATATATATATACAGTATATATATTTGCTAGGTTAGGATGTATTTGTTCAGTGTTAGGTGTTAGGCTTGGTTGGGTTAGGTTGGGGAAGGTTAGGTAAGGTAGAATTTATAATCCATTCATGAATCAACAGGTGTACAATGTGATTTGCATCCCATGTGTTTGTATTCCATGTGTTTGCATCCCATGTGTTTGCACCCCATGTGTTTGCACCCCATGTGTTTGCACCCCATGTGTTTGCACCCCATGTGTTTGCATCCCATGTGTTTGCATCCCATGTGTTTGCATCCCATGTGTTTGCACCCCATGTGTTTGCACCCCAAGTGTTTGCATCCCAAGAGTTTGCATCCCAAGAGTTTGCATCCCAAGAGTTTGCATCCCAAGTGTTTGCATCCCAAGTGTTTGCATCCCAAGTGTTTGCATCCCAAGTGTTTGCATCCCAAGTGTTTGCATCCCATGTGTTTGCAGCCCATGTGTTTGCATCCCATATGTTTGCATCCCATGTGTTTGCAGCCCATGTGTTTGCAGCCCATGTGTTTGCAGCCCATGTGTTTGCAGCCCATGTGTTTGCATCCTAATTATTATTATTATTATCATCATTATTTCTGAGGATTAAATGTAATTTGGAGTTATGGATACTGTACTTCTGTAGAAAATTGATACCGTTTATTAAACAAAGCCATACACAAATTTTAATAGTCAAACAAGTATGTAAAATTGAAAATTAAATTATGCGGATCAAAAATTTAAATTAGACCAAAACTGTGTTACCAGTATTGTACATTTCCCAACTTTCTCAAAATAATAATAGCAAGACTAATTATGGCAACAATAATAACTAGAGATTATCTAGTAAAATGCAACAATTCAGAAGAAAAACAATTAAAAACACTGGTAAATCCACTTTATAATAAGTTTCACAGCCTATAATTATGAAAGCGTTTCCTGCCTGAAACATTGTGTGTGTGTTTTAGTGCCTTTGCATGAATGTAAAAATAACAGTCCGATGTAATCTCACCAACCTATTGTTCCTTCTTGCAAATAAAAATTATTATTATCATAAAGAAGTACATAGTACTGTCTTGAATTACAATTCCATTACAGTATTTCTCAACTCCATAGCAATAATATACGCAAGAATTACATCCATACCGAGTAACAAACATTCACTTCAGTTTGGAACAGCCAGCCCATATATCGATGATAATATATCCCATTTGAAATTGGATCCCAATTACAAAATATAATACAAATTTCAATACTGTCCTAATGTATTTTTATGAAACAAGTATTCTGGTAATTTAAGCTACCCGATGACAAGGAAGTCTGAATTCCATTAATTCATTGTAAATGTCAAGAGCAAAATGCCAAGGAGAGTTTTGACAGTTGTGTATCAGGTTTGTGGAGAAGTGACAGACGATGCAGCGGGAAGAGTTACGGGTGTGTTAACAGCCGGGAAGGAAGGAGAGTGATCTTATGATTACTGCAAAAAATATAGTGTGATCTTATGATTATGTTAAATGGCATGCATGTAGTGAAGAGTGATCTTACAGTTCTGTTAATGTGGGAGGAGTATAGAGAGAAGAGTGATCTTACAGGTGTGTAAGGGAAAGGAAAGTCTTCCTTTCATGTAAAATCTCTTTATGTATGTACCTTTGCCTAAATAAAAATTATTATTATTATTAAAGTGATCTCACTGGTGAGTTATCAGTGTGGAGGGAAGGAGTGTGATCTTACAGGTGTATAAGGGAAAGGAAAGTGATCTCACTGGTGAGTTATCAGTGTGGAGGGAAGGAGTGTGATCTTACAGGTGTGTAGGGGAAAGGAAAGTGATCTCACTGGTAAGTTATCAGTGTGGAGGGAAGGAGAGTGATCTTACAGGTGTGAGAAAGTGATCTCACTGGTGAGTTATCAGTGGAAGAAAGATGAGCGATCTTACAGGTGTGTAAGGGAAAGGAAAGTGATCTCACTGGCGAGTTATCAGTGTGGAAGAAAGGAGAGTGATCTTACAGGTGTGTTAGAGAAAGGAAAATGATCTTGCCGTTATGAGTTATTGGTATGGAGGGCACACATAGACTCGCTGTTATCTTAACACTAAGACTGAACCTACTCTCATATTAACATTGTTAAAGGTATGAGGATGGACTCACTATTTTAACACAACAGTGAGTCTATCACCACACTATTTACACAATTGTGAGTCCATCCTCACATTACTAACACTAGTGTGTGGATGGACTTACTGTTGTGTTAATGGTGTGAGGATGGACTTACTGTTGTGTCAACGGTGTGTGGATGGACTTGCTGTTGTGTTAATGGTGTGTGGATGGACTTACTGTTGTGTTAATGGTGTGAGGATGGACTTACTGTTGTGTTAATGGTGTGTGGATGGACTTACTGTTGTGGTAACGGTGTGAGGATCGACTTACTGTTGTGTTAATGGTGTTAGGATGGACTTACTGTTGTGTTAATGGTGTGAGGATGGACTTACTGTTGTGTTAATAGTGTGAGGATAGACTTACTGTTGTGTTAATAGTGTGAGGATAGACTTACTGTTGTGTTAACGGTGTGTGGATGGACTTACTGTTGTGTTAACGGTGTGTGGATGGACTTACTGTTGTGTTAATGGTGTGAGGATGGACTTACTGTTGTGTCAACGGTGTGTGGATGGACTTACTGTTGTGTTAATGGTGTTAGGATGGACTTACTGTTGTGTTAATGGTGTGAGGATGGACTTACTGTTGTGTTAATAGTGTGAGGATAGACTTACTGTTGTGTTAACGGTGTGTGGATGGACTTACTGTTGTGTTAACGGTGTGTGGATGGACTTACTGTTGTGTTAACGGTGCTAACGGCAAGAGACTGGACCTAGTGTTGTGTTGACAGCACAAGAGACAGAGAACTTAGAGTTGCGTTAACAGCGTGAGGACGGACTTACTGTGACAATACCGGTGAGTGTGTGGCGAGAGAGAGCAGCAGCAGGTCGTGGAGTGTGTAGCGGCGGCTGCCCCGACGACGACGACGACGACGACGACGACGACAAGGACTCGCAGACCACAATCAACAAGTGCACATCTTTGCCCCCCCGTCTTTCAAGAAGAAGAATAAGAAGTAGAAAAAAATAGTCCAGTGCGGGCCACCACTTCACTACTGGCTGCTCATGGCGGCTCCTGCGCCCATTTCTAGTGGCAAGCCGACGTCGCTAGGGCTCCGTGAAAGTGTCAGCGAGGTGCGGGCGCCATGGCACGGAGTTTGACGCGGAGGGGAAAGGCACTTACCAAGAGAGACCCTTCGCTACTGCCCTCGCCAAAACAAAACACCGCTAATCAACAAGGTTCCAATACTCTTCCGCGGGAAATAACCCCTCGGGCGCGCGACATTTCAGGCTTATGGGCGACCATGGCCTCATGGAACTCGTAATTTCAAGTCGCTTCGAGGTGGAATTATCGAGCCAGGGACGGAGGAGGGTTAGATCCGCTCGGCACGAGGTGCGAGTAAGTTTTAAGAGACTTGGCGGCCCGAGCGCACTTTTTACTCCATGTTCCGTGACCATGACCTCAGAGTTGGCCGACGTTGCCACATCAATCCTTACGGATACTCATATATTAAACCAATAAATTACACACTATTTTTAACCCTTTTCTAACCCATAATAATAAATATAATTATCATTTTAATTGATAAAGGGTAGAGTTGTGATTAGAAGAGGATTAACGAATATATGCAAATAAGTTACTTGGCAGGACAAGGACGTTAGAGGCTACAGCAGGTGGATTGAAGGCAGGTAAGCATGGGCGTCATCTGCTCCCACCACCCAAACTCCTCACATATTTACACTTTCCAACCCACTCCGCTATCCAAGCAACGTATCCATAAGAAAATAATATCCTAAACTCCATTCAAACGGCAAATAAAGCATGAGAGTGGATATCAAAAGCCAGATTATCCTGGATTAAAGAGATGCATAATACGACATGGCCACTTCTCCAAAGAAGGTCCTACCCCTAGCTTTGGTCAGAGTTGCTCATCCAACCTGCGCCCCGTCCATTTCTGTCTGTTGACTTGGCTTTCCGTCCTTAAACATATTTTATACTTCTCCAAAGGGCTCGGAAGGCAAGATAATTTATGTCACCTTTGGCATTTTGGCGTAGCAAAGGGTACATATTAGGTAGAGTCAGTGCTGATATTTATTATTTGTTCACTGTTACACAAAATAATGCAATAACGTGCAATTTAGTGATCAATTTACAAAAGAAAGACACATTCTCTTGTTCAATATGTGATTAAAGGATATTCGCATTCAGGCTACATGAATGAATCCAAAGTTCAATACATCAAATTTAAATTCTAATTTCCCCAATCGGTGTAACTCACATTAATATAATATTCGCTATGAACAGATACCGCTCTATCGTAATCTTACAGTGTACCCGCAATACTACTACCCATATTATATATGACTTCTGCATAAATAATTATTATTATGCAGTTACTGACACACAAAGGCCAGAGAGCACGAGTATAAAGAGCTATGACATGTTTAGATCTAATAATTATATGTACGGGCAACATAAAACATCCACTAGACAGTGTGACATTGTAATTGCTAGAATTAGGCTGTTATGCTGGGATATCGATATCTATAACAGGTGGCTGCAGGTAATGAATCCCCCAATGGTGAACATTCCAATTGTAAACAATGTGAACAAGAGCTGGGACATACTCTCCAACACTATATCTGTGACTGCCCTGTTAGAAGTGACTTCAGACCAAATAGTATAAGGTGCTTTACACTCTGTAATTACTTCATACATTCAGGAATATTGGAAGATATTCTTGTGCTGTACCCAGAGTGTACAAGTGGAGGCTAATTTTTTGAGATATATACAAGAGTTGTTACATTCTTGTACAGCCACTAGTACGCGTAGCGTTTCGGGCAAGTCCTTAATCCTATGGTCCCTGGAATACGATCCCCTGCCGCGAAGAATCGTTTTTTCATCTAAGTACACATTTTACTGTTGCGTTAAACAGAGGCTACAGTTAAGGAATTGCGCCCAGTAAATCCTCCCCGGCCAGGATACGAACCCATGACAAAGAGCTCGCGGAACGCCAGGCGAGTGTCTTACCACTACACCACGGAGACTGCTAGTAAATCAATCAACCTAACATTTCCTGTGCTCCCGTGATTGCATGTATGACTAACCTCCTGTGAGATAGAGTAAACTTATAGCTAGTTTCTGCTCCAGACTCTCTAGTCCTTCACAAGGGCAGCAGCACATTTAAAAAAAATGACAAACTAAGCGTTGCCTAAGGGTTCAAAGCTGTGAGGACAGTCGGGTTCGTTCCCGACTCACAATTGGGAATCCCGGGCTCGAACCCCGGGTGGGACAGAAAATGGTAAGCCTAACGAATATGTACAAAGGGTCCTTGACCCGAGATCATATATATATATATATATATATATATATATATATATATATATATATATATATATATATATATATATATATGTCGTACCTAGTAGTTTAGTTTATTATGTACCCCATACCCATATCCTGTGAGTGGCAGTGGACCCCATACCCATCCTGTGGGTAGTAGTGGACCCCATACCCATCCTGTGGGTAGTAGTGGACCCCATACTCATCCTGTGGGTGGTAGTGGACCCCATACTCATCCTGTGGGTGGTAGTGGACCCCATACTCATCCTGTGGGTGGTAGTGGACCCCATACACATCCTGTGGGTGGTAGTGGACCCCATACCCATCCTGTGGGTGGTAGTGGACCCCATACTCATCCTGTGGGTGGTAGTGGACCCCATACTCATCCTGTGGGTGGTAGTGGACCCCATACTCATCCTGTGGGTGGTAGTGGACCCCATACTCATCCTGTGGGTGGTAGTGGACCCCATACCCATCGTGTGAGTGACAGTGAGATCTCAGGAACTAAGATTGTACAGGAACACCTCAGAGAGTTGGCGAGACCTCTCGACCGGCGTGTACCAACTGCCCTCTGTGAAGACCAACTTCAGATTAAAATCCTGCAGGGGGACTTGATATAAACCTAACCTTGCAGGAGGACTTGATATAAACCTAACCTTGCAGGGGGACTTGATATAAACCTAACCTTGCAGGAGGACTTGATATAAACCTAACCTTGCAGGGGGACTTGATATAAACCTAACCTTGCAGGGGGACTTGATATAAACCTAACCTTGCAGGAGGACTTGATATAAACCTTGCCTTGCAGGGGGACTTGATATAAACCTAACCTTGCAGGGGGACTTGATATAAACCTAACCTTGCAGGGGGACTTGATATAAACCTAACCTTGCAGGGGGACTTGATATAAACCTAACCTTGCAAGGAGACTTCATATAAACCTAACCTTGCAAGGAGACTTCATATAAACCTAACCTTGCAAGGAGACTTCATATAAACCTAACCTTGCAAGGAGACTTCATATAAACCTAACCTTGCAGGGGGACTTGATATAAACCTAACCTTGCAAGGAGACTTCATATAAACCTGACCTTGCAAGGAGACTTCATATACACCTAACCTTGCAAGGAGACTTCATATACACCTAACGTTGCAAGGAGACTTCATATAAACCTAACCTTGCAAGGAGACTTCATATAAACCTAACCTTGCAAGGAGACTTCATATAAACACACATTCGTGCAACTCCTCACGTTTACAATCACTGCTTCACTCTGACGATAAAATAACTCATTTGGAGGGTCGTAGTAGCTAGTAAATTTGCATGTGAACACTGAGAGAGAGGATGAGTTCCATGGGGGATTGATCGCCGGCCCTGCAAGCAGGGAACCCGATGTTCTTCTGGCATGAGTTTCGGATCTCAGGATCCGAATTGCTTGACCATTTTTCTCCGGAGCAAGTAACTTGTTTTACAACGGAAACAGTTGAAAAACTTTATATATATATATATATCTATACAGGCAAGATCAGTCCTAAATGACGCTCCTCGCACGAGTGGGCCGAGCACAGCGCTGCCCTGCACCACCTGACCTGCTCGGCCGACCTGCGCCGTTATCCAGCTGGCTGACCTGCTCGGCCGACCTGCGCCGTTATCCAGCTGATGACTTGCTCGGCCGACCTGCGCCGTTATCCAGCCGGCTGACCTGCTCGGCCGACCTGCGCCGTTATCCAGCCGGCTGACCTGCTCGGCCGACCTGCGCCGTTATCCAGCTGATGACCTGCTCGGCCGACCTGCGCCGTTATCCAGCTGATGACCTGCTCGGCCGACCTGCGCCGTTATCCAGCTGATGACCTGCTCGGCCGACCTGCGCCGTTATCCAGCTGATGACCTGCTCGGCCGACCTGCGCCGTTATCCAGCTGGCTGACCTGCTCGGCCGACCTGTGCCGTTATCCAGCTGATGACCTGCTCGGCCGACCTGCGCCGTTATCCAGCTGGCTGACCTGCTCGGCCGACCTGCGCCGTTATCCAGCTGGCTGACCTGCTCGGCCGACCTGCGCCGTTATCCAGCCGGCTGACCTGCTCGGCCGACCTGCGCCGTTATCCAGCTGATGACCTGCTCGGCCGACCTGCGCCGTTATCCAGCCGGCTGACCTGCTCGGCCGACCTGCGCCGTTATCGAGCTGGCTGACCTGCTCGGCCGACCTGCGCCGTTATCTAGGGATTCAGCAGCAGGTTATATAGGATATAAGCGAGCGCGCGTGTGCGCACACACATACACGCTGCTAATCACCTTTCAGACGTCCTGAGAATAATAACAAAAGCTTGACGTATAGACCAATACAGAACAAAGTGGAGCCCCAGATGTGTTTATCATTGGTCTCCTGAAGGCACGGGTCGACCACCTTACATGCTCTGTAAACTACCGCCCCATGGGAATGGCCTCGTTACTGTACGCCAGTATAAACCGGTTCAGGGGTCCCGGTACGACAGTTTGGGTTCGTTCGCGACACACAATCCAGAATACCGGGTTCGAATCCCTGGCGGGATAGACATGGCCTGAAGCCTGCCTGGTGGGGGGAGGGGGGACCTCGATTTAAGACAAATGTGTATGACTATATATACACTCTGGCTTCCTGTCCCCCCGACACAATGAATTATTATTATTGTAAGTGATTA
>NC_059588.1:6383180-6395680 GCF_020424385.1 Procambarus clarkii | reverse complement strand
CACACACACCTTCCCTGCCCACACACACACACCTTCCCTGCCAACACACACACACCTTCCCTGCCCACACACACACCTTCTCTGCCCACACACACACACCTTCCCTGCCCACACACACCTTCCCTGCCCACACACACACACACACCTTCCCTGCCCACACACACACACACACCTTCCCTGCCCACACACACACACACCTTCCCTGCCCACACACACACACCTTCCCTGCCCACACACACACACACACCTTCCCTGCTCACACACACACACCTTCCTTGCCCACACACACACACCTTCCCTGCCCACACACACACACACACCTTCCCTGCCCACACACACACACCTTCCCTGCCCACACACACACACCTTCCCTGCCCACACACACACACCTTCCCTGCCCACACACACACACACACACCTTCCCTGCCCACACACACACACCTTCCCTGCCCACACACACACACACACACCTTCCCTGCCCACACACACACACCCTTCCCTGCCAACACACACACACCTTCCCTGCCCACACACACACACCTTCCCTGCCCACACACACACACACACACACCTTCCCTGCCCACACACACACACACCTTCCCTGCCCACACACACACACACCTTCCCTGCCCACACACACACACCTTCCCTGCCCACACACACACACACCTTCCCCACACACACACACACACACACACCTTCCCTGCCCACACACACACACCTTCCCTGCCCACACACACACACACCTTCCCCCCACACACACACACACACCTTCCCTGCCCACACACACATACGCCTTCCCTGCCCACACACACACACACCTTCCCTGCCCACACACACACACACCTTCCCTGCCCACACACACACACGCCTTCCCTGCCCACACACACACACACCTTCCCTGCCCACACACACACACACCTTCCCTGCCCACACACACACACACCTTCCCTGCCACACACACACACCTTCCCTGCCCACACACACACACACCTTCCCTGCCCACACACACACACACACACAAACCTTCCCTGCCCACACACACACACACGCCTTCCCTGCCCACACACACACACACCTTCTCTGCCCACACACACACCTTCCCTGCCCACACACACACACACACACGCCTTCCCTGCCCACACACACACACACACACACACCTTCCCTGCCCACACACACACACACACACCTTCCCTGCCCACACACACACACACCTTCTCTGCCCACACACACACCTTCCCTGCCCACACACACACACACGCCTTCCCTGCCCACACACACACACACCTTCCCTGCCCACACACACACACACGCCTTCCCTGCCCACACACACACACACCTTCCCTGCCCACACACACACACACCTTCCCTGCCCACACACACACACACACACACACACCTTCCCTGCCCACACACACACACACCTTCCCTGCCCACACACACACACACACCTTCCCCCCATCACATCTCACCCTTCTCATATATGCCTTCTCCCATCAGTGTAACCCAAATATTGCGCCCAGAAGGTCAGTCTCTCATCTGAACATACATTTAGAAGATAAATATCTCAATTTACGATTATTTAAACAAACAGTAAAGCTACGGACTCGACGCTGTATATTTCAGATTCACAGACTTGGTGAAGGAGATCTTTCAGGTGGTAAACATGTCCCTGAGGGCATCCCCGGGAGAGGACACGAAAGGTGGGGGGAGGGGGGAGTAACACTTAGATGACAAATTTAACACAAGTTTATTAAGACAAAGTCATGATATTCACCAAACTCTAAGTCAGTACTCTGATCCTGGCAACTGTTAAGACATCCTACATGGACTAATGTCTTAAAATTAACGTGATATACAAAAATTAACATGATATACATGATATACATAATATACATGATATACATGATATACATGATATACATGATATACATGATGTAGATGATATACATGATATACATGATACACATGATATATATGTTATGCATGATATACATGATATATATGATATACATGATATACATGATATACATGATATATATGATATACATGATATACATGATATATATGATATACATGATATACATGATATACATGATATACATGATGTAGATGATATACACATTGTTACTCTAACAGCACAATACAATTAACTAAAAATACTCATAAGGTTAACAATACACCGGAGGTGGGACTGGTGCATCAGGTGAAAGAAACTCTGCCTATTTATTTCTGCCTCGGCCGGGAATCGAACCCGCGCTCTTAGGACTACAACCCCCGAGCGCTGTCCACTCAGCCTTCGAGGCCCCACAAAGTCCCTGTATTTACTATTTGTGTCTGAAGAATTGAGATATTAGCTCTTGGACCCCGCCTTTCTAACCAATCTATTTTTCCTCTATTATATCTACTACATATATTTCTCTCAAACACACACACACACACACACACACACACACACACACACACACACACACACACACACACACACACACACACACACACACGCACACACAGGTGGAAACTGAGTGCCCAAATGAGCCACAGAGATATTAGAAAGAACTTTTTTAGTGTCAGAGTAGTTAACAAATGGAATGCATTAGGCAGTGATGTGGTGGAGGCTGACTCCATACACAGTTTCAAGTGTAGATATGATAGAGCCCAATAGGTTCAGGAATCTGTACACCTGTTGATTGACGGTTGAGAGGCGGGACCAAAGAGCCAGAACTCAACCCCCGCAAGCACAATTAGGTGAGTACACAACCCACAAGAATGGGGGGAAACGATGAACCAGTGAGACTTGAACTAGTCTTCACTCTGAACGACTCTGACATAAGGGATATCGGTTTCGAGGCCCCGGTAGGAATGAGCGACCACAGTGTATTGGTGTTTGAGTATCTGGTCGAAGAAAGGTTATTGAACTCGAGGAGAGGAATTGAAAACAAAACGTTGGCATTCCGTAAGGGAAACTATGAGGAGATAAGGAAATTCCTAACAGATATAACATGGGAAACAGAGCTCAGAGGAAAGACGGCCCAAGATATGATGGACTACATCACGCAGAAGTGCAAGGACGCAGCAGACAAGTTTGTCCCAGTCCAAAAGGAAAACAACGAAATGAAGATGAGAAACCCATGGTTTAATCAGAGATGTAGGCTAGCTAAGCAGCAAAGTAAAAGGGCGTTGAGAAGCTATAGGAATAACAGGACACTTGAGAGCAGAGAAAGATACCAGAGTGCCAGGAATGACTATGTCAGGGTGAAAAAAGAGGCAGAAGGGCAATACGAAAATGACATCGCAAGCAAGGCAAACATTCAATCTAAATTGCTGCACAACCACATCAGGAGAAAACAACAGTAAAAGAACAGGTTATGAAATTAAGGTTAGGGGCAGATTCACTACAAACGACCAGAAAGTGTGCGAGGAACTGAATATGAAATTCCAGGAAGTCTTCACTCTAGAACAAGAAGTTCCAAAGATTAGAGAGGGAATTATTAACCAGGTACCATTAGAAGAGTTTGAGATTACCAGTGAGGAAGTAAGGAAGCTTTTACTAGAGTTAGATGTGACAAAGGCTATAGGCCCAGATGGAATCTCACCTTGGATACTAAAGGAAGGAGCAGGAGCACTGTGCCTGCCACTCTCCATAGTGTATAACAAGTCACTGGCAACTGGAAGAACTGCCAAGAATTTGGAAGACGGGTAATGTAGTCGCGATATACAAGAAAGGGGATAGACAGGAGGCACTGAACTACAGGCCAGTGTCCCTAACCTGCATACCATCCAAGCTGACGGAGAAGATTGTGCGAAGAAAGCTAGTGGAACACCTGGAGCGAAAGAACTTTGTAGCACAGCATCAACATGGGTTCAGGGATGGCAAGTCCTGTCTCACAGGATTAATTGAATTCTACGACCAGGCAACAAAAATCAGGCAAGAAAGAGAGGGGTGGGCAGACTGCATATTTTTGGATTGTTAGAAAGCCTTTGATACAGTACTACACAAGAGGCTTGTGAAAAAGCTGGAGATGCAGGCTGGAGTGAAAGGGAAGGTACTCCATTGAATAAGGGAGTACCACACCTTCCCACATTGGATAAGGGAGTACCTAAGCAACAGAAGACAGCGAGTCACTGTGAGGGGTGAGGTCTCAGATTGGCGAGATGTCACAAGTGGAGTCCCGCAGGGGTCAGTCCTTGGACCTATACTTTTTCTGATATATGTAAATGATCTCCCAGAGGGTATAGACTCGTCCCTCTCACTGTTTGCTGATGATGCAAAAATTATGAGGCGGATTAAAACAGAGGATGATAGTAGGAGGCTAGAAGATGATCTAGACAGACTGAATGAATGGTCCAACAAATGGCTGCTAAAGTTCAACCCGAGTAAATGCAAAGTAATGAAAATTGGCAGTGGAAACAGGCCAGACTCAGGATACAGAATGGGAGATGAAGTACTTAATGAAACGGACAGAGAGAAAGATCTAGGAGTTGATATCACACCAAACCTGTCTCCTGAAGCCATCATCAATAGAATAACATCTGCGGCATACGCGAAACTAGCTGATATCAGAACAGCCTTCAGAAACCTATGTAAGGAATCTTTCAGAACCTTGTATAACACATATGTAAGACCACTGCTGGAGTATGCGGACCCAGCATGGAGCCCGTACCTTGTCAAGCACAAGACGAAGCTGGATAAAGTTCAGAAGTATGCCATTAGGCTAGTCCCAGAACAAAGGAGCTTCAGTTATGAGGAAAGTCTGCGTGAACTGCACCTCCCGTTGCTGGAAGACAGAAGAGCTCGGGGAGACATGATCACCACATACAAAATTCTCAAGGGGAACTAAAGAAGTTTCAGTTTCAAATGTAGATATGATAGAGCCCAGTAGGTTCAGGAACCGCCCTGCCCCGCCACGCCCTGCCTCGCCCCGCCCCGCGCTGCCTCGCCCCGCTCTGCCCCGCCCTACCTCGCCCTACCTCGCCCTGCCCCGCCCCGCGCTGCCTCGCCCCGCGCTGCCCCGCCCTACCTCGCCCTACCTCGCCTCGCCCCGCCAAGTGTCTAATTACAGCTCGAAATGGCGATAAATGTTTATTTTTCTTGGTACAAAACGGTGGGAACTAAAAATAAACAATTTGTTTTGACGGGGGACAGGAAGCCTATGTTTATATATGTATTTTACACATGAACCAAGGTCCCTCTACACCATCGAACCCGGGGATCCCGATTGCGAGGCGAGAACGCAACCAACTGGGCCGCAAGCCTCCTAAATATCTCACTTGAGACCGCTCACATGGAAGCCTGAGAGAGAGGATGCCTCACTCTGAGCTGAGAGAACGCATCATTACCTACTTCGTGGAAGAGATGTTTGTCACAGAGTAGTGAGGGGATGATGAGGGGGGGGGGAAATGAGAGGTGAGTGAGCCTCACGGGCCGTAACGAGGATGAGTGATGAGTCAGAGAGAGGGGCCCCTATGATTCACATATTAAAGAGTGACACACTACACCTACACCCCCACGCTCTCAAGGGTGTCGAGGCTCGCATATACCCACTAATCTCCTGATTATAGTGACTCGGGGCTATATTTTGTCTCCGTGGAGTGCCTCGGGGCTATATTTTGTCCCCGTGGAGTGCCTCAGGGCTATATTTTGTCCCGTGGAGTGCCTCAGGGCTATATTTTGTCTCCGTGGAGTGCCTCGGGGCTATATTTTGTCCCCGTGGAGTGCCTCGGGGCTATATTTTGTCCCCGTGGAGTGCCTCGGGGCTATATTTTGTCCCCGTGGAGTGCCTCAGGGCTATATTTTGTCCCCGTGGAGTGCCTCAGGGCTATATTTTGTCCCCGTCCCCGTGGAGTGCCTCGGGGCTATATTGTGTCCCCGTGGAGTGCCTCAGGGCTATATTTTGTCCCGTGGAGTGCCTCAGGGCTATATTTTGTCCCGTGGAGTGCCTCGGGGCTATATTTTGTCCCCGTGGAGTGCCTCGGGGCTATATTTTGTCCCCTTGGAGTGCCTCAGGGCTATATTGTGTCCCCGTGGAGTGCCTCAGGGCTATATTGTGTCCCCGTGGAGTGCCTCAGGGCTATATTTTGTCCCGTGGAGTGCCTCGGGGCTATATTTTGTCCCCGTGGAGTGCCTCGGGGCTATATTTTGTCCCCGTGGAGTGCCTCGGGGCTATATTTTGTCCCCGTGGAGTGCCTCGGGGCTATATGTTATCTCCAACATAGAGTAGTTATATATAAACTTTCGTTTATATGTGTGTGTGTGTGTGTCTGTGTGTGTACTCACCTAATTATGCTTGCAGGGATTAAGCTCCGGCTCTTTGGTCCCGCCTCTCAACTGTCAATCAACTGGTGTACAGGTTCCTGAGCCTACTGGGCTCTATCATATCTACACTTGAAACTGTGTATGGAGTCAGCCTCCACCACATCACTGCCTAATGCATTCCATTTGTTAACTACTCTGACACTGAAAAAGTTCTTTCTAACGTCTCTGTGGCTCATGTGGGTACTCAGTTTCCACCTGTGTCCCCTTGTTCGCGTATCACCCGTGTTAAACAGTTTATCTTTATCTACCCTGTCAATTCCTCTGGAAATTTTGTAGGTAGTGATTATGTCTCCCCTTTACTATTCTGTCTTCTAGTGTCGTCAGGTGCATTTCACGCAGCCTGTCCTCGTAACTCATGTCTCTTAGTTCTGGGACTAGTCTAGTGGCATACTTCAGAGATTTTTCCAGCTTCGTCTTGTGCTTGACAAGGTACGGGCTCCATGCTGGAGCCGCAAACTCCAGGATTGGTCTTACATATGTGGTGTACAAGGTTCTGAATGATTAACACACACAGGTTCCTGAAGGCTGTTCTGATGTTAGCCAGCCTTGTATATGGCGCAGATGTTATTCTTTTTATGTGGGCTTCAGGAGACAGGTTTGGTGTGATATCAACTCCTAGATCTTTCTCTCTGTCTGTTTCATGAAGAACTTCATCTCCCATTCTGTTTCCTGTCTGGCCTCCTGTTTTCACCGCCTAGTTTCATTACCTTACATTTACTCGGGTTTAGCTTTAGTAGCCATTTGTTGGACCACTCATTCAGTTTTTCTTGGTCTTCTTGTAGCCTCATACTATCTTCCTCAGTTTTAATCTTCTTCATAATTTTTGCATCATCAGCAAACAATGAGAGGAACGATTCTATACCCTCTGGGAGATCATTTACATATATCAGAAACAGTATAGGTCCAAGGACTGACCCCTGCGGAACTCCACTGGTGACGCCTCGCCAATCTGAGACCTCACCCCTCACAGTGACTCGCTGTCTTCTGTAGCTTAGGTACTCCCTTATCCAATGGAGTACCTTCCCTTTCACTCCAGCCCGCATCTTTAGCTTTTTCACTAGCCTCTTGTGTGGTACTGTGTCAAAGGCTTTCTGACAATCCAAAAATATGCAGTCTGCCCACCCCTCTCTTTCTTGCCTAATTTTTGTTGCCTGGTCGTAGAATTTAATTAATCCCGTGAGGCAGGACTTGCCATCCCTGAAACCATGTTGGTGTTGTGTCACAAAGTTCCTTCGCTCCAGATGTTCCACTAGATTGTTTCGCACAATCTTCTCCATCAGCTTGCATGGTATGCAGGTTAGGAACACTGGCCTGTAGTTCAGTGCCTCCTGTCTGTCCCTTTTCTTGTATATTGGGACTACGTTTTCCGTCTTCCAAATTTTTGGCAGTTCACCTGTTGTCAGTATGGAGAATATATTCACCTGTTACCAATATACACTATGAACAGCGGCAGGCACAGTGCTCCTGTTCCTTCCATTAGTATCCATGACGATATTCCATCTGGGTCAATTGCCTTTGTTACATTCAACTCTAGCAAAAGCTTCCTTACATCCCCGCTGGTAATCTCAAACTCCTCTAGTGGTTCCTGGTTAACTATTCCTCCTCTTATCTCCGGAAGTCTCCTTGCTCTAATGTGAAGACCTCCTGGAATTTCTTATTTAGTTCCTCACACACTTCCTTGTCGTTTGTAGTGGATCTGTCTGATCCTCAGTTTCATTATCTGTTCCTTCACTGATGTTTTTCTCCTGATGTGGCTGTGCAGCAATTTAGGTTGAGTCTTTGCCTTGCACGCTATGTTGTTTTCATATTGCCCTTCTGCCTCTCTTTTCACCCTGACGTATTCATTCCTCGCTCTTTGGTATCTTTCTTTGCTCTCAAGTGTCCTGTTATTTCTATAGTTTCTCCACGCCCTTTTACTTAGTTGCTTTGCTAGCTTACATCTCTGATTAAACTCTGATTGGAGGTGCTTGGACAAGCATCTCCAAAGGATACCTGATCAACCAGGATGTGACTCATACGTCAGGCTGCGAGCAGCCGCGTCCAACAGCCTGGTTGATCAGTCCGGCAACCAGGAGGCCTGGTCGGCGACCGGGCCGCGGGGACGCTAAACCCCGGAACACCTCAAGGTAACCTCAAGGTAAACCTCAAGGTAACCTCAAGGTAAACCATGGTTTTCTCATCTGCATTTTCTTTTTTTCCTTTTAGGCCGGGATGAACTTGTCTGCTGCCTTCTTACACTTATGCCTGATGTAGTCCATCTTACCTTAGGCCGTCTTTTCCCTGAGCTCATGTTATATCTGTTAGGAATTTTCTTATCTCCTCATAGTTTCCCTTACGGAATGTCAACCTTTTGTTTTCAGTTCCTCTCCTCGAGTTCAATAACCCTTCTTCAACCAGATACTCAAACGTCAGTACACGGTGGTCGCTCATTCCTACTGGGGCCTCGAAGTCAATTTTCCTTATGTCGGAGTCGTTCAGAGTGAAGACTAGGTCGAGTCTCGCTGGTTCATCGTTGCTTCTCATCCTAGTGGGTTCCCTGACATGCTGGCTTAAAAAGTTGTTTGTTGCCACCTCAAGTAGTTTAGCTCTCCATGTATCCTCTCCTCCGTGTCTATCTCTCCATGTCTATCTTCCTCTCCCAGTCTATCCTTCCGTGACTGAGGTTCCCCATGATGAGCAGATGGGATCGAATTCTACAGGCAACACAGCCTGCCCTCTCAATTATGTTGTTAACTGCGTGTGTGTGTGTGTGTGTACTCACCTAGTTGTGTTTACGGGGGTTGAGCTCTGACTCTTTGGTCCCGCCTCTTAACTCTCAATCAACTGGTGTACAGATTCCTGAGCCTATTGGGCTCTATCATATCTATATTTGAAACTGTGTAAGGAGTCAGCCTCCACCACAACACTACTTAATGCATTCCATTTGTTAACTACCCTGAGTGTGTGTGTGTGTGTGTGTGTGTGTGTGTGTGTGTGTGTGTGTGTGTGTGTGTGTGTGTGTGTCTATTTCCACTTTGTGTGTGTGTGTGTGTGTGTGTGTGTGTGTGTGGGGGCTCCATTCACCTAGTTGTGTTTGCGGGGGTTGACCTTTGCTCTTTCGGCCCACCTCTCAACTATCAATCAACTGTTTACTAACTACTTTTTTTTTCTCTCTCTCCACACCACACACACACACACACACACACACACCAGGAAGCAGCCCCTGACAGCTGACTAACTCCCAGGTACCTATTTACTGCTATGTAACAGGGGCATTCAGGGTGAAAGAAATTTTGCCCATTTGTTTCTGCCTGGTGCGGGAATCGAACCCGCGCCACAGAATTACGAGTCCTGCGTGCTATCCACCAGGCTACCGGGCCCCACACCAGGTGTGTGTGTGTGTGTGTGAGAGTGTACTCACCTATTTGTACTCACATATTTGTGAATGCAGGATCGAGTTCTAGTTTTTGGACTCGTATTTCCGAGCCGTTAGTTGTCTAATGGATTGACAACTGGCCTATTTCTCTATCAAATCAATTCAAATGTTTATTCAGGTAAAAGTACATACTTACAAGATGAGTTACCAGCATAACATTGTATTAATAGATACAGCTAGTACATACTATGCCTGAAGCCACTAATACACCATACTTACAAGATGAGTTACAAGCATAACATTGTATTAATAGATACAGCTAGTACATACTATGCCTGAAGCCACTAATACACACAGCGTTTTGGGCAAGATGTGGGAAAAATACTTGGACTAAAATTTAATATTAATTGAGATCAAAGTAGTTGCAGGCGATGAGTCACAATAACGTGGCTGAAGTATGTTGACCAGACCACACACTAGAAGGTGATGGGACGACGACGTTTCGGTCCGTCCTGGACCATTCTCAAGTCGATCGACTTGAGAATTGTCCAGGACGGACCGAAACGTCGTCGTCCCTTCAATTTCTAGTGTGTGGTCTGGTCATCATCAAAGTAGTTATACAAGTTGGTCAACAAACAGTATTGTTTGAAAATAGTAAGACATGGGTTGACATTTATGGGGTAAGGTAGGTTACAGGGAGTTAATTAGGTAGTGCTTAGTTTTCATCTTAAACTGGTTGAAAGAGGTACAGTCTTTAACATGATTGGGAAGGTCATTGCACATTCTGGGTCCCTTGATTTGTAGAGCATTCCTAGTTTGGTTAAGTCGTACTCTTGGAATATCAAAAAGGTATTTGTTTCTGGTGTGGTGCTCATGGGTTCTGTTACAACCTTCTAGAAAGCTTTTAAGGTCAGGATTGGTATTACAGTTCAGCGTTTTATACATATAGTGTACCCTTGAAAATATGTGCAGTGACTAAATATGTAACATATTCCAATATTTAAGTAAGGGTACCGAGTGGTGTCTGGGGCCAGTGTTTGATATTGTTCTAGTAGCAGCTTTGTGTTGAGTAATCAGAGGATGTATGTGATTATGGGTAGTAGAACTCCAAACACAAATACCATAATTGAGATAAGGATAGATGAGAGAGTAATAGATACCTACTATCTATGTCTATCTATTTATCTATCATATCTGCTTTTAAAGTTATGAATGGAATTAGCTTCTACAACCTGCTCCTTTAGGTCTTCCATTTACTCACTCCCCGCACGCCAAAGGAGAACTTTCTAACATCTCTATGACACATCTGAGTCTCAGGCATCCATCCGTGCCCCCTTGTTCTGTTGTTACTCATTGTAAACATTTCTTCTCTTTCCACCTTGTCAATCCCTCTAAGTATTTTATACGTCTGTATCATGTCCCCGCTCTCCCTCCTCCTTTCTAACGTGGTCAGGTTTAGTTCCTTCAGTCTGTCTTCGTACCTCATCCCTCGCAGCTCTGGGACGAGTCTCGTTGCAAACTTCTGCACCTGTTCAAGCTTTCTTATGTGTTTTTTTTTAAGATGGGGGTCCACGATGGTGCGGCGTACTCTAAGACTGGCCTCACACAGGCGGTATATAGTGATTTTAAAGCCGCCTTATTCAAGTTTCTGAAAGATGTTCTGACTTGTGCCAGAGTAGAGTATGCCGCTGATGTTATTCTGTTTATATGAGCCTCTGGAGTTAGGTTTAGTGTTATGTCCACTCTCAGGTCTCTTTTCCTGTGTATTCACCTAGTTGTGCTGGCGGGGGGGGGGGGGGGGTTGAGCTTCGGCTCTTTGGTCCCGCCTCTCAACTGTTAATTAACTGTCCTGTCACCCCACCCTGTCACCCCCTCCCCTGTCACCCCCGCCTGTCACCCCCTCCCCTGTCACCCCTCCCCGTCACCCCCTCCCCTGTCACCCCCACCTGTCACCCCTCTCCTACACCCCACCAACAAGGCACTCTCACCCCTGCATATATTAATATTCCCAAGAACACCCTCAATACAGCACGTGAGAAGGTCCTCAAACACCTGTTCTTTTGTCCCAAGTTATTAATATAACTTAAGAACATGTCCTCGCACCTTAAGTGTCTCATTAAGGCTGAAAAAAAACATACTGGTTACTTAACAATGGAAGTCTGAAGTCTTATTCGTAGCATACTAGACTTGTTATGTGATTTTGTCAATATATAAGGCTTAATATGTGATACTGTCAACATATAAGACTTAATATGTGATATTGCCTACATATAAGACTTCGACAACAGTCATTTTTTCACTTTCAGACTTAGGAACTTAACGTTTCAAGTCTTGATCAGCCGTTTTGAAGATACTGACCGAACCATAATGGAATAGAAAGTCCGATCAGTCTGAAAAAAACATGTAGGGCAATGCGTCGAGAACGTCAGTATTACGGTGGTTTAAGTTGTTATAGAAGCGTCGCATTTTTAACGGATTGGTTGATGCTATAGGTAAGGTTATTATCAGGATAAAGCAGAAAGCCATTACGGCTATATTGGATGTGGAAGGGATAGGAGGATAAGGATTTAGAATGGGATGGTGCCCAATCGCTTCGACACTGCTGGAAAAGGTGCTACAGCTCCTGAAGTCCGCCTTAGAGTAATAGTGTGTGTGTGTGTGTGTGTGTGTGTGTGTGTGTGTGTGTGTGTGTGTGTGTGTGTGTGTGTGTGTGTGTGTGTGTGTAAAGAGCCTCGGACGAGGGTCCAGACGTGAGCCATATTGTGCTTCTCTCTGGTCGCTATGGTAACCCCATCCACTACCCTCCCCCCTTCACCCCATCACCCC
>NC_059588.1:6205680-6378180 GCF_020424385.1 Procambarus clarkii | reverse complement strand
TCCAGCACTGCTTCATATAAGACCCAGGAGCTGAATCTCTTCCCGCAAGCACAGGTATAGGTGAGTACGGACAGCCCCGCCACACTGTACGCAGCCAGGCCAGTCACAGCCTGCTGGACCACCGGTGCCACCGCTGAGTGACGCGTCTCGTCCTGGCATTTCCGCACGAGGATGGCATTGTGATGGGTATCACGCGACGGTGCCACCACCTGTGACAGTGACCACCTGTGACAGTGGCGCCCTGTGTCAGTGACCACCTGTGACAGTGACCACCTGTGACAGTGACCAGCTGTGACGGTGACCAGCTGTGACGGTGACCACCTGTGACAGTGACCACCTGTGACAGTGGCGCCCTGTGTCAGTGACCACCACCTGTGATAGTGACCACCTGTGACAGTGACCACCACCTGTGACAGTGACCATCACCTGTGACAGTGACCACCTGTGACAGTGACCATCACCTGTGACAGTGGCGCCCTGTGTCAGTGACCACCACCTGTGACAGTGACCACCACCTGTGACAGTGACCACCTGTGACAGTGACCATCACCTGTGACAGTGACCACCTGTGACAGTGACCATCACCTGTGACAGTGACCACCACCTGTGACAGTGACCACCACCTGTGACAGTGACGCCCTGTGACAGTGACCACCACCTGTGACAGTGACGCCCTGTGACAGTGGCCACCACCTGTGACAGTGACCACCTGTGACAGTGACGCCCTGTGACAGTGACCACCACCTGTGACAGTGACCACCTGTGACAGTGACCACCACCTGTGACAGTGACCACCTGTGACAGAGACGCCCTGTGACAGTGGCCCCCACCTGTGACAGTGACCACCTGTGACAGTGACGCCCTGTGACAGTGACCACCACCTGTGAGTGACCACCACCTGTGAGTGACCACCACCTGTGACAGTGACCACCACCTGTGATAGTGACCACCTGTGACAGTGACCACCACCTGTGACAGTGACCACCACCTGTGACAGTGACCACCTGTGACAGTGGCCACCTGTGACAGTGACGCCCTGTGGCAGTGACCACCACCTGTGACAGTGACCACCTGTGACAGTGACGCCCTGTGACAGTGACCACCCCCTGTGACAGTGACCACCACCTGTGACAGTGACCACCTGTGACAGTGACCACCACCTGTGATAGTGACCACCTGTGACAGTGACCACCACCTGTGACAGTGACCACCTGTGACAGTGACCACCTGTGACAGTGGCGCCCTGTGACAGTGACCACCTGTGACAGTGGCGCCCTGTGTCAGTGACCACCTGTGACAGTGACCACCTGTGACAGTGGCCACCTGTGACAGTGACCACCACCTGTGACAGTGACCACCTGTGACAGTGACCACCTGTGACAGTGGCGCCCTGTGACAGTGACCACCTGTGACAGCAACCACCTGTGACAGTGACCACCTGTGACAGTGACCACCACCTGTGACAGTGACCACCACCAGTGACAGTGACCACCACCAGTGACAGTGACCACCTGTGACAGTGACCACCACCTGTGACAGTGACCACCACCTGTGACAGTGACCATCACCTGTGACAGTGACCATCACCTGTGACAGTGACCATCACCTGTGACAGTGACCACCACCTGTGACAGTGGCCACCTGTGACAGTGACCACCACCTGTGACAGTGACCACCTGTGACAGTGACCACCTGTGACAGTGGCCACCTGTGACAGTGACTGTTACGGCCCTATTGGGTCGCAACTGGGTTCTTTCTCTGATGTTATTAGAGTTTGGGTATCCGGCCCCAAGTTAGTAGTGGCTTTCAAGGGGTGTGTTCCGTAACGCAAGTAAATTAAAGGGGAAGGATAAAACTGCACTGAATTAAATATATAATTATTCCACCACCATAAATAAACATATAAACAGTCACACGCGGGGTTGCTATTACTACACTTCTTATTTACAATAACTTGTCTTCCTCCGAAGACACGGGATGCTCCACGGTGCTCACGATGAGTAGCCCTGGTCCTCTTCTCGTGGCCTCACGATGAATCCTTAGATTCTCTAGACGAGTCTACCCCGGCCACAGGCCAGCCAAATCACAGTCCCACTGGGTGCACCGTCGTAGAGGCCTTCAACCACAAATCCAGCCTGTAGCTGGCAGGTTCCAATCAGCTACGCTGCGTAGGCCACTCCATGACCGATACTAGGGTTGCGAGCCCTAGGCAGGAGCCTCATGTGATTCCACAGATCACTCTCCTCACCACAACACCCCAGTGGCTAGTCTTCTCCACCAGTCAGCCCCGAGTACGACAATCCCTGGTTCTGCCACCTCACAGGCAGGCTAACACAACAGTGTTCATCCGGGGGGGGGGGGGGGGGTGACTCACAGCTTCTACAGCAAACACTTGGAGAGACTCTGGCTGCCTCGGGTAGACTGATCCACCGTCCGATTCAGCAGTCCCAGGTCGACTCTGTAATCAGACACGTCATCAGTAATAGGGACACTCTAGGGCATCTCACTCACAGGCTTAGACACAAACGTCCACCTATCCACTCCATAGATGGCGTTGCTGTCTAAGCGTCACCTCACCAGAGGTCAGCAGCGGCTATGTTATGAGCTGTTCAAGAAGGGAAACCAGCCCCTGTGGCCGGTATATCTCGTCCTCACTAGATGGCATCGTCCATTTGGAGGGGGTTTCGGGAGCTGACCCACAGATGGCGCGGTCTTCACTGCTCCGTGCTCGGACGCTGGGCTCGGGTCCGTAACAGTGACCACCACCTGTGACAGTGACCAGCTGTGACGGTGACCACCTGTGACAGTGACCACCTGTGACAGTGGCGCCCTGTGTCAGTGACCACCACCTGTGATAGTGACCACCTGTGACAGTGACCACCACCTGTGACAGTGACCATCACCTGTGACAGTGACCACCTGTGACAGTGACCATCACCTGTGACAGTGGCGCCCTGTGTCAGTGACCACCACCTGTGACAGTGACCACCTGTGACAGTGACCACCACCTGTGACAGTGACCACCTGTGACAGTGACCACCTGTGACAGTGACCACCTGTGACAGTAACCACCTGTGACAGTGACCACCACCTGTGACAGTGACCACCACCTGTAACAGTGACCACCTGTGACAGTGACCACCTGTGACAGTGACCACCACCTGTGACAGTGACCACCTGTGACAGTGACCACCACCTGTGACAGTGACCACCAACTGTGACAGTGACCACCATTTGTGACAGTGACCACCACCTGTGACAGTGACCACCACCTGTGACAGTGACCACCACCTGTGACAGTGACCACCTGTGACAGTGACGCCCTGTGACAGTGACCACCTGTGACAGTGACCACCACCTGTGACAGTGACCACCTGTGACAGTGACCACCACCTGTGACAGTGACCACCACCTGTAACAGTGACCACCTGTGACAGTGACCACCACCTGTGACAGTGACCACCTGTGACAGTGACCACCACCTGTGACAGTGACCACCACCTGTGACAGTGACCACCATTTGTGACAGTGACCACCACCTGTGACAGTGACCACCACCTGTGACAGTGACCACCTGTGACAGTGACCACCACATGTGACAGTGACCACCACATGTGACAGTGACCACCACCTGTGACAGTGACCACCTGTGACAGTGACCACCTGTGACAGTGACCACCACCTGTGACAGTGACCACCACCTGTAACAGTGACCACCTGTGACAGTGACCACCACCTGTGACAGTGACCACCTGTGACAGTGACCACCACCTGTGACAGTGACCACCACATGTGACAGTGACCACCACCTGTGACAGTGACCACCACCTGTGACAGTGACCACCATTTGTGACAGTGACCACCACCTGTGACAGTGACCACCACCTGTGACAGTGACCACCTGTGACAGTGACCACCTGTGACGGTGACCACCTGTGACAGTGACCACCTGTGACGGTGACCACCTGTGAGGCACCAGTGAGAAAATAAATAGGAAACTGTGCTTATTTGTTTTCGCCGTAGCCGGGAATCGAACCTGGGCCATAAAACTACGACTTGCGAGCGCTGTCCACTCAGCCGTGAGGTTCCCGCGTGTGTGTGTGTACTCACCTAATTGTGCTTGCGGGGGTTGAGCTTTGGCTCTTTGGTCCCGCCTCTCAACTGTCAATCAAGAGGTGTACAGGTTCCTGAGCCTACTGGGCTCTATCATGTCTACATTTGATCTCTACGAGCCTTTTCCTCACGATCTTCTCCATCACTCAACTTCTCAACTGTCAATCAACTGATTACTAACTACTTTTTTTTTTTTTTTGTGTGTGTGTGTGTGTGTGTGTGTGTGTGTGTGTGTGTGTGTGTGTGTGTGTGTGTGTGTGTGTGTGTGTGTGTGTGTGTGTGTGTGTGTGTGTGTGTGTGTTGTGTGTGTGTGTGTTTGTGTGTGTGTGTGTGTGTGTGTGTGTGTGTGTGTGTGTGTGTGTGTGTTTGTTTTTGTGTGTGTTTTGTGTGTGTGTTCGGAGGGGGGGAAGATAGAAGACGAGAGTGTTGAGTTTAAACTTTACACGTCAGTAGGTCAAGAAGGAGTTTCCTATCTTCAAAGAGAGAGAGAGAGAGAGAGAGAGAGAGAGAGAGAGAGAGAGAGAGAGAGAGAGAGAGAGAGAGAGAGAGAGAGAGAGAGAGAGAGAGAGAGAGAGAGAGAGAGAGAGAGAGAGAGAGAGAGAGAGAGAGAGAGAGAGAGAGAGAGAGAGAGAGAGAGAGAGAGAGAGAGACAGAGAGAGAGAGACAGAGACAGAGAGAGACAGAGAGAGCGCGACAGACAGACACCTAGCAGTAGAAGGTGTGGGTATAGAGCAGTAAGGGTTACGGTAGAGGGGCAGGGCACTAGGGCACCCCTGAGGCCACCATGCCCCACACACACACACACACGGTAGCACCAAAGTGCCCCCACACGCTCCAGATGGGACCCCGCGATAAGAGGACCAGCAGCACGAGTGCCCATTTCTCTTATGCCTGGTGATTACACACATTAAGGAGGCAAGGCGGTCATTGGTTGGCGCCTCCAGTTTCCACTCTTCCTTGTCAATACCTGACCTCTGGTGCAGGCTGGGGCTCGCGCAGGTGAGAAGATTGTGAGTCACCTTCATGGGACGTCCATCACCGCAGTGTGTGTGTGTGTGTGTGTGTGTGTGTGTGTGTGTGTGTGTGTGTGTGTGTGTGTGTGTGTGTGTGTGTGTGTGTGTGTGTGTGTGTGTGTGTGTGTGTATACTCACCTAGTTGTACTTGCGGGGGTTGAGCTCTGGCTCTTTGGTCCCGCCTCTCAACTGTCAATCAACAGGTGTACAGGTTCCTGAGCCTACTGGGCTCTATCATATCTACACTTGAAACTGTGTATGGAGTGAGCCTCCACCACATTACTGGTATGTGTGTGTGTGTGTGTGGGGGGGGGGGTAATGTGTGGTGGTGATTGTTTAGTGTGTGGGGGGGGGGGGGGTTTAATGTGTTATGGTGTTTGTTAAGTGTGTGTGGTGGTGTATGTTTAGTGTGTGTGGTGGTGTTTGTTTAGTGTGTGTGGTGTTTGTTTAGTGTGTGTGGTGGTGTTTGTTTAGTGTGTGTGGTGTTTGTTTAGTGTATGTGGTGGTGTTTGTTTAGTGTGTGGTGGTGTTTGTTTAGTGTGTGGTGGTGTTTGTTTAGTGTATGTGGTGGTGTTTGTTTAGTGTGTGGTGGTGTTTGTTTAGTTTGGGGGTGATGTTTATTTAGTGTGTGGTGGTGTTTGTTTAGTGTGTGGTGGTGTTTGTTTAGTGTGTGTGGTGTTTGTTTAGTGTGGTGGTGTTTGTTTAGTGTGTGGTGGTGTTTGTTTAGTGTGTGGTGGTGTTTGTTTAGTGTGGTGGTGTTTGTTTAGTGTGTGGTGGTGTTTGTTTAGTGTGTGTGTTTGTGTTGGTGTTTAGTGTGTGGTGGTGTTTGTTTAGTGTGTGGTGGTGTTTGTTTAGTGTGTGGTGGTGTTTGTTTAGTGTGGTGGTGTGGTGTGTGGTGTTTAGTGTGTGGTGGTGTTTGTTTAGTGTGTGGTGGTGTTTGTTTAGTGTGTGGTGGTGTTTGTTTAGTGTGTGGTGGTGTTTGTTTAGTGTGTGGTGGTGTTTGTTTAGTTTGTGGTGGTGTTTGTTTAGTGTGTGGTGGTGTTTGTTTAGTGTGTGGTGGTGTTTGTTTAGTGTGTGGTGGTGTTTTTTGTTTAGTGTGTGGTGGTGTTTGTTTAGTGTGTGGTGGTGTTTGTTTAGTGTGTGGTGTTTGTTGTTTAGTGTGTGGTGGTGGTTGTTTAGTGTGTGGTGGTGTTTGTTTAGTGTGTGGTGGTGTTTGTTTAGTGTGTGGTGGTGTTGTTTAGTTTAGTGTGTGGTTTGTTTAGTGTGGTGGTGTTTGTTTAGTGTGTGGTGGTGTTTGTTTAGTGTGTGGTGGTGGTGTTTGTTTAGTGTGTGGTGGTGTTTGTTTAGTGTGTGGTGGTGGTGTTTGTTTAGTGTGTGGTGGTGGTGTTTGTTTAGTGTGTGGTGGTGTTTGTTGTTGTGTGGTGGTGTTTGTTTAGTGTGTGGTGGTGTTTGTTTAGTGTGTGGTGGTGTTTGTTTAGTGTGTGGTGGTGTTTGTTTGTTTAGTGGTGTTTGTTTAGTGGTGGTGTTTGTTTAGTGTGTGGTGGTGTTTGTTTAGTGTGTGGTGGTGTGTGTGTGGTGTTTGTTTAGTGTGTGGTGGTGTTTGTTTAGTGTGTGGTGGTGTTTGTTTAGTGTGTGGTGGTGTTTGTTTAGTGTGTGGTGGTGTTTGTTTAGTGTGTGGTGGTGTTTGTTTAGTGTGTGGTGGTGTTTGTTTAGTGTGTGTGGTGTGTTGTTTAGTGTGTGGTGGTGTTTGTTTAGTGTGTGGTGGTGTTTGTTTAGTGTGTGGTGGTGTTTGTTTAGTGTGTGGTGGTGTTGTTTAGTGTGTGGTGGTGTTTGTTTAGTGTGTGGTGGTGTTTGTTTAGTGTGTGGTGGTGTTTGTTTAGTGTGTGGTGGTGTTTTTGTTTAGTGTGGTGTGGTGTTTGTTTAGTGTGGTGGTGTTTGTTTAGTGTGTGGTGGTGTTTGTTTAGTGTGTGGTGGTGTTTGTTTAGTGTGTGTGGTGGTGTTTGTTTAGTGTGTGGTGGTGTTTGTTTAGTGTGGTGGTGTTTGTTTAGTGTGTGGTGGTGTTTGTTTAGTGTGTGGTGGTGTTTGTTTAGTGTGTGGTGGTGTTTGTTTAGTGTGTGGTGGTGTTTGTTTAGTGTGTGGTGGTGTTTGTTTAGTGTGTGGTGGTGTTTGTTTAGTGTGTGGTGGTGTTTGTTTAGTGTGTGGTGGTGTTTGTTTAGTGTGGTGTGTGGTGGTGTTTGTTTAGTGTGTGGTGGTGTTGTGTTGTTTAGTGTGTGGTGGTGTTTGTTTGTGGTGGTGTTTGTGGTGTGGTGGTGTTTAGTGTGTGGTGGTGGTGTTTGTTTAGTGTGTGGTGGTGTTTGTTTAGTGTGTGTGGTGTTTGTTTAGTGTGTGGTGGTGTTTGTTTAGTGTGTGGTGGTGGTGTTTGTTGTGTGGTGGTGTGTTTAGTGTGTGGTGGTGTTTGTTTAGTGTTAGTGTTTGTGTGTGTGGTGGTGTTGTTTAGTGTGTGGTGGTGGTGTTTGTGTGTGGTGGTGTTTGTTTAGTGTGGTGGTGTTTGTTTAGTGTGTGGTGGTGTTTGTTTAGTGTGTGGTGGTGGTGTTTATTTAGTGTGTGGTGGTGTTTGTTTAGTGTGTGGTGGTGGTGTTTATTTAGTGTGTGGTGGTGTTTGTTTAGTGTGTGTGGTGTTTGTTTAGTGTGTGGTGGTGTTTGTTTAGTGTGTGGTGGTGTTTGTTTAGTGTGTGTGGTGGTGTTTGTTCAGTGTGTGGTGTTTGTTTAGTGTGTGGTGGTGTTTGTTTAGTGTGTGTGGTGGTGTTTGTTCAGTGTGTGGTGTTTGTTCAGTGTGTGGTGTTTGTTTAGTGTGTGTGGTGGTGTTTGTTCAGTGTGTGGTGTTTGTTTAGTGTGTGTGGTGTTTGTTCAGTGTGTGGTGTTTGTTTAGTGTGTGGTGGTGTTTGTTTAGTGTGTGTGGTGGTGTTTGTTTAGTGTGTGGTGGTGGTGTTTGTTTAGTGTTTAGTGGTGTTTGTTCAGTGTGTGGTGTTTGTTTAGTGTGTGGTGGTGTTTGTTTAGTGTGTGTGGTGGTGTTTGTTTAGTGTGTGGTGGTGGTGTTTGTTTAGTGTTTAGTGGTGTTTGTTTAGTGTGTTTGGTGGTGTTTGTTTAGTGTGTGGTGGTGTTTGTTTAGTGTGGTGGTGTTTGTTTAGTGTGTGGTGGTATTTGTTTAGTGTGTGTGTTGGTGTTTGTTTAGTGTGTGGTGGTGTTTGTTTAGTATGTGGTGGTGGTGTGTGTTTAGTGTGTGTGGTGTTTGTTTACTGTGTGGTGGTGTTAGTTTAGTGTGTGGTGCTGTTTGTTTAGTGTGTGGTGGTGTTTGTTTAGTGTGTGGTGTTTGTTTAGTGTGTGTGGTGTTTGTTTAGTGTGTGTGTTGTTTGTTTAGTGTGTGGTGGTGTTTGTTTAGTGTGTGGGGTTTGTTTAGTGTGTGTGGTGTTTGTTTAGTGTGTGTGTTGTTTGTTTAGTGCGTGGTGGTGTTTGTTTAGTGTGTGGTGTTTAAGTGTGTGTGATGGTGTTTGTTTAGTGTGTGTGGTGGTGTTTGTTTAGTGTGTGGTGGTGTTTGTTTAGTGTGTGTGGTGGTGTTTGTTTAGTGTGTGTGGTGGTGTTTGTTTAGTGTGTGTGGTGTTTGTTTAGTGTGGTGGTGTTTGTTTAGTGTGTGTGGTGTTTGTTTAGTGTGTGGTGGTGTTTGTTTAGTGTGTGTGGTGGTGTTTGTTTAGTGTGTGGTGGTGTTTGTTTAGTGTGTGGTGGTGTTTGTTTAGTGTGGTGGTGTTTGTTTAGTGTGTGTGGTGGTGTTTGTTTAGTGTGTGGATGTGTTTGTTTAGTTTGTAGTGGTGTTTGTTTAGTGTGTGGGGTGTTTGTTTGGTGTGTGGTGGTGTTTGTTTAGTGTGTGGTGGTGTTTGTTTAGTGTGTGGTGGTGTTTGTTTAGTGTGTGGTGGTGTTTGTTTAGTGTGTGTGGTGGTGTTTGTTTAGTGTGCAGTGGTGTTTGTTTAGTGTGTAGTGGTGTTTGTTTATTGTGTGTGGTGGTGTTTGTTTAGCGTGTGGTGGTGTTTGCTTAGTGTGTGGTGGTGTTTGTTTAGTGTGTGTGGTGGTGTTTGTTTAGTGTGTGTGGTGGTGTTTGTTTAGTGTGTGGTGGTGTTTGTTTAGTGTGGTGGTAGTGTTTGTTTAGTGTGTGGTAGTGGTGTTTGTTTAGTGTGTGTGGTGGTGTTTGTTTTGTGTGTGTGGTGGTGTTTGCTTAGTGTGTGTGGTGGTGTTTGTTTAGTGTGTGGTGGTGTTTGTTTAGTGTGTGGTGGTGTTTGTTTAGTGTGTGTGGTGGTGTTTGTTTAGTGTGTGGTGATGGTGTTTGTTTAGTGTGTAGTGGTGTTTGTTTAGTGTGTGTGGTGGTGTTTGTTTAGTGTGTGTGGTAGTATTTGTTTAGTGTATGGTGGTGTTTGTTTAGTGTATGGTGGTGTTTGTTTAGTGTGTGTTGGTGTTTGTTTAGTGTATGCTGGTGTTTGTTTAGTGTGTGGTGGTGTTTGTTTAGTGTGTGGTGGTGTTTGTTTAGTGTGTGGTGGTGTTTGTTTAGTGTGTGTGGTGGTGTTTGTTTAGTGTGTGTGGTGGTGTTTGTTTAGTGTGGTGATGTTTGTTTAGTGTGGTGGTGGTGTTTGTTTAGTGTGTGGTGGTGTTTGTTTAGTGTGTGGTTGTGTTTGTTTAGTGTGGTGGTGTTTGTTTAGTGTGTGTGGTGGTGTTTGTTTAGTGTGTGTTGTGGTGTTTGTTTAGTGTGTGTGGTGGTGTTTGTTTAGTGTGTGTGGTGGTGTTTGTTTAGTGTGTGTAGTGGTGTTTGTTTAGTGTGTTGTGGTGTTTGTTTAGTGTGGTGGTGTTTGTTTAGTGTGTGTGGTGGTGTTTGTTTAGTGTGGTGGTGTTTGTTTAGTGTGGTGGTGTTTGTTTAGTGTGTGTGGTGGTGTTTGTTTAGTGTGTGGTGGTGTTTGTTTAGTGTGTGGTGGTGTTTGTTTAGTGTGTGGTGGTGTTTGTTTAGTGTGTGGTGGTGTTTGTTTAGTGTGGTGGTGTTTGTTTAGTGTGGTGGTGTATGTTTAGTGTGTGTGGTGGTGTTTGTTTAGTGTGTGTGGTGGTGTTTGTTTAGTGTGTGGTGGTGGTGTTTGTTTAGTGTGTGGTGGTGTTTGTTTAGTGTGTGGTGGTGTTTGTTTAGTGTGTGGTTGTGTTTGTTCAGTGTGTGGTGGTGTTTGTTTAGTGTGTGGTGGTGTTTGTTCAGTGTGTGGTGGTGTTTGTTCAGTGTGTGGTGGTGTTTGTTTAGTGTGGTGGTGTTTGTTTAGTGTGTGTGGTGGTGTTTGTTTAGTGTGTGTGGTGGTGTTTGTTTAGTGTGTGTGTGGTGGTGTTTGTTTAGTGTGTGGTGGTGTTTGTTTAGTGTGTGGTGGTGATTGTTTAGTGTGGGGGTGTTTGTTTAGTGTGGTGGTGTTTGTTTATTGTGGTGGTGTTTGTTTAGTGTGTGTGGTGGTGTTTGTTTAGTGTGTGGTGGTGTTTGTTTAGTGTGTGGTGGTGTTTGTTTAGTGTGTGGTGGTGTTTGTTTAGTGTGTGGTGGTGTTTGTTTAATGTAGTGGTGTTTGTTTAGTGTGGTGGTGTATGTTTAGTGTGTGTGGTGGTGTTTGTTTAGTGTGTGTGGTGGTGTTTTTTTAGTGTATGGTGGTGTTTGTTTAGTGTGTGGTGGTGTTTGTTTAGTGTGTGGTGGTGTTTGTTTAGTGTGTGGTTGTGTTTGTTTAGTGTGTGGTGGTGTTTGTTTAGTGTGTGGTGGTGTTTGTTTAGTGTGTGGTTGTGTTTGTTTAGTGTGTGGTGGTGTTTGTTTAGTGTGTGGTGGTGTTTGTTTAGTGTGTGGTTGTGTTTGTTTAGTGTGTGGTGGTGTTTGTTTAGTGTGGTGGTGTTTGTTTAGTGTGGTGGTGTTTGTTTAGTGTATGTGGTGGTGTTTGTTTAGTGTGTGTGGTGGTGTTTGTTTAGTGTGTGTGTAGTGGTGTTTGTTTAGTGTGTGGTGGTGTTTGTTTAGTGTGTGGTGGTGTTTGTTTAGTGTGGTGGTGTTTGTTTAGTGTGGTGGTGTTTGTTTAATGTGGTGGTGTTTTTTTAGTGTGTGTGGTGGTGTTTGTTTAGTGTGTGGTGGTGTTTGTTTAGTGTGTGGTGGTGTTTGTTTAGTGTGTGGTGGTGTTTGTTTAGTGTGTGGTGGTGTTTGTTTACTGTTTGGTGGTGTTTGTTTAGTGTGTGTGGTGGTGTTTGTTTAGTGTGTGTGTAGTGGTGTTTGTTTAGTGTGTGTGGTGTTTGTTTAGTGTGGTGGTGTTTGTTTAGTGTGTGGTGGTGTTTGTTTAGTGTGTGTGGTGTTTGTTTAGTGTGTAGTGGTGTTTGTTTAGTGTGTGGTGGTGTTTGTTTAGTGTGGTGGTGTTTGTTTAGTGTGGTGGTGTATGTTTAGTGTGTGTGGTGGTGTTTGTTTAGTGTGTAGTGGTGTTTGTTTAGTGTGTGGTGGTGTTTGTTTAGTGTGGTGGTGTATGTTTAGTGTGTGTGGTGGTGTTTGTTTAGTGTGTGTGGTTGTGTTTTTTTAGTGTATGGTGGTGTTTGTTTAGTGTGTGGTGGTGTTTGTTTAGTGTGTGGTGGTGTTTGTTTAGTGTGTGGTGGTGTTTGTTTAGTGTGTGGTGGTGTTTGTTTAGTGTGTGTGGTTGTGTTTTTTTAGTGTATGGTGGTGTTTGTTTAGTGTGTGGTGGTGTTTGTTTAGTGTGTGGTGGTGTTTGTTTAGTGTGTGGTGGTGTTTGTTTAGTGTGTCGTGGTGTTTGTTTAGTGTGTGGTGGTGTTTGTTTAGTGTGTGGTGGTGTTTGTTTAGTGTGTGGTTGTGTTTGTTTAGTGTGTGGTGGTGTTTGTTTAGTGTGTGTGGTGGTGTTTGTTTAGTGTGGTGGTGTTTGTTTAGTGTGTGGTGGTGTTTGTTTAGTGTGTGGTGGTGTTTGTTTAGTGTGTGGTGGTGTTTGTTTAGTGTGTGGTGGTGTTTGTTTAGTGTGTGGTGGTGTTGTTTAGTGTGTGGTGGTGTGTTGTTTAGTGTGTGGTGGTGTTGTTTAGTGTGTGGTGGTGTTTTGTTTAGTGTGTGGTGGTGTGTTGTTTAGTGTGTGGTGGTGGTGTTGTTTAGTGTGTGGTGGTGTTGTTTAGTGTGTGGTGGTGTTGTTTAGTGTGTGGTGGTGTTTGTTTAGTGTGTGGTGGTGTTTGTTTAGTGTGTGGTGGTGTTTGTTTAGTGTGTGGTGGTGTTGTTTAGTGTGTGGTGGTGTTTGTTTAGTGTGTGGTGGTGTTTGTTTAGTGTGTGGTGGTGTTTGTTTAGTGTGTGGTGGTGTTGTTTAGTGTGTGTGGTGGTGTTTGTTTAGTGTGTGTGTAGTGGTGTTTGTTTAGTGTGTGGTGGTGTTGTTTAGTGTGTGGTGGTGTTGTTTAGTGTGTGGTGGTGTTTGTTTAGTGTGTGTGTAGTGGTGTTTGTTTAGTGTGTGGTGGTGTTTGTTTAGCGTGTGGTGGTGTTTGTTTAGTGTGTGGTGGTGTTGTTTAGTGTGTGGTGGTGTTTGTTTAGTGTGTGGTGGTGTTTGTTTAGTGTGTGTGCTGGTGTTTGTTTAGTGTGTGTGTAGTGGTGTTTGTTTAGTGTGTGGTGGTGTTTGTTTAGTGTGTGGTGGTGTTGTTTAGTGTGTGGTGGTGTTTGTTTAGTGTGTGGTGGTGTTTGTTTAGTGTGTGGTGGTGTTTGTTTAGTGTGTGGTGGTGTTTGTTTAGTGTGTGGTGGTGTTGTTTAGCGTGTGGTGGTGTTTGTTTAGTGTGTGGTGGTGTTTGTTTAGTGTGTGTGCTGGTGTTTGTTTAGTCTGTGTGTAGTGGTGTTTGTTTAGTGTGTGTGGTGTTTGTTTAGTGTGTTGGTGTTTGTTTAGTGTGTGGTGGTGTTTGTTTAGCGTGTGTGGTGGTGTTTGTTTAGTGTGTAGTGGTGTTTGTTTAGTGTGTGGTGGTGTTTGTTTAGTGTGTGTGGTGGTGTTTGTTTAGTGTGTGATGGTGTTTGTTTAGTGTGTGGTGGTGTTTGTTTAGTGTGTGGTGGTGTTTGTTTAATGTGGTGGTGTTTGTTTAGTGTGGTGGTGTTTGTTTAGTGTGTGGTGGTGTTTGTTTAGTGTGTGGTGGTGTTTGTTTAATGTGGTGGTGTTTGTTTAGTGTGGTGGTGTTTGTTTAGTGTGTGGTGGTGTTTGTTTAGTATGTGTGGTGGTGTTTGTGTAGTGTGTCACAAGAGTATTCACAACCCAGGATCACTACTTGTGAACTATTTGGATCACTCTACAGCCTCTGGTGACACTAGGGGGCCACACCACCTCTGTGTCCCTGCTGTGTCCCGGTTCTCGGCCGGCTAGTGCCCACAGAGACCCGGTTCTCGGCCGGCTAGTGCCCACAGAGACCCGGTTCTCGGCCGGCTAGTGCCCACAGAGACCCGGTTCTCGGCCGGCTAGTGCCCACAGAGACCCGGTTCTCGGCCGGCTAGTGCCCACAGAGACCCGGTTCTCGGCCGGCTAGTGCCCACAGAGACCCGGTTCTCGGCCGGCTAGTGCCCACAGAGACCCGGTTCTCGGCCGGCTAGTGCCCACAGAGACCCGGTTCTCGGCCGGCTAGTGCCCACAGAGACCCGGTTCTCGGCCGGCTAGTGCCCACAGAGACCCGGTTCTCGGCCGGCTAGTGCCCACAGAGACCCGGTTCTCGGCCGGCTAGTGCCCACAGAGACCCGGTTCTCGGCCGGCTAGTGCCCACAGAGACCCGGTTCTCGGTCAGCTAGTGCCCACAGAGACCCGGTTCTCGGCCGGCTAGTGCTTACAGAGACCCGGTTCTCGGCCGGCTAGTGCCCACAGAGACCCGGTTCTCGGCCGGCTAGTGCTTACAGACCCGGTTCTCGGCCGGCTAGTGCTTACAGAGACCCGGTTCTCGGCCGGCTAGTGCTTCCAGAGACCCGGTTCTCGGCCGGCTAGTGCCCACAGAGACCCGGTTCTCGGCCGGCTAGTGCTTACAGAGACCAGGTTCTCGGCCGGCTAGTGCTTACAGAGACCCGGTTCTCGGCTGGCTAGTGCTTACAGAGACCCGGTTCTCGGCCGGCTAGTGCTTACAGAGACCCGGTTCTCGGCCGGCTAGTGCTTACAGAGACCCGGTTCTCGGCCGGCTAGTGCTTACAGAGACCCGGTTCTCGGCCGGCTAGTGCTTACAGAGACCCGGTTCTCGGCCGGCTAATGCTTACAGAGACCCGGTTCTCGGCCGGCTAGTGCCCACAGAGTCCCGGTTCTCGGCCAGCTAGTGCCCACAGAGACCCGGTTCTCGGCCGGCTAGTACCCACAGTGACCCGGTTCTCGGCCGGCTAGTACCCACAGAGACCCGGTTCTCGGCCGGCTAGTACCCACAGTGACCCGGTTCTCGGCCGGCTAGTACCCACAGAGAGACGGTTCTCGGCCGGCTAGTACCCACAGTGACCCGGTTCTCGGCCGGCTAGTGCCCACAGTGACCCGGTTCTCGGCCGGCTAGTGCCCACAGTGACCCGGTTCTCGGCCGGCTAGTGCCCACAGGGACCCGGTTCTCGGCCGGCTAGTACCCACAGTGACCAGGTTCTCGGCCGGCTAGTACCCACAGAGTCCCGGTTCTCGGCCGGCTAGTGCCCACAGAGACCCGGTTCTCGGCCGGCTAGTGCTTACAGAGACCCGGTTCTCGGCCGGCTAGTGATTACAGAGACCCGGTTCTCGGCCGGCTAGTGCTTACAGAGACCCGGTTCTCGGCTGGCTAGTGCTTACAGAGACCCGGTTCTCGGCCGGCTAGTGCTTACAGAGACCCGGTTCTCGGCCGGCTAGTGCTTACAGAGACCCGGTTCTCGGCCGGCTAGTGCTTACAGAGACCCGGTTCTCGGCCGGCTAGTGCTTACAGAGACCCGGTTCTCGGCCGGCTAGTGCTTACAGAGACCCGGTTCTCGGCCGGCTAGTGCCCACAGAGTCCCGGTTCTCGGCCGGCTAGTACCCACTGGGACCCGGTTCTCGGCCGGCTAGTACCCACAGAGACCCGGTTCTCGGCCGGCTAGTACCCACAGTGACCCGGTTCTCGGCCGGCTAGTACCCACAGAGACCCGGTTCTCGGCCGGCTAGTACCCACAGGGACCCGGTTCTCGGCCGGCTAGTACCCACAGAGACCCGGTTCTCGGCCGGCTAGTACCCACAGGGACCCGGTTCTCGGCCGGCTAGTACCCACAGAGACCCGGTTCTCGGCCGGCTAGTACCCACAGGGACCCGGTTCTCGGCCGGCTAGTGCCCACAGGGACCCGGTTCTCGGCCGGCTAGTGCCCACAGGGACCCGGTTCTCGGCCGGCTAGTACCCACAGAGACCCGGTACTCACACTGGTCCTGGTCTCCGAGGCCAATGGGCAGAGAAGTATCGCTGGAGGCTGCTTAACCCGCGCATCAAGATGACTGTTGTGGTTGGTATGTGTGCGGTGAGGTGTGCAGATGGTGAGGGTGGTGGTGGTCCGGTGATAGTGACCTATAGTGTCTGTTGAGGGTACAAGAGGGAGGATAATGGTGGCTTATGCGTTGGGTCGGTGATGGTGGTGAGGGTGAGGGTGAGGATGGTGGTGATGGTGGTGGTGAATGTGGTGGTGATGGTGGTGAGGATGGTGAGGGTGAGGGTGAGGATGGTGGTGATGGTGGTGAGGATGGTGAGGGTGAGGGTGAGGATGGTGGTGATGGTGGTGAGGATGGTGAGGGTGAGGATGGTGGTGATGGTGGTGAGGATGGTGAAGGTGAGGGTGAGGATGGTGGTGACGGTGGTGAGGATGGTGAGGGTGAGGGTGAGGATGGTGGTGATGGTGGTGAGGATGGTGAGGGTGAGGGTGAGGATGGTGGTGATGGTGGTGGTGAATGTGGTGGTGATGGTGGTGATGGTGGTGAGGGTGAGGATGGTGGTGATGGGGAGGGTAGTCACCACCACCGGTGATCAACCTCTCACCAGTGGTGTTGTTCGCTACACGAGAAAGTGAATTACAAACGATTCAAAAAAGTGTTGTAAATTTTTCATTATCGGTTGTTTTCAAAATCTTACAGTCAAACCGGCGTCGTTAAGAGCTGTTGAGCTGAGTATAAACATGTTGCCTAATACATCCCATTGTGGCTATGTAACAACCACAGCGGAACCACCTATCTTCTTGAGATAATTTCGGGGCTTAGCGTCCCCGCGGCCCGGTCCTTGACCAGGCCTCCTTTTTTTGTTACCCTCAGGAAGCAGCCCACAGCAGCTGTCTAACTCCCAGGTACCTATTTACTGCTAGGTAACAGGGGGCATTAGGGTGAAGGAAACATTTTGCCCATTAGTCTCCGCCTCCTCTGGGGATCGAACCCGGAACCTCAGGACTACGAATCCGAAGCGCTGTCCACCCAGCTGTCAGGCGCCCTAACGTTTGTTTTATATCGTGACGAGGCGATAAGGTTCTGGCAACGTTAGGTCACAACGTTGTGGTGATGTTCGATCACAATGTTCAGGGGACGTTAGATCTCAACGTTGTGGTGATGTTAGATCCTAACGTTGTGGTGATGTTGGATCCCAACGTTGTGGTGACGTTAGATCCTAACGTTGTGGTGATGTTGGATCCCAACGTTGTGGTGACGTTAGATCCTAACGTTGTGGTGATGTTGGATCCCAACGTTGTGGTAACGTTAGATCCTAACGTTGTGGTGACGTTACATCCTAACGTTGTGGTGACGTTAGATCCTAACGTTGTGGTGACGTTAGATCCTAACGTTGTGGTGATGTTGGATCCCAACGTTGTGGTAACGTTAGATCCTAACGTTGTGGTGACGTTACATCCTAACGTTGTGGTGACGTTAGATCCCAACATTGTGGTAACGTTAGATCCTAACGTTGTGGTGCTGTTAGATCCTAACGTTGTGGTGATGTTGGATCCCAACGTTGTGGTAACGTTAGATCCTAACGTTGTGGTGACGTTACATCCTAACGTTGTGGTGACGTTAGATCCCAACATTGTGGTAACGTTAGATCCCAACGTTGTGGTAACGTTAGATCCCAACGTTGTGGTTACGTTGGATACCAACGTTGTGGTGACGTTAGATACCAACGTTGTGGTTACGTTGGATACCAACGTTGTGGTAACGTTAGATCCCAACGTTGTGGTTACGTTGGATACCAACGTTGTGGTAACGTTAGATCCCAACGTTGTGGTTACGTTGGATACCAACGTTGTGGTGACGTTAGATCACGTCATGTTAGTCGCTGACATCGACATCTTCATCAGGGATGTTAAGAATTTTTTGTTTGTTGTGCGTGTGCTGTTTAGGGACGCTGTTCGATCCCTCGGTGGTCGAAGCGGTTGGGCACAGTTCCTTCACTACGCACTCAAATGTTCTTCTATTTGTCCTCGTATCTCTTGCAAGTGCTGTATAGGCATACTACCTCCAAATTTCCTGACAGTTGCCAAGCCCACTAGGAAGAGAAAGCATTATGTATCTATTGGGTTTTCATCCCTACAAGAAACGAATGAAGTGTTGGGAATAACATAGAACATTCTCAGTGTGTGTGTGTGTGTGTGTGTGTGTGTGTGTGTGTGTGTGTGTGTGTGTGTGTGTGTTTACTAGTTGTGTTTACTAGTTGTGTTTTTGCGGGGGTTGAGCTTTGCCCTCTCAACTGTCAATCAACTGTTTACTAACTACTTTTTTTTTTTCTTTTTTTTTCCCCACACCACACACACACACCCCAGGAAGCAGCCCGTGACAGCTGACTAACTCCCAGGTACCTATTTACTGCTAGGTAACAGGGGCACTTAGGGTGAAAGAAACTTTGCCCATTTGTTTCTGCCTCGTGCGGGAATCGAACCCGCGCCACAGAATTACGAGTCCTGCGCGCTATCCACCAGGCTACGAGGCCCTGTGTGTGTGTGTGTGTGTGTGTGTGTGTGTGTGTGTGTGTGTGTGTGTGTGTGTGTGTGTGTGTGTGTGTGTGTGTGTGTGTGTGTGTGTGTGTGTGTGTGTGTGTTTGTACTCACCTATTTGTGCCTGCAGGATCGAGCATTGACTCTTGGATCCCGCCTTTCTAGCCATCGGTTGTTTACAACAATGACTCCTGTCCCATTTCCCTATCATATCTAGTTTAAAAATTATGAATAGTATTTGCTTCCACAACCGGCTCTTAACTGCATTCCATTTGCCACTACTCTCACGCTAAAAGAAAACTTCCTAACATCTCTGTGACTCATCTGAGTTTCCAGCTTCCACCAATGTCCCCTCGTTCTGTTAGTATTGCGTGTGAACATTTCATATATCTCCACTTTGTCAATTCCCCTGAGTATTTTATATGTTCCTATCATATCCCCTCTCTCCCTTCTTTTTTTCTAGTGTCGTAAGATTCAGTTCTTTCAAGCGCTATTCATATCCTATCCCTCGTAATTCTGGGACAAGCCTCGTGGCAAACTTCCGAACCTTTTGTGTGTGTGTGTGTGTGTGTGTGTGTGTGTGTGTGTGTGTGTGTGTGTGTGTGTGTGTGTGTGTGTGTGTGTGTGTGTGTGTAATTACCTAAGTGTAATTACCTAAGTGTAGTTACAGGATGAGAGCTACGCTCGTGGTGTCCCGTCTTCCCAGCACTCTTTGTCATATAACGCTTTGAAACTACTGACGGTCTTGGCCTCCACCACCTTCTCACTTAACTTGTTCCAACCGTCTACCACTCTGTTTGGGAAGGTGAATTTTCTTATATTTCTTCGGCATCTGTGTGTGTGTGTGTGTGTGTGTGTGTGTGTGTGTGTGTGTGTGTGTGTGTGTGTGTGTGTGTGTGTGTGTGTGTGTGTGTGTGTGTGTGTGTGTGTGTGTGTGTGTAGGGTGGTGTGGTGAGGTGTGGGGGTTGTCTAGGTGGGTAGTGGGCATGGCTGACACTTCAGGTATATGGTTGGCACCTCAGACAAGTGCCTCTATGAGTACACTTGGCTTTCTAAGTGTCCCTGGCCAGATCCCTCACTGAAGACACCTGCAATTTACATGCAAATCAAAGTTTCAAGACATTCACGAGGCGTGTGTCTATATACTGATTATTTTTAATGAGAGTCAGTATACATATGCACGTGTGTGTGTGTGTGTGTGTGTGTACTCACCTATTTGTACTCACCTATTTGTGCTTGCGGGGGTTGAGCTTTGGCTCTTTGGTCCCGCCTCTCAACTGTCAATCAACTGGTGTACAGATTCCTGAGCCTACTGGGCTCTATCATATCTACATTTAAAACTGTGTATGGAGTCAGCCTCCACCACATCACTGCCTAATGCATTCCATCCGTTAACTACTCTGACACTGAAAAAGTTCCTTCTAACGTCTCTGTGGCTCATGTGGGTACTCAGTCTCCACCTGTGTCCCCTTGTTCGCGTCCCACCAGTGTTGAATAGCTCATCCTTGTTTACCCGGTCGATTCCTCTGAGGATTTTGTAGGTTGTGATCATGTCTCCCCTTACTCTTCTGTCTTCCAGTGTCGTAAGGTGCATTTCCCGCAGCCTTTCCTCGCAACTCATGCCTCTTAGTTCTGGGACTAGTCTAGTGGCATACCTTTGGACTTTTTCCAGCTTCGTCTTGTGCTTGACAAGGTACGGGCTCCATGCTGGGGCCGCATACTCCAGGATTGGTCTTACATATGTGGTGTACGAGATTCTGAATGATTCCTTACGCAGGTTCCTGAACGCTGTTCTGATGTTAACTAGCCTCGCATATGCCGCAGACGTTATTCTTTTTATGTGGGCTTCAGGAGACAGGTTTGGTGTGATATCAACTCCTAGATCTTTCTCTCTGTTCGTTTCATTAAGTACTTCATCTCCTATTCTGTATCCTGTGTTTGGCCTCCTATTTCCACTGCCTAGTTTCATTACTTTGCATTTACTCGGGTTGAACTTCAACAGCCATTTGTTGGACCATTCACTCAGTCTGTCTAGGTCATCTTGTAGCCTCCTACTATCGTCCTCAGTTTTAATCCTCCTCATAATTTTTGCATCATCGGCAAACATTGAGAGAAACGATTCTATACCCTCTGGAAGATCATTTACATATATCAGAAACAGTATAGGTCCAAGGACTGACCCCTGCGGTACTCCACTCGTAACGTCTCGCCAATCTGAGACCTCACCCCTCACACTGACTCGTTGTCTCCTGTTGCTTAGGTACTCCTGTATCCAACGGAGTACCTTCCCTTTCACTCCAGCCTGCATCTCCAGTTTTTTCACTAGCCTCTTGTGTGCACTGTATCAAAGGCTTTCTGACAATCCAAAAATATGCAGTCTGCCCACCCTTCTCTTTCTTGCCTTATTTTTGTTGCCTCGTCGTAGAATTCAAGTAACCCTGTGAGGCAGGACCTGCCATCCCTGAACCCATGTTGATGCTGTGTTACAAAGTTCTTTCGCTCTAGGTGCTCCACTAGTTTTCTTCGCACAATCTTCTCCATCATCTTGCATGTGTGTGTGTGTGTGTGTGTGTGTGTGTGTGTGTGTGTGTGTGTGTGTGTGTGTGTGTGTGTGTGTGTGTGTGTGTGTGTGTGTGTGTGTGTGTGTGTGTGTGTGTGTGTGTGTGTGTGTGTGTGTGTGTGTGTGTGTGTGTGTGTGTGTGTGTGTGTGTGTGTGTGTGTGTGTGTGTGTGTGTGTTTATGCTAGCTCTGTTGCACTACTAGCCTCAGAGCCAAGGACTCTACAACTCACAGACTCTACGATAAAAATACAACTGTTTTGCATAATCAGAAACGTAAAAAACTCAATTGTTTTGCCAAACCTCAAACGTTCGAGCCTAAGCAACTCACCTCTCCACAGGTCAGAGAGAACGCACTGGGGCGTTCTCTATGACCTGTGGCCGAGGCCCCGTCATTATTGTACCCGTGATGGATCAGTCACACTCAAATCCCTCCATCCCCCACTGGCTCTCTGGTCATTCCGACCTACCTGGCTCCATCCCCCTCCGGCTCCGTGGCTCACTCCGACGTACCCGTATCTGTCTGGCTTCGTCACCCGCCAGCTTGGACTTTCCCGTCTGTGACCCCAGTTCATGATAGAACATCCTCGCCCATTTCGCGAGAGAGGACCGTCTCTTACCCATTCCGTTAGAGAGGGCCGACCCTTCCTCATTCCGTTGGAGAGGGCCGACTCTTCCTCATTCCGTTGGAGAGGGCCGACTCTTCCTCATTCCGTTAGAGAGGGCCGACCCTTCCTCATTCCGTTGGAGAGGGCCGACTCTTCCTCATTCCGTTAGAGAGGGCCGACCCTTCCTCATTCCGTTGGAGAGGGCCGACTCTTCCTCATTCCGTTAGAGAGGGCCGACTCTTCCTCATTCCGTTAGAGAGGGCCGACTCTTCCTCATTCCGTTAGAGAGGGCCGACCCTTCCTCATTCCGTTGGAGAGGGCCGACCCTTCCTCATTCCGTTAGAGAGGGCCGACTCTTCCTCATTCCGTTAGAGAGGGCCGACTCTTCCTCATTCCGTTAGAGAGGGCCGACTCTTCCTCATTCCGTTAGAGAGGGCCGACCCTTCCTCATTCCGTTGGAGAGGGCCGACCCTTCCTCATTCCGTTAGAGAGGGCCGACTCTTCCTCATTCCGTTAGAGAGGGCCGACTCTTCCTCATTCCGTTAGAGAGGGCCGACCCTTCCTCATTCCGTTGGAGAGGGCCGACTCTTCCTCATTCCGTTAGAGAGGGCCGACCCTTCCTCATTCCGTTGGAGAGGGCCGACTCTTCCTCATTCCGTTGGAGAGGGCCGACTCTTCCTCATTCCGTTGGAGAGGGCCGACCCTTCCTCATTCCGTTGGAGAGGGCCGACCCTTCCTCATTCCGTTGGAGAGGGCCGACCCTTCCTCATTCCGTTAGAGAGGGCCGACCCTTCTTCATTCCGTTGGAGAGGGCCGACCCTTCCTCATTCCGTTGGAGAGGGCCGACTCTTCCTCATTCCGTTGGAGAGGGCCGACTCTTCCTCATTCCGTTGGAGAGGGCCGACTCTTCCTCATTCCGTTGGAGAGGGCCGACTCTTCCTCATTCCGTTGGAGAGGGCCGACTCTTCCTCATTCCGTTAGAGAGGGCCGACTCCCGTACATTCCGCTAGAGAGGGCCGACTCCCGTACATTCCGTTAGAGAGGGCCGACTCCTGTACATTCCGTTAGAGAGGGCCGACTCCCGTACATTCCGTTAGAGAGGGCCGACTCCCGTACATTCCGCTAGAGAGGGCCGACTCCCGTACATTCCGTTAGAGAGGGCCGACTCCCGTACATTCCGTTAGAGAGGGCCGACTCTCATACATTCCGTTAGAGAGGGCCGACTCCCGTACATTCCGTTAGAGAGGGCCGACTCCCGTACATTCCGCTAGAGAGGGCCGACTCCCGTACATTCCGTTAGAGAGGGCCGACTCTCATACATTCCGTTAGAGAGGGCCGACTCCCGTACATTCCGTTAGAGAGGGCCGACTCTCATACACTCCGTTAGAGAGGGCCGACTCTCATACACTCCGTTAGAGAGGGCCGACTCCCGTACATTCCGTTAGAGAGGGCCGACTCTCATACACTCCGTTAGAGAGGGCCGACTCCCGTACATTCCGTTAGAGAGGGCCGACTCCCGTACATTCCGTTAGAGAGGGCCGACTCCTGTACATTCCGTTAGAGAGGGCCGACTCCCGTACATTCCGTTAGAGAGGGCCGACTCTCATACATTCCGTTAGAGAGGGCCGACTCCCGTACATTCCGTTAGAGAGGGCCGACTCCTGTACATTCCGTTAGAGAGTGCTGACTCTCATACATTCCGTTAGAGAGGGCCGACTCCCGTACATTCCGTTAGAGAGGGCCGACTCTCATACATTCCGTTAGAGAGGGCCGACTCCCGTACATTCCGTTAGAGAGGGCCGACTCCTGTACATTCCGTTAGAGAGGGCCGACTCCCGTACATTCCGTTAGAGAGGGCCGACTCTCATACATTCCGTTTGAGAGGGCCAACTCCCGTACATTCCGTTAGAGAGGGGCGACTCTTGGTTCACACTAACTGGATGGCAGCACAAGCCGTCCTGCCCCTTGAGACTCTGACCATGTACTCAGTTATGGGGTGAGACCTTAAGTATACCTCCAGAAAGTGACCCTATTCAAAATTCAGCTTTGTATCTCTCGTTCGCATCTCAAGGAACGTGTTTTTGCATATTTTTCCTCTATCGTTACGTGGGTTCCTTGTCTGGAAAGCTAATAAAATTATATTTCTTACTGAGGAATCTGAGGCTCTGCAGCGCTAAGCCCCCGAACATGGGCAGTAATATCTCATTTCTTTCAGACTTGGGGCCAGTGTAATACGAATCTTCTGGTCCATTACTGTCTGTGTGTCGAAGCTTCATCAGGCAGAGTGGTCCAGTGTTCTGGCGTCGTCTTGCGGCCCGTCCTCATAAAGAAAGGCCAAATGTACCTTTATCCACCCGCCAAATTTCCTGTTTATGAATGGAAATCACTTTACACACGACTCGCAAGTGATTACGTTCGAACTTTTCTTGGTCTTTGCCTCTTTCTTTCCCCCGTGTTCGAATTGCTCTTTTCTAAATGTTTTACCCACGTATTGTAAATATACATAACTACAAACAGAACCAAAAGTAATAACTGGTCTAAGATTAATGATTCTAACACGAATTTTCTTAATATTTCTTATGTTTTTCTTCACTGTCGAGGGTAGTTGAAAAATTAACTCTCCAAAGTTCCTTTTCACACTTTCTTTATGGTCTGACGCCTAGAGGCGTTTCGCAGGACACTTCTTACATTTTCAAAGACAATTTTACATACTCAGATCTTCCTTATATTCGTTTTTGGGTGAGGTGACAGGACACAAATCAACAGAAAAAGACAGAACACGACTCAATGGGTATATGGCATGTTTTGTCTTCTTGCTACTGTGCTGTGTTCACTCACAGGATGAGTGACGCTGCCCAATACTGTCACTATGGCGGTGTGTCCACTCACAGGATGAGTGACGCTGCCCAATACTGTCACTATGGCGGTGTGTTCACTCACAGGATGAGTGGCGCTGCCCAATACTGTCACTATGGCGGTGTGTTCACTCACAGGATGAGTGGCGCTGCCCAATACTGTCACTATGGCGGTGTGTTCACTCACAGGATGAGTGACGCTGCCCAATACTGTCACTATGGCGGTGTGTCCACTCACAGGATGAGTGGCGCTGCCCAATACTGTCACTATGGCGGTGTGTTCACTCACAGGATGAGTGACGCTGCCCAATACTGTCACTATGGCGGTGTGTCCACTCACAGGATGAGTGACGCTGCCCAATACTGTCACTATGGCGGTGTGTTCACTCACAGGATGAGTGGCGCTGCCCAATACTGTCACTATGGCGGTGTGTCCACTCACAGGATGAGTGGCGCTGCCCAATACTGTCACTATGGCGGTGTGTCCACTCACAGGATGAGTGACGCTGCCCAATACTGTCACTATGGCGGTGTGTTCACTCACAGGATGAGTGACGCTGCCCAATACTGTCACTATGGCGGTGTGTCCACTCACAGGATGAGTGGCGCTGCCCAATACTGTCACTATGGCGGTGTGTCCACTCACAGGATGAGTGACGCTGCCCAATACTGTCACTATGGCGGTGTGTTCACTCACAGGATGAGTGACGCTGCCCAATACTGTCACTATGGCGGTGTGTCCACTCACAGGATGAGTGGCGCTGCCCAATACTGTCACTATGGCGGTGTGTCCACTCACAGGATGAGTGACGCTGCCCAATACTGTCACTATGGCGGTGTGTTCACTCACAGGATGAGTGACGCTGCCCAATACTGTCACTATGGCGGTGTGTCCACTCACAGGATGAGTGACGCTGCCCAATACTGTCACTATGGCGGTGTGTTCACTCACAGGATGAGTGACGCTGCCCAATACTGTCACTATGGCGGTGTGTTCACTCACAGGATGAGTGGCGCTGCCCAATACTGTCACTATGGCGGTGTGTCCACTCACAGGATGAGTGGCGCTGCCCAATACTGTCACTTTGGCGGTGTGTCCACTCACAGGATGGGTGGCGCTGCCCAATACTGTCACTATGGTGCTGTGTTCACTCACAGGATGAGTGGCGCTGCCCAATACTGTCACTATGGCGGTGTGTCCACTCACAAGATGAGTGACGCTGTCCAATACTGTCACAATGGTGGTGTGTCCACTCACTGGATGGGTGGCGTTGCCCAATACTGTCACTATGGTGCTGTGTTCACTCACAGGATGAGTGGCGCTGCCCAATACTGTCACTATGGCGGTGTGTCCACTCACAGGATGAGTGGCGCTGCCCAATACTGTCACTATGGCGGTGTGTCCACTCACAAGATGAGTGGCGCTGCCCAATACTGTCACTATGGCGGTGTGTCCACTCACAGGATGAGTGACGCTGCCCAATACTGTCACTATGACGGTGTGTATACTCACAGGATGAGTGGCGCTGCCCAATACTGTCACTATGGCGGTGTGTCCACTCACAAGATGAGTGACGCTGTCCAATACTGTCACAATGGTGGTGTGTCCACTCACAGGATGAGTGACGCTGTCCAATACTGTCACAATGGTGGTGTGTCCACTCACAGGATGAGTGGCGCTGCTCAATACTGTCACTATGGCGGTGTGTCCACTCACAGGATGAGTGACTGCCCAATACTGTCACTATGGCGGTGTGTCCACTCACAGGATGAGTGACGCTGCCCAATACTGTCACTATGGCGGTGTGTCCACTCACAGGATGAGTGGCGCTGCCCAATACTGTCACTATGGCGGTGTGTCCACTCACAGGATGAGTGACGCTGCCCAATACTGTCACTATGGCGGTGTGTTCACTCACAGGATGAGTGGCGCTGCCCAATACTGTCACTATGGCGGTGTGTCCACTCACAGGATGAGTGGCGGTGCCCAATACTGTCACTATGGCGGTGTGTCCACTCACAGGATGAGTGACGCTGCCCAATACTGTCACTATGGCGGTGTGTCCACTCACAGGATGAGTGACGCTGCCCAATACTGGCACTATGGCGGTGTGTCCACTCACAGGATGAGTGACGCCGCCCAATACTGTCACTATGGCGGTGTGTCCACTCACAGGATGAGTGACGCTGCTCAATACTGTCACTATGGTGGTGTGTCCACTCACAGGATGAGTGACGCTGCCCAATACTGTCACTATGGCGGTGTGTCCACTCACAGGATGAGTGACGCTGCTCAATACTGTCACTATGGCGGTGTGTCCACTCACAGGATGAGTGACGCTGCTCAATACTAGCACTATGGCGGTGTGTCCACTCACAGGATGAGTGACGCCGCCCGATAAACTCGCCCCTCTGGGCAAAATTAAAAATTAAAATTAAATCACTCGGAGCTCGGCATATTATGTACAAGTGCTTCGCTAAGCCTTGGTATACATAAAGTTACAATAATTAAGGTGCAGTAATTAATAATAAGTAACATTTCCTTGACAGGTAATGATCAAGGGAAAGGTTGAGTCTCTGAAGGTAATGACCATGACCTCTTCCCTCGCAGCTCGTGGACAGTATTTAGTAATACTTATCGTACACCAAGATGTGGGGCTGGTGGCGGCTGCTGGTGGGATAGTTTAGGGGTATAATTACTCATTGGCATAATATTATGTTAATATTCCAGTACAATGTCTCAATCTTCGTCTCCAGGTGTGGCTGTGGCTTCCACTGACATATTATATATATATATATATATATATATATATATATATATATATATATATATATATATATATATATATATATATATATATATATATATATATATATATATATATATATATATATATATATATATATATATATATATATATATATATATATATATATATATGTCGTACCTAGTAGCCAGAACGCACTTCTCGGCCTACTATGCAAGGCCCGATTTGCCTAATAAGCCAAGTTTTCATGAATTAATTGTTTTTCGACTACCTAACCTACCTAACCTAACATAACCTAACTTTTTTGGCTACCTAACCTAACCTAACCTATAAAAATAGGTTAGGTTAGGTTAGGTAGGGTTGGTTAGGTTCGGTCATATATCTACGTTAATTTTAATTCCAATAAAAAAAAATTGACCTCATACATAATGAAATAAGTAGCTTTATCATTTCATAAGAAAAAAATTAGAGAAAATATATTAATTCATGAAAACTTGGCTTATTAGGCAAATTGGGCCTTGCATAGTAGGCTGAGAAATGCGTTCTGGCTACTAGGTACGACATATATATATATATATATATATATATATATATATATATATATATATATATATATATATATATATATATATATATATATATATATATACATATATATATATATGCCGTTGAATATGACCGAAAGGGTAAGAATACCCTTTCTAGATTCTAACACAAATCTTATCAATATTTCTTATGTTTTCTTCACTGTCGAGGGTAATTGAAAAATTAACTCTCCAAAGTTCGTTTTCACACTTTATTTATGGTCTAACGTCTAGAAGCGTTTCGCAAGACACTTCTTACCTTTTCTAAGACAATTTTACATACTCTGTTAATGCTTATATTCGTTTTTGGGTGAGATAATAATACATGAATCAATGGATACATTTCAAAGACAATTTTACATTGCTAATTTTTTTGGGTGAGGTGATAGGACATGCATTAATGGGTACATTGCATGTTTTATCTTCTTGCTTCTGTGTTGGTTCGGGGTCTTGAAGTGGGTAGAATGTAAGTATGTGTTAATTGGTTGTTGATTGCTGGTTTTGACTTTTTGATGTGTAGTGCCTCGCTGATGTCGAGTCTCCTGTTGTCGTTGTATCTGGCGATAATTTTCTGTGTTGCTTGTTAAGATTTCTCTGGTGATGGTCTGGTTGTCTCAGGAGATTACATGCTCCTTGATGGAGCCCTGTTGTTTGTGCAGTGTTATTCGCCTGGAGAGAGACGTTGTTGTCTTGCCTATATACTGAGATCCTTGGGGCTGACAGTCCCCAATTGGGCATGTGAAGGCATAGACGACGTTGTTGTCTTGCCCAACCAGTACTCTGACCACTCCACCACGCAGACCCTTAAAAGAGATCAATACTCAGGAGTTTATACCCAACACCTCGACCTCCCAAGGACGCCAGCAATGGTAAGAGATCAGAATTCGTTTTCCATCAGTCAATCTTATTTACCAGGGAGAACGCGAGCCACATATTTACACGGATACTTGCATAAACTCACACGTCATAGGTTACACAAAGTGCTCCACCCGTGCGAGAGACTCGAACCTAGCAGGCCCAGGTGTTCACGCACCAAGACGTGAACTCGCAAAGAGACTCGCAAGGGTAAAGCCCTTTGTGTGTTTACATATGACGTGTATTATATATATATATATATATATATATATATATATATATATATATATATATATATATATATATATATATATATATATATATATATATATATATATATATATATATATATATATATATATATATATATATATATATATATATATATATATATATATATATATATATATATATATATACAACAACATGGTAAAGGTCGAGCATATTAAGCACCGCCTCTCAGACATTATTAGTTCAATGTAGTGACTTTTTTCACTCTTTTACTTATCATTTAAAATTGTGTCATCAAACTGGCTTCGACAACTTCTTCATCTAGTTGGTTCCACTTGTTTATGGCTCTTAGACTGAAGAAGCCCTTGCTGACGTCTCTGTAGGTCGTTTGTGTGTCCAATTTCCAATTACATTCTCACAATTCTCTTAGTATCTTGTACGTCGTTATCATGTCTGCTCTCTTCCTGTGGAGTACCACTGAATATAGAATTAATATTAATGTGTTAATATTCTGAATTCAATGAGTCAATTATGGGGGTCGAAAAACGTATGGTAATTACCAGGATAAGATACTAAGCCAATTATGGCTATATAACACTTGAAAGGGATATGAGACAGACTAAGAGGTGAGGTATGATAAAGCTTCCCAGTCACTTAGACCATGAGGACTCGAACGCCGTCCTTACGAGAAGCGAGGCCTCTTCTCTATCCACCAATCCAATTATTTAATAAATGTAAGCAAAGCCTTTCGTGATTGTTGAAAGATGTACAGGTTTCGTAAGCGCTTGAATAAATGGTTGAGGAATCCTAGACCAAGCACCCAAAAACGTTCGAATCTCCTCACAGGAAAATAAACAAAGAAAAAGACAGTTGATAAGGAGGAAGGCGAATGTCGCTGCTGCTCTGAGCATTAACTTGGAAGACAAGTCCCGTTGTGAGGCAGTATGGCTCCTTGAGACTGGTGACCCAGCAGCTCAAGGCTCGTACACAACACACAACCTCACCACAACCTTTTGTGTAAGTTGTCACAATGTTGTAGAGTCTGTACATTATAGCCTTCCCGCAACATTGTACATTGTGTATGTTACAGCTTTGTCGCATTGTACAATGTACACTGTATTCATTATAGCCTTGTCACAACATTGTACATTGCATTATAGCCTCCCAGGCTCTCCTCCCTTCTCACCAACGTAGGTTAGACAGCAGGTCCACACACACACACACACACACACACACACACACACACACACACACACACACACACACACACACACACACACACACACACACACACACACACACACACACACACACACACACACACACACACACACACACACACACACACACACACACACACACACACACACACACACACACACACACACACACACACACACACACACACACACACACACACACACACACACACACACACACACACACACACACACACACACACACACACACGTCATTGTGTAGCCTCGCCTCTACCCCCATCACAGGTATCTTAGCGCGCACACCCACGAGGAACCTTTTAGACCCATTGTCCAGCACAATCACCACCTCGAGGGGAGAGAGCGCCTCATATTTCTGTTTAAAAACCATGAATTCCCGTGCGCTGTCAGGTAGAAATGATCTTGTAATCAGGCTCTGAGCAGTTTTGGCATCTTCTAGAATTTACACTTTAACTGGGGCTTGCTGCCTAAGTGTCCTGGGTCCTTTAGTTACAAAAGGGATGGTGCATCAGGCTACCCTGTTGTGTCCGGCACGCGTAGGTCCACGGTAGGCTGCCTTGCCTCCAACACTGCCAGCCTAACCATCGTCTTTGGGCCGCCCACACTCCCTTCTTGTACTGAGTCTGCGCTCCGCTGAGGCAGCAGTTGGGGAGGTTGTATGTCCTCCGATGTGCGTTGTGATTCGATGGGCCTTAACTATTATTGTTTTTCTTATATCCTGGGAGTGTGCTGCTCTGGTCGGATTGATGGGCTTGAGTATGAGCAGTGTGTCTCCGCCGCCGCGCTGGCTCGGTCAGCTGTTTCCCGCGCTCTCCTGGTGCTTGCAGCTGCTTGGATTTGTAACTTTTTACATGGCCGAAGAAATTTTCTGTCTCTTATGGAAGGGAAGCTTTGGTGTACCTGGCGTTATGATTTGGTTTTTGGGGGGCGGTGTTGCCTGAACAGCTCGAGCAACTCGGGTTCGATCCTTCTTTATGCTGGGGCTTTGGTATCTAAACTCCCTTTTGTGTGTTTCCTTGTTGCTGCCTCTCGTTCCTCACGGCCACACTTTACTGTTGATATTGGTTAAATGACAAAAAACTTCCACATGTAAGAATTATTGAAAATTGCCAGCAATATGCTGATTACTTTCCTATGTAGTAGTTGGCGTCCTTCAGTCTTGGGAGACTATGGAGCTGCGCTCTGGTTGTCTAGGCTGGAGTGTCCTCTCCAGGGCGCAAAGCCTGGCTAGGACGATATAGAGGAGAAGTTGTTACCCATGCAGCAGGTCCACTTCCCTCTCCACGTCGCTAAAATTGTCCAAAGGAATACAGGATAATCCTTTATCACAGAAATCTAGAATTCATCCAGGGATAGGTGAGTGACTGTCATCTTGAGTCTCAGATTGTAGCTCATAAAGTTCTTCCTCACCCAATCATTCCTGTTGCAACTTTATTTTCCCCAATGATTCGGCGTTTTTATAAAGCCAAGAATTTTGTCACTTCATGTCAATACACTTTCTCCAGAACCTTGCGATTCATAGAGGCAAGATTGTAAATCACAGATTCACGTGATTCATCACATGACTCAACTGATTCATGTGATGAAAAATATATGCTAAGTAGACCAGCTTCTGTAACCATTCTTCATCTTCAATACATTTGCATATTTATCACTGTCTCCCGTGAAACCCCTAAAGTGACCTCTTGCGGAACCCCTAAAGTGACCTCTTGTGGAACCCCTAAAGTGACCTATTGTGGAACCCCTAAAGTGACCTCTTGTGGAACCCCTAAAGTGACCTCTTGCGGAACCCCTAAAGTGACCTCTTGCGGAACCCCTAAAGTGACCTCTTGCGGAACCCCTAAAGTGACCTCTTGTGGAACCCCTAAAGTGACCTCTTGCGGAACCCCTAAAGTGACCTCTTGCGGAACCCCTAAAGTGACCTCTTGTGGAACCCCTAAAGTGACCTCTTGCGGAACCCCTAAAGTGACCTCTTGCGGAACCCCTAAAGTGACCTCTTGTGGAACCCCTAAAGTGACCTCTTGCGGAACCCCTAAAGTGACCTCTTGCGGAACCCTTGGATTCTGGGGAACCCCCGGTGGAGAAATGCTCTTCCTAGAGACTCATCTGGCGACCTTACACCTATTTCGTGGGGGGGGGGGGGCACCATGGGAATGGATCCCTTTTAATAGGAGCAGTTAGGCTGGCCCGATCAGCCTATTTTGGTCACATACCACTCATCAGTCACCATGCAAAGTTGGGTGAGGCTAGCCCCAACCATCTGACCTCCAATTTTATAAAGAAAAACAGATATAGACGTTCTTTTGTTTAAAAATATAGATTGACATTATATAGTCTCTTTCATCATTATTCACATTAAGTTATCTTGAGAAGATGCCGGGGCTTAGCTTCCCGCGGCCCGGTCCTTGACCAGGCCTCCTAATTGTTACACACCCTCAGGAAGCAGCCCGTGGCAGCTGTCTAACTCCCACGTACCTATTTACTGCTAGATGAACAGGGGCATCAAGATGAAAGAACCTCTACCCATTTGTTTCCGCCTCCACCGGGGATCGAACCCGGAAACTCAGGACTACGAATCCGAAGCGCTGTCCACTCAGCTGTCAGGGGCCCCTGGTTGGAGATACTGGCCAGTTTAGTGCCTCCTGTTTCTTCCTCTTTCTGTCTCTTAGCCTTACATCGGCTGTCTAACCAAGCGTGAGAGGGATGGAACCGGTTGGGCACATACAGGCGGAGGCATTGTGGCTGGGGGGAGGGGGGATGGATGTTGGCGGGAGAGGACACCAGCAGCGTGTAGCCACTCAGCTATACACCCCATTGATCAGCAGAGGGAGACCCGGGCGTACACTCACCATTCTAAGATGGATTATAAAGATTTTCAATGTTGTTCCGTCCAGCTGACCTTGCTAGGTGTTGCGTTTGAAGAATACATTATACACAGTACATGGTATTGACGCTCGCATTGACGAATGCTTGTTGTCTTCCTTCTCCTTGCTTACTTGGGCTGGTGGAGGTCGAGCTTCAGCTCCCCAGACTCTGCTGTCAGATTATACACTACTAACACTTTGTTAATATACGCTCTGCCTCACTTGTCTCTCTGGTATATTATTGTTTGTATATATATATATATTTGTCTTAATTTGTAATCTTGTATGTTGTGATCATGTCTTTTCCATCTTGTTTTCAAGCATTGTTAGTTTGTTTTCATATTCCAAACCTCATATTTGTGACACCTCGGATCTCCTGATGTATATTAATATCATTAGAAGAGAGAGTCTGTCTTGTTTGTCTGTCTGTCTATGTGTCTATGTGTTAATGTGTCTGTCTGTCTGTCTGTCTGTCTGTCTGTCTGTCTGTCTGTCTGTCTGTCTGTCTGTCACTTCGAGGATGGAGGTCAGACGTATAGGGCGAGCCACACCAAACATATCATATTATTTTCTACACGATGATTACGTGGTTTATTTATTGATGAACACAGTGATGAAGGGAAGGTGGTGAAGGGTAGGGAAGGTGGTGAAGGGTAGGGAAGGTGGTGAAGGGTAGGGAAGGTGGTGTAGGGTAGGGAAGGTGGTGAAGGGTAGGGAAGGTGGTGAAGGGTAGGGAAGGTGGTGTAGGGTAGGGAAGGTGGTGAAGGGTAGGGAAGGTGGTGAAGGGTAGGGAAGGTGGTGTAGGGTAGGGAAGGTGGTGAAGGGTAGGGAAGGTGGTGTAGGGTAGGGAAGGTGGTGAAGGGTAGGGAAGGTGGTGTAGGGTAGGGAAGGTGTATTAGGTAAACTACCACTCTCAGGATGAGTATAGGATCCACCACCACCCACAGGATCAGCATGGGGTCCACAACCACCCACAGGATCAGCATGGGGTCCACCACCACCCACAGGATCAGCATGGGGTCCACCACCCACAGGATCAGCATGGGGTCCACAACCACCCACAGGATCAGCATGGGGTCCACAACCACCCACAGGATCAGCATGGGGTCCACAACCACCCACAGGATCAGCATGGGGTCCACAACCACCCACAGGATCAGCATGGGGTCCACAACCACCCACAGGATCAGCATGGGGTCCACAACCCACAGGATCAGCATGGGGTCCACAACCCACAGGATCAGCATGGGGTCCACCACCCACAGGATCAGCATGGGGTCCACCACCCACAGGATCAGCATGGGGTCCACAACCCACAGGATCAGCATGGGGTCCACCACCACCCACAGGATCAACATGGGGTCCACCACCGACAGGATCAGCATGGGGTCCACCATCACCCACAGGATCAACATGGGGTCCACCACCGACAGGATCAACATGGGGTCCACCACCGACAGGATCAGCATGGGGTCCACAACCACCCACAGGATCAGCATGGGGTCCACCACCCACAGGATCAGCATGGGGTCCACCACCACCCACAGGATCAGCATGGGGTCCACCACCACCCACAGGATCAGCATGGGGTCCACCACCCACAGGATCAGCATGGGGTCCACAACCACCCACAGGATCAGCATGGGGTCCACCACCCACAGGATCAGCATGGGGTCCACCACCCACAGGATCAGCATGGGGTCCACAACCACCCACAGGATCAGCATGGGGTCCACCACCCACAGGATCAGCATGGGGTCCACCACCCACAGGATCAGCATGGGGTCCACCACCCACAGGATCAGCATGGGGTCCACCACCCACAGGATCAGCATGGGGTCCACCACCACCCACAGGATCAGCATGGGGTCCACCACCACCCACAGGATCAGCATGGGGTCCACCACCCAGGATGAGCACAGGATCAGCATGGGGTCCACCACCCACAGCATCAGCATGGGGTCCACCACCACCCACAGGATCAGCATGGGGTCCACCACCCACAGGATCAGCATGGGGTCCACCACCCACAGGATCAGCATGGGGTCCACCACCCACAGGATCAGCATGGGGTCCACCACCACCCACAGGATCAACATGGGGTCCACCACCGACAGGATCAGCATGGGGTCCACCACCACCCACAGGATCAACATGGGGTCCACCACCGACAGGATCAGCATGGGGTCCACCACCACCCACAGGATCAGCATGGGGTCCACCACCACCCACAGGATCAGCATGGGGTCCACCACCACACAGGATCAGCATGGGGTCCACCACCACCCACAGGATCAGCATGGGGTCCACCACCACCCACAGGATCAGCATGGGGTCCACCACCACCCACAGGATCAGCATGGGGTCCACCACCACCCACAGGATCAGCATGGGGTCCACCACCCACAGGATCAGCATGGGGTCCACCACCACCCACAGGATCAGCATGGGGTCCACCACCACCCACAGGATCACCACCACCACCCAGGATCAGCATGGGGTCCACCACCCACAGGATCAGCATGGGGTCCACCACCACCCACAGGATCAGCATGGGGTCCACCACCCACAGGATCAGCATGGGGTCCACCACCACCCACAGGATCAGCATGGGGTCCACCACCACCCACAGCATGGGGTCCACCACCACCCACAGGATCAGCATGGGGTCCACCACCACCACAGGATCAGCATGGGGTCCACCACCCACAGGATCAGCATGGGGTCCACCACCCACAGGATCAGCATGGGGTCCACCACCCACAGGATCAGCATGGGGTCCACCACCCACAGCATCAGCATGGGGTCCACCACCACCCACAGGATCAGCATGGGGTCCACCACCCACAGGATCAGCATGGGGTCCACCACCCACAGGATCAGCATGGGGTCCACCACCCACAGGATCAGCATGGGGTCCACCACCCACAGGATCAGCATGGGGTCCACCACCCACAGGATCAGCATGGGGTCCACCACATGGGGTCCACCACCCCCACAGGATCAGCATGGGGTCCACCACCCCCACAGGATCAGCATGGGGTCCACCACCCACAGGATCAGCATGGGGTCCACCACCCACAGGATCAGCATGGGGTCCACCACCACCCACAGGATCAGCATGGGGTCCACCACCACCCACAGGATCAGCATGGGGTCCACCACCCACAGGATCAGCATGGGGTCCACCACCACCCACAGGATCAGCATGGGGTCCACCACCACCCACAGGATCAGCATGGGGTCCACCACCACCCACAGGATCAGCATGGGGTCCACCACCCACAGGATCAGCATGGGGTCCACCACCACCCACAGGATCAGCATGGGGTCCACCACCACCCACAGGATCAGCATGGGGTCCACCACCCACAGGATCAGCATGGGGTCCACCACCACCCACAGGATCAGCATGGGGTCCACCACCCACAGGATCAGCATGGGGTCCACCACCACCCACAGGATCAGCATGGGGTCCACCACCCACAGGATCAGCATGGGGTCCACCACCCACAGGATCAGCATGGGGTCCACCACCACCCACAGGATCAGCATGGGGTCCACCACCCCCACAGGATCAGCATGGGGTCCACCACCCACAGGATCAGCATGGGGTCCACCACCACCCACAGGATCAGCATGGGGTCCACCACCCCCACAGGATCAGCATGGGGTCCACCACCACCCACAGGATCAGCATGGGGTCCACCACCACCCACAGGATCAGCATGGGGTCCACCACCCACAGGATCAGCATGGGGTCCACCACCCACAGGATCAGCATGGGGTCCACCACCACCCACAGGATCAGCATGGGGTCCACCACCACCCACAGGATCAGCATGGGGTCCACCACCACCCACAGGATCAGCATGGGGTCCACCACCACCCACAGGATCAGCATGGGGTCCACCACCACCCACAGGATCAACATGGGGTCCACCACCACCCACAGGATCAGCATGGGGTCCACCACCACCCACAGGATCAGCATGGGGTCCACCACCACCCACAGGATCAGCATGGGGTCCACCACCACCCACAGGATGCATGGGTCCACCACCACCCACAGGATCAGCATGGGGTCCACCACCACCCACAGGGGTCCACCACCACCCACAGGATGCATGGGGTCCACCACCCACAGGATCAGCATGGGGTCCACCACCACCCACAGGATCATGGGGTCCACCACCACCCACAGGATGAGCATGGGGTCCACCACCACCCACAGGATTAGCATGGGGTCCACCACCACCCACAGGATCAGCATGGGGTCCACCACCCCCACAGGATCAGCATGGGGTCCACCACCACCCACAGTATTAGCATGGGGTCCACAGGATCAGCATGGGGTCCACCACCACCCACAGGATCAGCATGGGGTCCACCACCACCCACAGGATCAGCATGGGGTCCACCACCACCCACAGGATCAGCATGGGGTCCACCACCACCCACAGGATCAGCATGGGGTCCACCACCACCCACAGGATCAGCATGGGGTCCACCACCACCCACAGGATCAGCATGGGGTCCACCACCACCCACAGGATCAGCATGGGGTCCACCACCACACAGGATCAGCATGGGGTCCACCACCACCCACAGGATCAGCATGGGGTCCACCACCACCCACAGGATCAGCATGGGGTCCACCACCACCCACAGGATCAGCATGGGGTCCACCACCACCCACAGGATCAGCATGGGGTCCACCACCCACAGGATCAGCATGGGGTCCACCACCACCCACAGGATCAGCATGGGGTCCACCACCCACAGGATCAGCATGGGGTCCACCACCCACAGGATCAGCATGGGGTCCACCACCACCCACAGGATCAGCATGGGGTCCACCACCCACAGGATCAGCATGGGGTCCACCACCCACAGGATCAGCATGGGGTCCACCACCCACAGGATCAGCATGGGGTCCACCACCCACAGGATCAGCATGGGGTCCACCACCCACAGGATCAGCATGGGGTCCACCACCCACAGGATCAGCATGGGGTCCACCACCCACAGGATCAGCATGGGGTCCACCACCACCCACAGGATCAACATGGGGTCCACCACCACCCACAGGATTAGCATGGGGTCCACCACCACCCACAGGACGACCATGGGGTCCACCACCACCCACAGGACGACCATGGGGTCCACCACCACCCACAGGACGACCATGGGGTCCACCACCACCCACAGGACGACCATGGGGTCCACCACCACCCACAGGACGACCATGGGGTCCACCACCACCCACAGGATGAGCATGGGGTCCACCACCACCCACAGGATTAGCATGGGGTCCACCACCACCCACAGGATGAGCATGGGGTCCACCACCACCCACAGGATGAGCATGGGGTCCACCACCACCCACAGGATGAGCATGGGGTCCACCACCACCCACAGGATGAGCATGGGGTCCACCACCACCCACAGGATGAGCATGGGGTCCACCACCACCCACAGTATGAGCATGGGGTCCACCACCACCCACAGTATGAGCATGGGGTCCACCACCACCCACAGTATGAGCATGGGGTCCACCACCACCCACAGTATGAGCATGGGGTCCACCACCACCCACAGTATGAGCATGGGGTCCACCACCACCCACAGGATGAGCATGGGGTCCACCACCACCCACAGGATGAGCATGGGGTCCACCACCACCCACAGGAGAGCCATGGGGTCCACCACCACCCACAGGAGAGCCATGGGGTCCACCACCACCCACAGAAGGAGCATGGGGTCCACCACCACCCACAGGATGAGCATGGGGTCCACCACCACCCACAGTATGAGCATGGGGTCCACCACCACCCACAGGATTAGCATGGGGTCCACCACCACCCACAGGATTAGCATGGGGTCCACCACCACCCACAGGATATGAGCATGGGGTCCACCACCACCCACAGGATGAGCATGGGGTCCACCACCACCCACAGGATGAGCATGGGGTCCACCACCACCCACAGGATGAGCATGGGGTCCACCACCACCCACAGGATTAGCATGGGGTCCACCACCACCCACAGGATTAGCATGGGGTCCACCACCACCCACAGGATTAGCATGGGGTCCACCACCACCCACAGGATTAGCATGGGGTCCACCACCACCCACAGGATTAGCATGGGGTCCACCACCACCCACAGGATTAGCATGGGGTCCACCACCACCCACAGGATTAGCAAGGGTCCACCACCACCCACAGGATTAGAACAGTATTTACGAGACTCGAATCCGGATGATGTTATATGTATTGGGCTGTGTAGCGCTGTATAGTGGGCTCGAACCTGTACCCCAGGTCTCACCACATACCCTACCTGTAACAAGTAGGGGTCCCGCAGGGATCCGTCCTGGGATCAGTTATGTTTCTCATTTATGTTAATGATCTATACCCGCGGGAGTGAGCCCGTACGTGTCTATGTTTGTGGACGATGTCAAAATAATGAGGACTGTAAAAACAGAGGATGACTGCAGAATGTTACAGAATAACCTCAACAAACTCCAGGAATGGACAAAGAAATGGTTGTTAGAGTTCAGTTCTAATAAGTGTAAGGTAATGAAAATGAGGAAGGAAGAAAGAAGACCGGAAGGTGTCTGCAGCATTAACGGAAGGCAACTGTATCACTCTGAGAGAGAAAGAGACTTGGGAGTGGATATAATTCCCTCCCCAGCACCGGAGGCACACACATGCAGGGTGACATCAGCAGCATATGCAACACTGGCAAACATTACAGCTTCGTTTAGAAACCTTAATCAGGAAGAGTTCAGAGCAATCAATGCAGCTTTTGTTAGACCGGTACTGGAATATGCAGCACCTGCCTGGAATCCATACCTTGTGAAACATTAATCTTAAATCGAAAACGTGCAGAGATTTGGTACTAGACTAGTTCCAGAGCTTAGAGGCTTAACTTATGAGGACAGGCTGAAGGAACTGGATCTCACAATCTCGGAGGACAGAAGAAATAGAGGAGATATGATAACAACGTACAAGATACTGATGGGAGTTAGACAAGGTGGACGTGGACAGCCTCTTTAAGTTGAGCGACAGTAGGACAAGAGGACACAAGTGGAAGCTGGAATCACAAGTGAGTCGAAGAAATGTAAGGAAATACTCGCACCTTGTACGGGTGGAATGAACCAAGAGAAGTTGTGGAAGCCACCTCCATCCACAGCTTTAAGGTAATGTTCGACAAAGATAGTGATCGTTAGAACAGTGAAACACAACGGGTACAACAGCGCCAGCAGGCGGGGCATAAAGTGTTACTCTTCACTTCCTTGTAGTCACTGATAGGAAAGTACTGATAGGTGAGTACCTACTGAACTCTAATAAGCCCCAAAGTAGTGCACATATTTAACAAGTCCAGGGTTGCAGGTTCAATCCCACTGCATAACAATATTTTCCTCATTGATTCATTATGTTGTTGGTGCTGGTAAGAGTCGTCAGTGTGGGATATTCGTCCCTGGGCCCAGCTGTTGCCCCCTGGCCGCCCCAGGGAAGGGGTGTCCTGCCGTCAGTAGTGTTGTGGCTAGCTGCTGAGTGGGCCCCTATTGCCTGAGGGAAGCTGTAACCCAACCCCGCCACGGTAACCTACACCCACTGATACACCTCCACGCCTCTCACCCCCTGATACACCTCCACACCCCCACACCCCTTACACCCCCCACCCCACACCACAGCCTGATATTCCCGCATTCCTTAGCCTATTGTCCCATTATTCAATGGTAACCACCGCTCGCATATTACCACCTCTTTAACTGTGACGGGGAAGAGTGGTGAGACGCGCCCAGATGACCACTTGAGAACACGCGTCAACTGCAACAGTTGATGTGTCAACACTGAGTAAGTGTGCAATTGAGCGGGTTAAGAGTGTATTGCCCAGGTGGGGCCAAGGCCTGGACGTAACGCGTTCTGGCCAGACCAACCGGCTGAGGGCGGCCAGGACTCCGCTCGGGCAGTTGTAATGGCCAGGTGTAATGACCAGTTGTATTGACCAGTTGTATTGACCAGTTGTAATGACTGGTTGTAATGACCAGTTGTATTGACCAGTTGTAATGACCAGTTGTATTGACCAGTTGTAATGACTGGTTGTAATGACCAGTTGTAATGACCAGTTGTATTGACCAGTTGTAATGACCAGTTGTATTGACCAGTTGTATTGACCAGTTGTAATGACTGGTTGTAATGACCAGTTGTAATGACCAGTTGTATTGACCAGTTGTAATGACTGGTTGTATTGACCAGTTGTATTGACCAGTTGTAATGACTGGTTGTATTGACCAGTTGTATTGACCAGTTGTATTGACTGGTTGTATTGACCAGTTGTATTGACCAGTTGTATTGACCAATTGTAATGACTGGTTGTATTGACCAGTTGTATTGACCAGTTGTAATGACTGGTTGTATTGACCAGTTGTATTGACCAGTTGTAATGACTGGTTGTATTGACCAGTTGTAATGGCCAGGTGTAATGACCAGTTGTATTGACCAGTTGTAATGACTGGTTGTATTGACCAGTTGTAATGGCCAGGTGTAATGACCAGTTGTATTGACCAGTTGTATTGACCAGTTGTACTGACCAGTTGTATTGACCAGTTGTATTGACCAGTTGTAATGACCAGTTGTATTGACCAGTTGTATTGACCAGTTGTAATGACTGGTTGTAATGACCAGTTGTAATGACCAGTTGTATTGACCAGTTGTAATGACTGGTTGTATTGACCAGTTGTATTGACCAGTTGTAATGACTGGTTGTATTGACCAGTTGTATTGACCAGTTGTATTGACCAGTTGTATTGACCAGTTGTAATGACTGGTTGTATTGACCAGTTGTATTGACCAGTTGTATTGACCAATTGTAATGACTGGTTGTATTGACCAGTTGTATTGACCAGTTGTAATGACTGGTTGTATTGACCAGTTGTATTGACCAGTTGTAATGACTGGTTGTATTGACCAGTTGTAATGGCCAGGTGTAATGACCAGTTGTATTGACCAGTTGTAATGACTGGTTGTATTGACCAGTTGTAATGGCCAGGTGTAATGACCAGGTGTATTGACCAGTTGTATTGACCAGTTGTACTGACCAGTTGTATTGACCAGTTGTATTGACCAGTTGTAATGACCAGTTGTATTGACCAGTTGTATTGACCAGTTGTAATGACTGGTTGTATTGACCAGTTGTAATGGCCAGGTGTAATGACCAGTTGTATTGACCAGTTGTACTGACCAGTTGTATTGACCAGTTGTATTGACCAGTTGTACTGACCAGTTGTATTGACCAGTTGTATTGACCAGTTGTTTGACCAGTTGTATTGACCAGTTGTACTGACCAGTTGTACTGGCCAGTTGTATTGACCAGTTGTATTGACCAGTTGTATTGACCAGTTGTATTGACCAGTTGTATTGACCAGTTGTATTGACCAGTTGTACTGACCAGTTGTATTGACCAGTTGTAATGGCCAGGTGTAATGACCAGTTGTACTGACCAGTTGTATTGACCAGTTGTACTGACCAGTTGTATTGACCAGTTGTATTGACCAGTTGTACTGACCAGTTGTATTGACCAGTTGTACTGACCAGTTGTTTGACCAGTTGTATTGACCAGTTGTACTGACCAGTTGCATTGACCAGTTGTATTGACCAGTTGTATTGACCAGTTGTACTGACCAGTTGTATTGACCAGTTGTATTGACCAGTTGTACTGACCAGTTGTATTGACCAGTTGTACTGACCAGTTGTATTGACCAGTTGTACTGACCAGTTGTATTGACCAGTTGTATTGACCAGTTGTATTGACCAGTTGCATTGACCAGTTGTATTGACCAGTTGTATTGACCAGTTGTATTGACCAGTTGTACTGACCAGTTGTATTGACCAGGGAGGAAGAGCGATCACAACAGCCACTTATGGCCGCCTCGCCCCACTCTTATGATCAATCTAATGTGTTAACACCACGGGTGTAGGAGGGTGTAGGTGGGTGTAGGGGGGGAGTGTAGGGGGTGGGGAGTGTGTAGGTGGGTGTAGGGGGGGGGGAGTGTAGGGTGTGAGGAGGGTGTAGGTGGGTGTAGGAGGGTGTAGGGGGGTGAGTGTAGGGTGTGGGGAGGGTGTAGGTGGGTGTAGGTGGATGTAGGGGGAGTGTAGGGGGTGGGGAGGGTGTAGGTGGGTGTAGGTGGATGTAGGGGGAGTGTAGGGGGTGGGGAGGGTGTAGGTGGGTGTAGGGGGGTGAGTGTAGGGTGTGAGGAGGGTGTAGGTGGGTGTAGGAGGGTGTAGGGGGGTGAGTGTAGGGTGTGGGGAGGGTGTAGGTGGGTGTAGGTGGATGTACGGGGAGTGTAGGGGGTGGGGAGGGTGTAGGTGGGTGTAGGGGGAGTGTAGGGGGTGGGGAGGGTGTAGGTGGGTGTAGGGGGGTGAGTGTAGGGTGTGAGGAGGGTGTAGGTGGGTGTAGGAGGGTGTAGGGGGGGAGTGTAGGGTGTAGGGGGGTGTAGGTGGGTGTAGGTGAGTGTAGGGGAGTGTAGGTGGGTGTAGGGGGGTGAGTGTAGGGTGTAGGGAGGGTGTAGGTGGGTGTAGGGGGAGAGTGTAGGGTGTGGGGAGGGTGTAGGTGGGTGTAGGGGGAGAGTGTAGGGTGTGTGGAGGGTGTAGGGGGAGAGTGTAGGGTGTAGGGAGGGTGTAAGAGGGAGGGAGAGAGAAGCTTTGAGAAGCAGTGGAAAATTAGCACCAACAAACAAAAGTTCCAAATAATACACATTGCGAAAAGAAACCCGGACCTCATCATCCTTGATAACCAGCCCATCCAATATGCGGAGGTAGGCAGAATACTGGGACTTATGATCAATAGAACAGAGATACAAATTCATGTAAGGGACCGACTAAACAAAGCCAAAGCAGCATTAAAAAAACTGAGAAGATTCCGAAGCCTCAGTACTAACATTCAGATCCACCTATATAAGGCTCTAGTTCGGCCGCATCTAGAGTATCCCCCAGTACCACTACACACCATAAAGAAAACTAACATGCAGAAACTGCAAGCAGTACAAAATAAGGCGCTAAGGAGAGCAGCAAAACACCGTCCACCATATGATCAGACAATCCAGGAGCTCCACGAACTCCTGAACACACAGCCACTAAACATCAGACTGCAGCACCAAGCCATCAGTGTGTGGAACACCATCCCAATGTTAGAGGACCCAATGTTAGAGGACCCAATGTTAGAGGACCCAATGTTTGAAAGATTACTCCAAGATGAGACGCCCCGCTCCCACAGCTGGTGGCCCAAGAGCCTCGATTCTCTGGACGAAAACCCCGCCCCACAGTATATAATCCCCAGATGAGTTATATATGTATATATATGAACAGTTCATATATGTGTATGTATGACAACTCGATAAATAATAATAATAAAATAAAGAGCCTTAAACAGAACAACATGTGTGGAAGCATGAGTGTGTATATATGAATGCTACACAGCATTCATCTAAGGACACACTCACAGCTCCCTGACAAGAGGGAGCCAGCTTAGCTTAGCTGCCAACACCCACACATGGTGTCAGCAAGGCGGACAGTCCGCCTGCTTTCATACCTCTCACTGTATTTCCCTTCATAGTATATTTACGAGAATTACATTTCACCTTTGTGAATGTACATTAATGACACTATGTAAAAGACACATCTAACACTTTATGTAGGACATACGTAAATCTGTGTATCTATGTATCTACGTATGTAGGTTAGCTTAGCATTTTAAAAGCACCGAATCACCTTCTGTGGTTGAGTGTTCAATAAACCCTTGAACTATATGTTTAACACATCTCTAACCCTGTCCATGGAGGACAGAAGAAAATGTATATATGCTGGTTAGCATTGTAAATGTGTGGCCACGTCTGTGGTAGAAAAAAAAACAACTCTCCCACTTCTATACTTCCTTCACCTGTGCCTCTCCTTCCTCTTTACTCCCCCCCCCCAAAAAAAAGGGAGGGAGAGAGTGTAGGGTGTAGGGGAGGGTGTAGGAGGGAGGGAGAGAGTGTAGGGTGTAGGGAGGGTGTAGGAGGGAGGGAGAAAGTGTAGGGTGTAGGGGAGGGTGTAGGAGGGATGGAGAGAGTGTAGGGTGTAGGGAGGGTGTAGGAGGGAGGGAGAAAGTGTAGGGTGTAGGGAGGGTGTAGGGTATCACCACCAACGTGACAGTGATATAGTACCCAGGGGGGCTACTTCTACTGGTACTGACGACTCTAGCTTTGTCCACACCCCCACCAACCCCCCCCCTACACCCCCACCACCCCCCCCCCACACCCCCACCACCACCCCTACACCCCCACGCCCCCCACCCACACACGCCCACAACGCTAATGTTTCACCCCTTCTCTTTGTTCCTGAGGGCTTCTGTTGTGATGGGTCGCTTACACTCCTGTAGAGATCCTTCCTACCCCGCCCGCCTCTTCTCCTGCCCTGAGGTGCCCTCCTTGTGCTACCCCATGCCCATCCTGTGGGTGGTGGTGGACCTCATGCCCATCCTGTGGGTGGTGGTGGACCCCATGCCCATCCTGTGGGTGGTAGTGGACCCCATGCCCATCCTATGAGTGGTGGTGGACCCCATGCCCATCCTGTGGGTGGTAGTGGGCCCCATACCCATCCTGCGGGTGGTAGTGGGCCCCATACCCATCCTGCGGGTGGTAGTGGGCCCCATACCCATCCTGCGGGTGGTAGTGGGCCCCATACCCATCCTGCGGGTGGTAGTGGGCCCCATACCCATCCTGCGGGTGGTAGTGGGCCCCATACCCATCCTGTGGGTGGTAGTGGGCCCCATACCCATCCTGTGGGTGGTAGTGGACCCCATTCCCATCCTGTGGGTGGTAGTGGGCCCCATACCCATCCTGTGGGTGGTAGTGGGCCCCATACCCATCCTGTGGGTGGTGGTGGACCCCATACCCATCCTGTGGGTGGTAGTGGACCCCCATACCCATCCTGTGGGTGGTAGTGGGCCCCATACCCATCCTGCGGGTGGTAGTGGGCCCCATACCCATCCTGCGGGTGGTAGTGGGCCCCATACCCATCCTGTGGGTGGTAGTGGGCCCCATACCCATCCTGCGGGTGGTAGTGGGCCCCATGCCCATCCTGTGGGTGGTAGTGGACCCCCATGCCCATCCTGTGGGTGGTAGTGGACCCCATACCCATCCTGTGGGTGGTAGTGGGCCCCATACCCATCCTGTGGGTGGTAGTGGGCCCCATGCCCATCCTGTGGGTGGTAGTGGACCCCATACCCATCCTGTGGGTGGTGGTGGACACCATACCCATCCTGTGGGTGGTAATGAACCCCATACCCATCCTGTGGGTGGTAGTGGGCCCCATACCCATCCTGTGGGTGGTAATGAACCCCATACCCATCCTGTGGGTGGTAGTGGGCCCCATACCCATCCTGTGGGTGGTGGTGGACCCCATACCCATCCTGTGGGTGGTAGTGGGCCCCATACCCATCCTGTGGGTGGTAGTGGACCCCCATACCCATCCTGTGGGTGGTAGTGGGCCCGGCCCCATACCCATCCTGCGGGTGGTAGTGGGCCCCATACCCATCCTGTGGGTGGTAGTGGGCCCCATACCCATCCTGCGGGTGGTAGTGGGCCCCATACCCATCCTGCGGGTGGTAGTGGGCCCCTTACCCATCCTGCGGGTGGTAGTGGGCCCCATACCCATCCTGCGGGTGGTAGTGGGCCCCATACCCATCCTGCGGGTGGTAGTGGGTCCCATACCCATCCTGTGGGTGGTAGTGGGCCCCATACCCATCCTGTGGATGGTAGTGGACCCCATACCCATCCTGTGGGTGGTAGTGGGCCCGATACCCATCCTGTGGGTGGTAGTGGGCCCCATACCCATCCTGTGGGTGGTGGTGGACCCCATACCCATCCTGCGGGTGGTAGTGGGCCCCTTACCCATCCTGCGGGTGGTAGTGGGCCCCTTACCCATCCTGCGGGTGGTAGTGGGCCCCATACCCATCCTGTGGGTGGTAGTGGGCCCCATACCCATCCTGCGGGTGGTAGTGGGCCCCATACCCATCCTGTGGGTGGTAGTGGGCCCCATACCCATCCTGTGGATGGTAGTGGACCCCATACCCATCCTGTGGGTGGTAGTGGGCCCCATACCCATCCTGTTGGTGGTAGTGGACCCCCATGCCCATCCTGTGGGTGGTAGTGGGCCCCATACCCATCCTGTGGGTGGTAGTGGGCCCCACACCCATCCTGCGGGTGGTAGTGGACCCCATACCCATCCTGTGGGTGGTAGTGGGCCCCACACCCATCCTGCGGGTGGTAGTGGGCCCCATGCCCATCCTGTGGGTGGTAGTGGATTAAGTTTGTCAGGTATGTGTTTCACTTTCTAATTCTATCCTGTCATTTTGGTCAATAGTTTAGCCTCTCCAGATGGTCCAGTATCCTCACCCTATTCTCCAGCGTCAGAGACACTGGACTGTTATGTTATGCAGGCGATGAGTCACAATAACGTGGCTAAAGTATGTTGACCAGACCACACACTAGACGGTGAAGGGACGACGACGTTTCGGTCCGTCTTGGACCATTCTCAAGTCGATGATATATCGACTTGAGAATGGTCCATGACGGACCGACACGTCGTCGTCCCTTCACCTTCTAGTGTGTGGTCTGGTCAACTGTAACGTTGTACCTCTTGTCTGTTCCCATTCGTGACTGTCTGGACTATGCTCGCTGTCATCCAGAATTCTTGGAGATTTCCTGTTCTGAGTATTTTATTGGAATAAAACACTCAGAATTCATCAATCAGGGGTTGATGAATCAGCTCTGAAGCCTCTTTCAGTAGTCATGATGATATTAATTCAGGCGCAATTGATTTTCTTGCCTTCAGGTGTTGTTTAGCATCTTCAACACCTGTATCATGCAGTGTTTACTCTGGGCTTTCACTGATCGACTCGTTATATCACATTGGTCTCTTTGTGAAGACCTTCTGAAATATTTTCTTCAGTTTCTCACACACTTCCCTGTCGTTATCTGTGAGAGTTCCTCCCTCTCTTTAATCTGATCAGATGGTCTCCTAATGTTGTTCTTCTCCTTATATGGTCGTGAGTGGACACACCGCCATAGTGACAGTATTGGGCAGCGTCACTCATCCTGTGAGTGGACACACCGCCATAGTGACAGTATTGGGCAGCGCCACTCATCCTGTGAGTGGACACACCGCCATAGTGACAGTATTGGGCAGCGTCACTCATCCTGTGAGTGGACACACCGTCATAGTGACAGTATTGGGCAGCGCCACTCATCCTGTGAGTGGACACACCGCCATAGTGACAGTATTGGGCAGCGTCACTCATCCTGTGAGTGGACACACCGCCATAGTGACAGTATTGGGCAGCGTCACTCATCCTGTGAGTGGACACACCACCATAGTGACAGTATTGGGCAGCTTCACTCATCCTGTGAGTGGACACACCGCCATAGTGACAGTATTGGGCAGCGTCACTCATCCTGTGAGTGGACACACCGCCATAGTGACAGTATTGGGCAGCGCCACTCATCCTGTGAGTGGACACACCACCATAGTGACAGTATTGGGCAGCGCCACTCATCCTGTGAGTGGACACACCGCCATAGTGACAGTATTGGGCAGCGCCACTCATCCTGTGAGTGGATACACCGCCATAGTGACAGTATTGGGCAGCGCCACTCATCCTGTGAGTGGACACCGCCATAGTGACAGTATTGGGCAGCGTCACTCATCCTGTGAGTGGACACACCACCATAGTGACAGTATTGGGCAGCTTCACTCATCCTGTGAGTGGACACACCGCCATAGTGACAGTATTGGGCAGCGCCACTCATCCTGTGAGTGGACACACCGCCATAGTGACAGTATTGGGCAGCGCCACTCATCCTGTGAGTGGACACACCGCCATAGTGACAGTATTGGGCAGCGTCACTCATCCTGTGAGTGGACACACCGCCATAGTGACAGTATTGGGCAGCTTCACTCATCCTGTGAGTGGACACACCGCCATAGTGACAGTATTGGGCAGCTTCACTAATCCTGTGAGTGGACACACCGCCATAGTGACAGTATTGGGCAGCGTCACTCATCCTGTGAGTGGACACACCGCCATAGTGACAGTATTGGGCAGCTTCACTAATCCTGTGAGTGGACACACCGCCATAGTGACAGTATTGGGCAGCGTCACTCATCCTGTGAGTGGACACACCGCCATAGTGACAGTATTGGGCAGCGCCACTCATCCTGTGAGTGGACACCGCCATAGTGACAGTATTGGGCAGCGTCACTCATCCTGTGAGTGGACACACCACCATAGTGACAGTATTGGGCAGCGCCACTCATCCTGTGAGTGGACACACCACCATAGTGACAGTATTGGGCAGCGCCACTCATCCTGTGAGTGGACACACCGCCATAGTGACAGTATTGGGTAGCGCCACTCATCCTGTGAGTGGACACACCGCCATAGTGACAGTATTGGGCAGCGCCACTCATCCTGTGAGTGGACACCGCCATAGTGACAGTATTGGGCAGCGTCACTCATCCTGTGAGTGGACACACCACCATAGTGACAGTATTGGGCAGCTTCACTCATCCTGTGAGTGGACACACCGCCATAGTGACAGTATTGGGCAGCGCCACTCATCCTGTGAGTGGACACACCGCCATAGTGACAGTATTGGGCAGCGCCACTCATCCTGTGAGTGGACACACCGCCATAGTGACAGTATTGGGCAGCGTCACTCATCCTGTGAGTGGACACACCGCCATAGTGACAGTATTGGGCAGCTTCACTCATCCTGTGAGTGGACACACCGCCATAGTGACAGTATTGGGCAGCTTCACTAATCCTGTGAGTGGACACACCGCCATAGTGACAGTATTGGGCAGCGTCACTCATCCTGTGAGTGGACACACCGCCATAGTGACAGTATTGGGCAGCTTCACTAATCCTGTGAGTGGACACACCGCCATAGTGACAGTATTGGGCAGCGTCACTCATCCTGTGAGTGGACACACCGCCATAGTGACAGTATTGGGCAGCGCCACTCATCCTGTGAGTGGACACCGCCATAGTGACAGTATTGGGCAGCGTCACTCATCCTGTGAGTGGACACACCACCATAGTGACAGTATTGGGCAGCTTCACTCATCCTGTGAGTGGACACACCGCCATAGTGACAGTATTGGGCAGCGCCACTCATCCTGTGAGTGGACACACCGCCATAGTGACAGTATTGGGCAGCGCCACTCATCCTGTGAGTGGACACACCGCCATAGTGACAGTATTGGGCAGCGTCACTCATCCTGTGAGTGGACACACCGCCATAGTGACAGTATTGGGCAGCTTCACTCATCCTGTGAGTGGACACACCGCCATAGTGACAGTATTGGGCAGCGCCACTCATCCTGTGAGTGGACACACCGCCATAGTGACAGTATTGGGCAGCGCCACTCATCCTGTGAGTGGACACACCGCCATAGTGACAGTATTGGGCAGCGTCACTCATCCTGTGAGTGGACACACCGCCATAGTGACAGTATTGGGCAGCGCCACTCATCCTGTGAGTGGACACACCGCCATAGTGACAGTATTGGGCAGCGCCACTCATCCTGTGAGTGGACACACCGCCATAGTGACAGTATTGGGCAGCGCCACTCATCCTGTGAGTGGACACCGCCATAGTGACAGTATTGGGCAGCGCCACTCATCCTGTGAGTGGACACACCGCCATAGTGACAGTATTGGGCAGCGCCACTCATCCTGTGAGTGGACACACCACCATAGCAACATGTACAACACTCCCCAATAGGAAGAAAACCCGCTGGGTGGTTCATCGTGTCGTTTTCATATTGTCTCTCACCTTCACTCTTGACTCTGGTGGAATCATTTCTGGATCTCTATAACGCGTCTCTATTTCCCTCTGATCCCAGTTCTTCTGTGCCTCTCTGCCTATGTGAGTAGTAATTCTGGGAGTTCTTCTACTCCCCAAGCCCGGCCCGAGGCCAGGCTTGACTTGTGAGAGTTTGGTCCACCAGGCTGTTGCTTGGAGCGGCCCGCAGGCCCACCACAGCCCGGTTGGTCCGGCACTATGCAATGCATTATAATCTGGAAGAAAATAAGAAGGTTGATGCAACTGAAAACCCTGACTTTAGGAGAGGACCTTATGGCAACCTTAGAAATGTTTTTAGTGAGTATAATTGGACAGACTTGTCGCTAGGCAAGGAAGTGAATGAGATGTATGTCAAGTTTTGTGAAATATATGATAAAGGCACAAATTTTTTTATACCAAAACAGAGATACAGAACTAGGAAACAGGATTGGTTCAACAGAAAGTGCGAGAGGGCCAGAGACCAAAAATGGAATCAATACAGGAAGAGGCCGAACCCCCAAACATACCAGCGATACAAAGATGCGAGAAACAACTACACAGCAGTGAGGAGAGAGGCAGAAAGAAATTTTGAAAAAGGGATTGCGGACAAATGTAAAACAGAAACAGGTCTATTCTATAAATTCATAAACAACTAATTGCAGGTAAAGGATAATATTCAGAGGTTCTGGTTTTGGTTCTGAGAGGTTCTGCCCGAAACGCTGTGCGTAATAGTGGCTTTAGGCATTGTATGTACTAGCTCTATCTATAAAGCCAACAAACTTTGTAAAATCTCTTTATGTATGTACCTTTACCTAAATAAAAATTATTATTATTATTATTATTATAGGTTGAAAATGGGAAATAGATTCACGGAAAATGAAAAGGAAATGTATGAAATATTAAACGAAAAGTTCCAAAGAGTGTTTGTACAAAATGAAGTCCTCAGGGAACCAGACACAAAAGAATTCCAGAGAACAACTTAGAGCACATAGAGGTGTCTAGAGACGAAGTGGAAGAAATGCTCAAGGAGCTAAATAAGAACAAAGCAGTTGGTCCAGATGGAGTTTCACCATGGGTTCTGAGAGAATGTGCACCTGAGCTCAGCATTCCACTTCAACTGATTTTTCAGGCATCCCTGTTTACAGGAGTTGTAGCTGATGTGTGGAAAAAGGCTAACATAGTTCCAATCTACAAAAGTGGAAGCAGGGAAGACCCCTTTATTTATAGACCGGTATCATTGACAAGTGTAATAGTCAAAATATTGGAAAAAATAATTAAAACTAAATGGGTAGAACACCTGGAGAGAAGTGATATAATATCAGACAGACAGTGTGGTTTTCGATCTGGAAGATCCTGTGTATCGAATTTACTCAGTTTCTATGATCGAGCAACAGAGATATTACAGGAAAGAGATGGTTGGGTTGACTGCATCTATCTGGACCTAGAAAAGGCTTTCGACAGAGTTCCACATAAGAGGTTGTTCTGGAAACTGGAAAATATTGGAGGGGTGACAGGTACGCTTCTAACATGGATGAAAAATTTTCTGACTGATAGAAAAATGAGGGCAGTGATCAGAGGCAATGTATCGGAATGGAGAAATGTCACAAGTGGAGTACCACAGGGTTCAGTTCTTGCACCAGTGATGTTTATTGTCTACATAAATGATCTACCAGTTGGTATACAGAATTATATGAACATGTTTGCTGATGATGCTAAGATAATAGGAAGGATAAGGAACTTAGATGATTGTCATGCCCTTCAAGATGACCTGGACAAAATAAGTATATGGAGCACCACTTGGCAAATGGAATTTAATGTTAATAAATGCCATGTTATGGAATGTGGAATAGGAGAACATAGACCTCACACAACCTATATATTATGTGAGAAATCTTTAAAGAATTCTGATAAAGAACGAGATCTAGGGTGGTTCTAGATAGAAAACTATCACCTGAGGACCACATAAAGAATATTGTGCGAGGAGCCTATGCCACGCTTTCTAACTTCAGAATTGCTTTTAAATACATGGATGGCGATATACTAAAGAAATTGTTCACGACTTTTGTTAGGCCAAAGCTAGAATATGCAGCTGTTGTGTGGTGCCCATATCTTAAGAAGCACATCAACAAACTGGAAAAGGTGCAAAGACATGCTACTAAGTGGCTCCCAGAACTGAAGGGCAAGAGCTACGAGGAGAGGTTAGAGGCATTAAATATGCCAAAACTAGAAGACAGAAGAAAAAGAGGTGATATGATCACTACATACAAAATAGTAACAGGAATTGATAAAATCGATTGGGAAGATTTCCTGAGACCTGGAACTTTAAGAACAAGAGGTCATAGATTTAAACTAAATAAACACAGATACAAAAGAAATATAAGAAAATTAACTTTCGCAAACAGAGTGGTAGACGGTTGGAACAAGTTAGGTGAGAAGGTGGTGGAGGCCAAGACCGTCAGTAGTTTCAAAGCGTTATATGACAAAGAGTGCTGGGAAGACGGGACACCACGAGCGTAGCTCTTATCCTGTAACTACACTTAGGTAATTACTTATTAAAACACCAATTCCGGTGTTTGCTGGCTTCAAAGTCTTCCATTACTGCTGTTGGCTCTCTACTGTGCCGTTTTCAAGAAGCTGTTGTCTGTTGCAGAATCATTCAGAACCTTGTATACCACATATGTAAGGCCAATCCTGGAGTATGCGGTCCCAACATGGAGCCCGTACCTTGTCAAGCACAAGACGAAGCTGGAAAAAGTTCAGAGGTATGCCACTAGGCTAGTTATAACACCCGAGCTATCTGTAAAGTAATTGTAACACCACTATAATGGAACACCACTATAATGTATACTAAACTAATAATGTACACACTACTACTTATCCTGAGTAACACTTCCCCATCGGTTGCACTTGGTAACACTGTTATTGAACACTGTAATATGAGCTGACATATGATGGTTACACCGGAACCAAAGGTACACTGCCAACAAGGAAATGCTACACAGGATTAAATAACACTGCCTCCATCTGCCTTGACCATTGAGACTATATTAAGCAACGAGGCAAGAAACATTGCTTGACTTGGAGAGTACTTTCTATGACTGTCATTAATTATGGGACGGTTGTCAGCCACTATATCCAAAAGGCTAAGAGGATTCAACAATTGACACAGACGGGAAATTTAACATGAGTTTATTGAGACCAAAATTATGTCAATTACCACTTATACCACTTATAAATCCTACTCTAACACTGGCAAAAAGTTAAGAAATTTAGACATGGAACAAAACCTCGGAGATCACACACATTACCTTAAGACCTCTGTCTCTCCCTGGCTGAGATGTTCTTCACAGACCCGCTCTCGATTCCGGTGTCCCGCACTCTGTCTCCACTAAGTCTCTACAGGACCTCTATATACAACCCCCACAGAGGGGAGGGGGGAGATCTGCTATTGCTACCTACACCAGGAATGTAAGAAGTCGGCCACACGTGCACAAACACTTAAAAATATTTCAATTAAGCTTGTTTGACATTCACCATACACTCTTCAAGAGAGGAGTTATTAATTACGTGTGTGGCTGACCTCTGACCTGGCCAAAAGGGGGAGAACCAGGGATGTTTACACATAAGAATCTGGAGTCTAATTCCATTGCAATGTTTGACAAGAGTATCATGAAATATTACATACTTGAAACTATGCTGACTACGACTAACCCAGGAATTTTTTCATCAACATACAAGATAAACCGGAGGTCATCTGGGCTGACCTCTTGGAGAAGGCTTCCCTGGGTGTGAACTCTAAGGGGGGGGGGGGTCATGGGTGTTACATAGTCCCAGAGCTAAGAGGCATGAGTTACGAGGAAAGGCTGTGCGATATGCACCTCACGACACTGGAAGACAGAAGAGTAAGGGGAGACATGATCACTACCTACAAAATTCTCAGAGGAATTGACAGGGTAGACAAGGTTTAAACTATTTAACACAGGGAGTCCACGAACAAGGGGACACAGGTGGAAACTGAGTACCCAAATGAGCCACAGGGACGTTAGAAAGAACTTTTTCAGTGTCAGAGTAGTTAACAGGTGGAATGCATTAGGCAGTGATGTGGTGGAGGCTGACTATACAGTTTCAAATGTAGATATGACAGAGCCCAGTAGGCTCAGGAACCTGTACACCAGTTGATTGACGGTTGAGAGGCGGGACCAAAGAGCCAGAGCTCAACCCCCGCAAACACAACTAGGTGAGTACACACACACACACACACACACACACACACACACACACACACACACACACACACACACACACACACACACACACACACACACACATCCCCAGGAAGCAGCCCGTGGCAGCTGTCTAATTACCAGGTACCTATTTACTGCAAGGAGAACAGGTGTATCAGGTGAAAGAAACTATGCCCATTTGTTTCCTCCTCTGCTGGGGATCGAACCCGGACCCTTAGGACTACGACCCCGAGCGCTGTCCACTCGGCCGCGAGGTCCCCGCATGGTGAGGACATGTAGGTAAGAAATGGATAGAAAGGAGATGAATAGGCAAATGGATGAATAGATGAATGGATAGATGATAGTTGGACGGAAGACAGACTTACCCGGGCAACGCCGGGTACGTCCCTAGTATCTATATCTATATAGATATACGTCCCTAGTGTCTATATCTATATAGATATACGTCCCTAGTATCTATATCTATATAGATATACGTCCCTAGTGTCTATATCTATATAGATATACGTCCCTAGTATCTATATCTATATAGATATACGTCCCTAGTATCTATATCTATATAGATATACGTCCCTAGTATCTATATCTATATAGATATACGTCCCTAGTATCTATATCTATCGTCCCTAGTATCTATATCTATATAGATATATGTCCCTAGTATCTATATCTATCGTCCCTAGTATCTATATATCTATATCTATATCAATTTAAAAAAAATGATGTCTGTCTGTGTGTGTGCATCACCAGGCGTTCACACATGACACTTGTGAGGTATGGGACTGTCATAGTCGAATCAGGGGATCGGCCCAGGTGTTATTACTTTAAGAAATGTCGGCATTTAGAGCACCCCCCACCTGTGATTTTCATGAGGTTTGAAATAAAGTCTGAATGTTACGTAGAGTTTTGATACTAAATGCCTGTCTTTCATGCCAGATGAACTTGTTCGGATATTCTATTTTAGGTTAAGCTAGGATAGGTAGGAATAGGTTAGGATAGATTTGGATTGGCTAGGTTAATCAGGTTAGGTTAGGGTAGGTTGTGTTAGGTTAGGGCAGGTTGTGTTAGGTTAGGGCAGGTTGCGATAGGTTAGGGCAGGTTGTGATAGGTTAGGGCAGGTTGTGATAGGTTAGGGCAGGTTGTGATAGGTTAGGGCAGGTTGCGATAGGTTAGTGCAGGTTGTGATAGGTTAGTGCAGGTTGTGATAGGTTAGTGTAGGTTGTGATAGGTTAGGGCAGGTTGCGATAGGTTAGGGCAGGTTGCGATAGGTTAGGGCAGGTTGTGATAGGTTAGGGCAGGTTGTGCTAGGTTAGGGTAGGTTGCGATAGGTTAGGACAGGTTGTGATAGGTTAGTGCAGGTTGCGATAGGTTAGGGCAGGTTGCGATAGGTTAGGGCAGGTTGTGATAGGTTAGGGCAGGTTGTGATAGGTTAGGGCAGGTTGCGATAGGTTAGGACAGGTTGTGATAGGTTAGGGCAGGTTGTGATAGGTTAGGGCAGGTTGTGATAGGTTAGGGCAGGTTGTGATAGGTTAGGGCAGGTTGCGATAGGTTAGGGCAGGTTGCGATAGGTTAGGGCAGGTTGCGATAGGTTAGGGCAGGTTGTGATAGGTTAGGGCAGGTTGCGATAGGTTAGGGCAGGTTGTGATAGGTTAGGGCAGGTTGTGATAGGTTAGGGCAGGTTGCGATAGGTTAGGGCAGGTTGTGATAGGTTAGGGCAGGTTGTGATAGGTTAGGGCAGGTTGCGATAGGTTAGGGCAGGTTGTGATAGGTTAGGGCAGGTTGTGATAGGTTAGGGCAGGTTGCGATAGGTTAGGACAGGTTGTGATAGGTTAGGGCAGGTTGCGATAGGTTAGGGCAGGTTGCGATAGGTTAGGACAGGTTGTGATAGGTTAGGGCAGGTTGCGATAGGTTAGGGCAGGTTGTGATAGGTTAGGGCAGGTTGCGATAGGTTAGAGCAGGTTGTGATAGGTTAGGGCAGATTGCGATAGGTTAGGGCAGGTTGCGATAGGTTAGGGCAGATTGCGATAGGTTAGGGCAGGTTGCGATAGGTTAGGGCAGGTTGCGATAGGTTAGGGCAGGTTGCGATAGGTTAGGGCAGGTTGCGATAGGTTAGGGCAGGTTGCGATAGGTTAGGGCAGGTTGTGCTAGGTTAGGGTAAGTTGCGATAGGTTAGGGCAGGTTGCGATAGGTTAGGGCAGGTTGCGATAGGTTAGGGCAGGTTGTGCTAGGTTAGGGTAGGTTGCGATAGGTTAGGACAGGTTGTGATAGGTTAGTGCAGGTTGCGATAGGTTAGGGCAGGTTGCGATAGGTTAGGGCAGGTTGTGATAGGTTAGGGCAGGTTGTGATAGGTTAGGGCAGGTTGCGATAGGTTAGGACAGGTTGTGATAGGTTAGGGCAGGTTGTGATAGGTTAGGGCAGGTTGTGATAGGTTAGGGCAGGTTGTGATAGGTTAGGGCAGGTTGCGATAGGTTAGGGCAGGTTGCGATAGGTTAGGGCAGGTTGCGATAGGTTAGGGCAGGTTGTGATAGGTTAGGGCAGGTTGCGATAGGTTAGGGCAGGTTGTGATAGGTTAGGGCAGGTTGTGATAGGTTAGGGCAGGTTGCGATAGGTTAGGGCAGGTTGTGATAGGTTAGGGCAGGTTGTGATAGGTTAGGGCAGGTTGCGATAGGTTAGGGCAGGTTGTGATAGGTTAGGGCAGGTTGTGATAGGTTAGGGCAGGTTGCGATAGGTTAGGACAGGTTGTGATAGGTTAGGGCAGGTTGCGATAGGTTAGGGCAGGTTGCGATAGGTTAGGACAGGTTGTGATAGGTTAGGGCAGGTTGCGATAGGTTAGGGCAGGTTGTGATAGGTTAGGGCAGGTTGCGATAGGTTAGAGCAGGTTGTGATAGGTTAGGGCAGATTGCGATAGGTTAGGGCAGGTTGCGATAGGTTAGGGCAGATTGCGATAGGTTAGGGCAGGTTGCGATAGGTTAGGGCAGGTTGTGATAGGTTAGGGCAGGTTGTGATAGGTTAGGGCAGGTTGCGATAGGTTAGGACAGGTTGTGATAGGTTAGGGCAGGTTGCGATAGGTTAGGGCAGGTTGTGATAGGTTAGGGCAGGTTGCGATAGGTTAGGACAGGTTGTGATAGGTTAGGGCAGGTTGCGATAGGTTAGGGCAGGTTGTGATAGGTTAGGGCTGGTTGCGATAGGTTAGGGCAGGTTGTGATAGGTTAGGGCAGGTTGTGATAGGTTAGGGCAGGTTGCGATAGGTTAGGGCAGGTTGTGATAGGTTAGGGCAGGTTGTGATAGGTTAGGGCAGGTTGCGATAGGTTAGGGCAGGTTGTGATAGGTTAGGGCAGGTTGCGATAGGTTAGGGCAGGTTGTGATAGGTTAGGGCAGGTTGCGATAGGTTAGGGCAGGTTGTGATAGGTTAGGGCAGGTTGTGATAGGTTAGGGCAGGTTGCGATAGGTTAGGGCATTTTAACCTATTGTGATAGGTTAGGGCATTTTAAAATGATTTAGAATAGTTTCTGAATATAGAAACAGAATTGAAATAGAATTACTCTGTATTATATTTATTAAATAAACGAAAGAGGGACACTTCGCAACATAGTCTACCTTGACACCACATTTGACCTCCCAACATAGTCTACCTTGACACCACATTTGACTTCCCAACATAGTCTACCTTGACACCACATTTGACCTCCCAACATAGTCTACCTTGACACCATATTTGACTTCCCAACATAGTCTACCTTGACACTACATTTGACCTCCCAACATAGTCTACCTTGACACCACATTTGACCTCCCAACATAGTCTACCTTGACACCACATTCGACTTCCCAACATAGTCTACCTTGACACCACATTTGACCTCCCAACATAGTCTACCTTGACACCACATTTGACCTCCCAACATAGTCTACCTTGACACCACATTCGACTTCCCAACATAGTCTACCTTGACACCATATTTGACTTCCCAACATAGTCTACCTTGACACCACATTTGACCTCCCAACACTGTCTACCTTGACACCACATTCGACTTCCCAACATAGTCTACCTTGACACCACATTTGACCTCCCAACATAGTCTACCTTGACACCACATTAGACGTCTGCAACATGGGGCTTGAGCACAACACCTAGGAGGGGCGTGAGCACACTTAACAACAGGTGTAGCCGCCAGAGGGCAACATATGACCACATAACGGCCGTGTACCTCCTCTCAGCGGACCCGACCCCCTCAACCAGCCAGTCCGGACAAAGTGACATTGATGTAACGACCAATCAACGTAGCCACCGCCGATTTCAGCGTGTGAAAACGTTGATTAAATAACGATAACATGCAACAGGGGAGGGAAGGAACGTAACCAGCGTTGACTGAACGTCGATTTGACGATTTTTTGGTGTTTTTTAACGTTACTCGGGAGCGTGTTTTGCCCCGGTGGGTGGAGATAATGCAGGCAGGGAGGGGGCCCATCCGACACAGTCTAGCTGGCCGGAGTAGGGACCCCAGCGTCCGGAAATACCTGATGGCTCATGGAAACACCTGGCCTCTAACACCTCCCTCCTCCTCCTGCTCCAGCCTCCACCTGGAGTCCTCCTTACCTCCTACGAGCCGTCGCACCCTCCAGGAAGATCCTGGAACCCATGCTAAGACAAAATCCGGTTCTATTTAATGATCTTATGAACTCCGGAATGCATTGGACTAAGCTTGGCGGGTGTAATTGGGAGCAATCCATCCAGCTGGAATTGGTAAGGGGGGATGCAGCTGGTTGTACAGGATGCGTGCCGTTGTTCTCAGCAGCGGCAGCAGCAGCAGCGGCCGTCTTGTGAACAGGATCTTGTTCTCGACACATCTGGTGCAAGGTGCAGGGGTTTACGCTCTAGGTACACAGGTGCGACCGTTGTTCCCTTCTACCAGGATATAAGGTCTGCTTTGTGCTACTGGGGTACATGTGTGCTACTGGGGTACATGTGTGCTACTGGGGTACATGTGTGCTACTGGGGTACATGTGAGCTACTGTGGTACATGTGTGCTACTGGGGTACATGTGTGCTACTGGGGTACATGTGTGCTACTGTGGTACATGTGTGCTACTGGGGTACACGTGTGCTACTGGTTAGGGCACACGTGTGCCCCTGTAGCACATGTGTGCTACTGGGGTACATGTGTGCTACTGGGGTACACGTGTGCTACTGGTTAGGGCACACGTGTGCCCCTGTAGCACATGTGTGCTACTGGGGTACATGTGTGCTACTGGGGTACATGTGTGCTACTGGGGTACATGTGTGCTACTGGGGTACATGTGTGCTACTGGGGTACATGTGAGCTACTGTGGTACATGTGTGCTACTGGGGTACATGTGTGCTACTGGGGTACATGTGTGCTACTGTGGTACATGTGTGCTACTGGGGTACATGTGTGCTACTGGGGTGCATGTGTGCTACTGGTGTACATGTGTGCTACTGGGGTACATGTGTGCTACTGGGGTACATGTGTGTTACTGTGGTACATGTGTGCTACTGGGGTACATGTGTGCTACTGGGGTACATGTGTGCTACTGGGGTACATGTGTGATACTGGGGTACATGTGTGCTACTGGGGTACATGTGTGCTACTGGGGTACATGTGTGCTACTGGGGTACATGTGTGCTACTGGGGTACATGTGTGCTACTGGGGTACATGTGTGCTACTGGGGTACATGTGTGCTACTGGGGTACATGTGTGCTACTGGGGTACATGTGTGCTACTGGGGTACATGTGTGCTACTGGGGTACATGTGAGCTACTGGGGTACATGTGTGCTACTGGGGTACATGTGTGCTACTGGGGTACATGTGTGCTACTGGGGTACATGTGAGCTACTGGGGTACATGTGTGCTACTGGGGTACATGTGTGCTACTGTGGTACATGTGTGCTACTGGGGTACATGTGTGCTACTGGGGTACATGTGTGCTACTGGGGTACATGTGTGCTACTGGGGTACATGTGTGCTACTGGGGTACATGTGTGCTACTGGGGTACATGTGTGTTACTGTGGTACATGTGTGCTACTGGGGTACATGTGTGCTACTGGGGTACATGTGTGCTACTGGGGTACATGTGTGCTACTGTGGTACATGTGTGCTACTGGGGTACATGTGTGCTACTGTGGTACATGTGTGCTACAGGGGTACATGTGTGCTACAGGGGTACATGTGTGCTACTGTGGTACATGTGTGCTACTGGGGTACATGTGTGCTACTGGGGTACATGTGTGCTACTGGGGTACATGTGTGCTACAGGGGTACATGTGTGCTACTGTGGTACATGTGTGCTACTGGGGTACATGTGTGCTACAGGGGTACATGTGTGCTACTGTGGTACATGTGTGCTACTGTGGTACATGTGTGCTACAGGGGTACATGTGTGCTACTGGGGTACATGTGTGCTACTGGGGTACATGTGTGATACTGGGGTACATGTGTGCTACTGGGGTACATGTGTGCTACTGGGGTACATGTGTGCTACTGGGGTACATGTGTGCTACTGGGGTACATGTGTGATACTGGGGTACATGTGTGCTACTGGGGTACATGTGTGCTACTGTGGTACATGTGTGTTACTGGGGTACATGTGTGCTACTGGGGTACATGTGTGCTACTGGGGTACATGTGTGCTACTGGGGTACATGTGTGCTACTGGGGTACATGTGTGCTACTGGGGTACATGTGTGCTACTGTGGTACATGTGTGCTACTGTGGTACATGTGTGCTACAGGGGTACATGTGTGCTACTGGGGTACATGTGTGCTACTGGGGTACATGTGTGATACTGGGGTACATGTGTGCTACTGGGGTACATGTGTGCTACTGGGGTACATGTGTGCTACTGGGGTACATGTGTGCTACTGGGGTACATGTGTGCTACTGTGGTACATGTGTGTTACTGGGGTACATGTGTGCTACTGGGGTACATGTGTGCTACTGGGGTACATGTGTGCTACTGGGGTACATGTGTGCTACTGGGGTACATGTGTACCACAGTAGATGTCACAGATTTCAAAGTTCATTGGAATCATCCAAGAAACAAAGGAATCAAACAAGGAACCATTTATGGAACCATCCAAGGAACCGAGGAACCAAACAAGGAACCATCCCTGGAACCATCCAAGGAACCAAACAAGGAACCATCCCTGGAACCATCCTAGGAACCAAGGAACCAACCAAGGAACCATCTATGGAACCATCCAAGGAACCAAGAAACCATCCAAGAAACAAAGGAATCAAACAAGGAACCATTTATGGAACCATCCAAGGAACCACGGAACCAACCAAGGAACCATCCATGGAACCATCCAAGGAACCAACCAAGGAACCATCCAAGGAACCAAGGAACCATCTATGGAACCATCCAAGGAACCAAGGAACCATCCAAGGAACCAAGGAACCAACCAAGAAACCTAGGAACCAACCAAGGGACTATATATATATATATATATATTTATATTAGTATATTTTGGTAGCAGTCTTTCCTGTAGACATATATTATTAAATATGACTGAAAAAGTAAGATTAATAATTCTAACACGAATTTTCTCAATCTTTCGTACATTTCTTTTCACTGTTGGAGGTAAATCAAAAATCAATTCTCCAAAATTCATTTTTATTTCTAGTCTGACGCGACACGAGCGCGTTTCGTAAAACTTATTACATTTTCAAAGACTTTTAGTTTAGACAGTCCCCAAGAGGGCATTTGAAGGCATAGACGACGTTAGTCTCTTTTAAAGCGTTCTGTTTTGTGTCTGGAGAGTTTCTCATGAGTAGGCTGGCCGTTTTTCTGGTTTTATAGTAAAACCAGAAAAACTAGTAAATAGTAATTTTACTATAAAACCAGAAAAACGGCCAGCCTACTCATGAGAAACTCTCCAGACACAAAACAGAACGCTTTAAAAGAGACTAACGTCGTCTATGCCTTCAAATGCCCTCTTGGGGACTGTAAGCTCAAAAAAACCAGTATATAGGCAAGACAACAACATCTCTTTCTAGGCGTTTAACGATGCATAAGCAACAGGGCTCCATTAAGGAACATATAATCTCTTCCCACAACCAAACCATCACCAGAGAAATCCTAGTAAACAACACAGAAATCATCGATAGATACAGCGATAGCAGGCGGCTTGACGTTTGCGAGGCACTACACATCAAGAAGTCAACACCAGCAATCAACAGCCAATTAATGCACAACTATATTCTACCCACCTCAAGACTCCGCTCCAATATAGAAGCATCAAGAAATATGGACCAATAGGCTTTCTACAAACACTTCTATTCAATACCCATTGTTTCGTGTTCTGTCTTGTGTTGATGAAATTAATACCCTATTAATGCCACCTCACCCCATCCACCTCACTCAAATGTAGATATAAAATCGGAGATGCGTAAGTTCTATTCAGTTGTGTATTTGTAAACTAAAGTCTTTGAAAATGTAATAAGTTTTACGAAACGCGCTCGTGTCGCGTCAGACTAGAAATAAAAATTAATTTTGGAGAATTGATTTTTTATTTACCTCCAACAGTGAAAAGAAATGTACGAAAGATTGAGAAAATTCGTGTTAGAATTATTAATCTTACTTTTTCGGTCATATTTAATAATATATATATATATATATATATATATATATATATATATATATATATATATATATATATATATATATATATATATATATATATATATATATATATATATATATATATATATATATATATATATATATATATATATATATATATATATATATATATATATATATATATATATATATATATATATATATATATATATATATATATATATATATATATATATGGAACCATTCAAGGAACCATCCAAGGAAGTATCCAAGGGGACCTTCCAAGGGACCATCCAAGGGACCATCCAAGGAACCACCCAAGGAACCATCCAAGGAACCAACCAAGGACCATCCAAGGAACCAACCAAGGACCATCCAAGGAACCAACCAAGGACCATCCAAGGAACCAACCAAGGACCATCCAAGGAACCAACCAAGGAACCATCCAAGGAACCAACCAAGAACCATCCAAGGAACCAACCAAGGACCATCCAAGGAACCAACCAAGGACCATCCAAGGAACCAACCAAGGAACCATCCAAGGAACCAACCAAGGACCATCCAAGGAACCAACCAAGGACCATCCAAGGAACCAACCAAGGACCATCCAAGGAACCAACCAAGGACCATCCAAGGAACCAACCAAGGAACCATCCAAGGAACCAACCAAGGAACCAACCAAGGAACCATCCAAGGAACCAACCAAGGACCATCCAAGGAACCAACCAAGGACCATCCAAGGAACCAACCAAGGACCATCCAAGGAACCATCCAAGGAACCAACCAAGGACCCATCCAAGGAACCAACCAAGGAACCATCCAAGGAACCAACCAAGGAACCATCCAAGGAACCAACCAAGGAACCACCCAAGGAACCATCCAAGGAACCATCCAAGGAACCAACCAAGGAACCAACCAAGGAACCAACCAAGAAACCAACCAAGGAACCAACCAAGGAACCAACCAAGGAACCAACCAAGAAACCAACCAAGGAACCATCCAAGGAACCACCCAAGGAACCATCCAAGGAACCATCCAAGGAACCAACCAAGGAACCATCCAAGGAACCACCCAAGGAACCACCCAAGGAACCAACCAAGGAACCATCCAAGGAACCAACCAAGGAACCACCCAAGGAACCAACCAAAGAACCATCCAAGGAACCAACCAAGATTTTTGTGGTTCTAAGAAGCCAATCATTACAGCCTAAAGTGTTTGTGGGTTGGTACAAGTCACAGCCACCATAACCAACCACGTGACACATGTGTCACGCAACCATGTGACACATGTGTCACCCAACTACGTGACACATGTGTCAACCAACTACGTGACACATGTGTCACCCAAGTACGTGACACATGTGTCACGCAACCATGTGGCACATGTGTCAACCAACTACGTGACACATGTGTCACCCAACTACGTGACACATGTGTCAACCAACTACGTGACACATGTGTCACCCAACTACGTGACACATGTGTCAACCAACTACGTGACACATGTGTCAACCAACTACGTGACACATGTGTCAACCAACTACGTTACACATGTGTCAACCAACTACGTGACACATGTGTCACACAACCACGTGACACATGTGTCATTCAACCACGTGACACATGTGTCAACCAACTACGTGACACATGTGTCAACCAACTACGTGACAAGGCACAAATATAACGATTAAGAGATATAGGTGTTCTTGTAGCAGGTGTGAGTGAGCAGGTGTGTGAGAGGACAGGTGTGTGGGAGGACAGTTGTGTAGGAGGACAGGTGTACTCATCTATTTGTGCTTGCGGGGGTTGAGCTCTGGCTCTTTGGCCTCTCAACCGTCAATCAACTGGTGTACAGGTTCCTGAGCCTATCGGGCTCTGTCATATCTACACTTGAAACTGTGTATGGAGTCAGCCTCCACCACATCACCCCCTAATGCATTCCATTTGTCAACCACTCTGACACTAAAAAAGTTCTTTCTAATATCTCTGTGGCTCATTTGGGCACTCAGTTTCCACTTGTGTCCCCTAGTGCGTGTTCCCCTTGTGTTAAATAGCCTGCCTTTATCTACCCTGTCGATTCCCTTGAGAATCTTGAATGTGGTGATCATGTCCCCCCTAACTCTTCTGTCTTCCAGCGAAGCGAGGTTTAATTCCCGTAGTCTCTCCTCGTAGCTCATACCTCTCAGCTCGGGTACTAGTCTGGTGGCAAACCTTTGAACCTTTTCCAGTTTAGTCTTATGCTTGACTAGATATGGACTCCATGCTGGAGCCGCATACTCCAGGATTGGTCTGACATATGTGGTATATAATGTTCTGAAACATTCCTTACTCAAGTTTCTAAAGGCCGTTCTTATGTTAGCCAACCTGGCATATGCTGCTGATGTTATCCTCTTGATATGAGCTTCAGGGGACAGGTCTGGCGTGATATCAACCCCCAGGTCTGTCTCTCTCTCTGACTCTTGAATTATTTCATCTCCCAAATGATACCTTGTATCTGGTCTCCTGTTTCCTACCCCTATCTTCATTACATTACATTGCATTTGCTTGGGTTAAACTCTAACAGCCATTTGTTCGACTATTCCTGCAGCTTGTCCAGGTCTTCTTGAAGCCTCATGCTGTCCTCCTCTGTCTTAATCCTTCTCATAATTTTGGCGTCGTCAGCAAACATTGAGAGGAATGAGTCTATACCCTCTGGGAGATCATTTACGTATATCAGAAACAGGATTGGTCCAAGTACAGAGCCCTGTAGGACTCCACTGGTGACTTCACGCCATTCTGAGGTCTCACCCCTCACTGTAACTCTCTGCTTCTTATTGCTTAGGTACTCCCTTATCCACTGGCGCGCCCTACCAGTTACTCCTGCCTGTTTCTCCAGCTTATGCCTCAACCTTTTATGGGGTACTGTGTCAAAGGCTTTCTGACAGTCCAAAAAAATGCAGTCCGCCCATCCTTCTCTTTCTTGCTTAATCTTTGTCGCCTGATCGTAGAATTCTATCAAGCCTGTAAGGCAAGATTTACCCTCCCTGAATCCATGTTGATGGGTTGTCACGAAGTCCCTTCTCTCCAGATGTGTTACCAGATTTTTCTCACGATCTTCTCCATCACCTTGCATGGTATACAAGTTAAGGACACTGGCCTGTAGTTCAGTGCCTCTTGTCTGTCACCCTTTTTGTATATTGGGACTACATTAGCAGTCTTCCATATTTCTGGTAGGTCTCCCGTCTCCAGTGACCTACTATACACTATGAAGAGTGGCAAGCAAAGTGCCTCTGCACACTCTTTCAATACCCATGGTGAGATTCCGTCCGGCCCAACAGCTTTTCTCACATCCAGCTCCAATAGGTGCTTCTTGACCTCATCTCTTGTAATTTCGAACCAACTTGTAATTTCCTCCAACTGTGTGGGAGGACAGGTGTGTGGGAGGACTGGTGTGTGAGAGGACAGGTGTGTGGGAGGACAGGTGTGTGGGAGGACAGGTGTGTGAGAGGACAGGTGTGTGAGGACAGGTGTGTGGGAGGACAGGTGTGGGAGAGGACAGTTGTGTGGGAGGACAGGTGTGTGAGAGGACAGGTGTGTAGGAGGACAGGTGTACTCACCTATTTGTGCTTGCGGGGGTTGAGCTCTGGCTCTTTGGTCCCGCCTCTCAACTGTCAATCAACTGGTGTACAGGTTCCTGAGCCTATTGGGCTCTATCATATCTACACTTGAAACTGTGTATGGAGTCAGCCTCCACCACATCACTGCCTAATGCATTCCACCTGTTAACTACTCTGACACTGAAAAAGTTCTTTCTAACGTCCCTGTGGCTCATTTGGGTACTCAGTCTCCACCTGTGTCCCCTTGTTCGTGTCCCACCCGTTTTAAACAGTTTATCGTTATGTACTCTGTCAATTCCTTTGAGAATTTTGTAGGTAGTGATCATGTCTCCCCTTACTCTTCTGTCTTCCAGTGTCGTGAGGTGCATTTCGCACAGCCTTTTCTCGTAACTCATGCCTCTTAGTTCTGGGACTAGTCTAGTGGCATACCTCTGAACTTTTTTCAGCTTCGTCTTGTGCTTGACAAGGTACGGGCTCCATGCTGGGGCCGCATACTCCAGGATTGGTCTTACATATGTGGTATTCAAGATTCTGAATGATTCCTTACACAGGTTCCTGAAGGCTGTTCTGATGTTAGCCAGCCTCGCATATGCCGCAGATGTTATTCTTTTTATGTGGGCTTCAGGAGACAGGTTTGGTTTGATATCAACTCCTAGATCTTTCTCTCTGTCCGTTTCATGAAGTACTTCATCTCCCATTTCGTATCTTATGTCTGGCCTTCTGTTTCCACCGCCTAGTTTCATTACCTTACATTTACTCGGGTTGAACTTTAGTCGCCATTTGTTGTTGTCGCCAGTCATTCAGTCTGTCTAGGTCATCTTGTAGCCTCATACTATCTTCCTCTGTCTTAATCCTCCTCATAATTTTTGCATCATCAGCAAACAATGAGAGGAATGATTCTATACCCTCTGGGAGATCATTTACATATATCAGAAACAGTATAGGTCCAAGGACTGAACCCTGCGGGACTCCATTGGTGACGTCTCGCCAATCTGAGACCTCACCCCTCACAGTGACTTGCTGTCTTCTGTTGCTCTGGTAGTCCCATATCAAACTGAGTACCTTCTCTTTCACTCCTGTCTGCATATCCAGCTTGTGCACTAGTCTCTTGTGTGGTACTGTATCAAAGGCTTTCTGGCAATCCAGAAATACGCAGTCTGCCCACCCTTCTCTTTCTTACCTGATTTTTGTTGCATGGTCGTAGAATTCAAGTAACCCTGTGAGGCAGGACCTGCCATCCCTGAACCCATGTTGATGCTGTGTTACAAAGTTCTTTCGCTCCAGATGTTCCACTAGCTTTCTTCGCACAATCTTCTCCATCAGCTTGCATGGTATGCAGATTAGGGACACTGGCCTGTAGTTCAGTGCCTCCTGTCTATCCCCTTTCTTGTATATCGGGACTACGTTAGCCGTCTTCCAAATTTTTGGCATTTTACCTGTTACCAGTGATTTGTTATAAACTATGGAGAGTGGCAGGCACAGTGCTTTTGCTCATTCCTTTAGTATCCAAGGGGAGATTCCATCTGGGCCTATAGCCTTTGTCACATCCAACTCTAGTAAACACTTCCTTACTTCCCCGCTGGTAATCTCAAACTCTTCCAGTGGTTCCTGGTTAGCTATTCCCTCTCTTATCTCTGGAATTTCTCCTTGCTCTAAGGTGAAGACCTCCTGGAACTTCTTATTCAGTTCCTCACACACTTCCTTGTCGTTTGTAATGAATTTGTCTGCCCCTATCCTCAGTTTCATTACCTGTTCATTTACTGTTGTTTTTCTCCTGATGTGGCTGTGCATGAATTTAGGTTGAGTCTTTGCCTTGCTTGCGATGTCATTTTCAGTGTGTGTGTGTGTGTGTGTGTGTGTGTGTGTGTGTGTGTGTGTGTGTGTGTGTGTGTGTGTGTGTGTGTGTGTGTGTGTGTGTGTGTGTGTGTGTGTGTGTGTGTGTGTGTGTGTGTGTGTGTGCGTGTGAGCGTGACTGTGTGTGTGAGTGGGGAAGGCCAGCTTAAATGAGGCAATTTAGACTGTAATAGTTCTGACGGCCTTTGTAATCCTCTTGAAATGTAACCTCCTCTGAGGGCTCAGGTTACAGCTGTACTGTCGTTACGCCCCAGGCGCTCTGGTAGTTAGGTCGGGTGCTCTGGTGGTTAGGTCTGGTGCTCCGGTAGTTAGGTCGGGTGCTCTGGTAGTTAGGTCGGGTGCTCCGGTAGTTAGGTCGGGTGCTCCGGTAGTTAGGTCTGGTGCTCCGGTAGTTAGGTCGGGTGCTCTGGTAGTTAGGTCGGGTGCTCTGGTAGTTAGGTCGGGTGCTGCGGTAGTTAGGTCGGGTGCTCCGGTAGTTAGGTCGGGTGCTCCGGTAGTTAGGTCGGGTGCTCCGGTAGTTAGGTCGGGTGCTCCGGTAGTTAGGTCGGGTGCTCCGGTAGTTAGGTCTGGTGCTCCGGTAGTTAGGTCTGGTGCTCCGGTAGTTAGGTCGGGTGCTCCGGTAGTTAGGTCTGGTGCTCCGGTAGTTAGGTCGGGTGCTCCGGTAGTTAGGTCGGGTGCTCTGGTAGTTAGGTCTGGTGCTCCGGTAGTTAGGTCTGGTGCTCCGGTAGTTAGGTCTGGTGCTCCGGTAGTTAGGTCGGGTGCTCCGGTAGTTAGGTCTGGTGCTCCGGTAGTTAGGTCGGGTGCTCTGGTAGTTAGGTCGGGTGCTCCGGTAGTTAGGTCGGGTGCTCTGGTAGTTAGGTCTGGTGCTCCGGTAGTTAGGTCTGGTGCTCCGGTAGTTAGGTCTGGTGCTCCGGTAGTTAGGTCGGGTGCTCCGGTAGTTAGGTCGGGTGCTCTGGTAGTTAGGTCGGGTGCTCCGGTAGTTAGGTCGGGTGCTCTGGTAGTTAGGTCGGGTGCTCCGGTAGTTAGGTCGGGTGCTCCGGTAGTTAGGTTGTTAGGATAACACTACCGCCTCCGGCAATCACCTGTTGGAGGGATTTACTGCACCGTTGGACACCTGGGTCATGATTCATCAAAGCCTTTATACGGCTCCACTGACGAAACCTATACATCTTCCCTCGATGATGGCGGCTGTGTTTACATGCAACAAGCAGTTTACGAGCTCCGAGGAGCTACAAGAGGTTGTTTATAACAACAATAACGCCCTTACAAGCCCTTGTAAGGGCGTCGTAATAGGTCGTCAGTCGTAATATACGCGTTGATGCACGAACTGCGTCATTTCGACGCTGCGTGCCGGACCATGACGTGCTTCTTAGAGGCCAGATTCACGAAAGCAGTTACGCAAGCACTTACGAACGTGTACATCTTTCTTCAATCTTTGACGGCTTTGATTACATTAAACAGTTTACTAGCATGAAAACTTCCCATTTAACTGTTGTTATTGTTATAAACAGCCTCCTGGTGCTTCGGAGCTCGTTCAATAATTGGAAACAAAGCCGCCAAAGATTGAGAAAAGATGTACAGATTCGTAAGTGCTTGCGTAACTGCTTCGTGAATCTGGCCCCAGAGCATGATAGGCTGCTCCAGAGGTCACACAACAGCCTCCTCAACCGGAAATGGCATTTTAGAATATGGAAAGAAATGATTGAGAATCTATTTGGGTAGTTGTGGAGGGGTTGGGGGGGGGAGGATGGGGCTTGGGGGGAGGAGAGGGAGCGGTGACCCCCACACACCCTCTACGACACACACAGGTCAGTGTCTCACACCACTGGTGTGTTATTAAGGCCACTACACCTGCACAAGGAGAGCCCCGCTTCTCAACAGTCTGGGGACTTCCGGTTGTGTGTGTGTGCGTGCATGCGTGCGTGTGTGTGCGTGCGCATACACACGGACCTGCTCCAGGGGTCTTGATATCAACAATCAACCGGAAGCTCTCTGTTTTGTTTCTTGCTGGAACCCCCCTGACGCCCCCCTCAACCAGGGGGACCTTCCACCCCTCTCTTCCCATCCCTCCCCCTCCCCCTGCGACCCCCACAACCCCCCCCCTCTTCCCTGCCAGGGACGACCCCATCCCTCCACCCCACCTCCTGACCCACGTAAACTCTCCAACCTCCCATAATACGACCCACTCCGACCACTTCTACCAACACAGATGTACAACTGTACTCTGTACAACTGTGAGTGCGTACAACTGTACTCATACTCTGCCAGTGGCTGAGTATGAGTACAGCTGTACACACTCACGCGTGAATCACTGTCAAGTGCGTGAGTAAACCACTCAACAAAGGGGTTTACAATAAGGTCTCCAGGGTTAAGTGTCCCCCTACAGAGGATCGATATCTTTGGATATCTTGATGCTTTGGGTAATCTTGGCTAAAATATACCCAAATATAACGCCTGATATCCCACCCTTTGTGATTGCGAAGATAGCAGGGAAGGGGCGAATGGCTGATACCACGGGACTATTAACTCGGGTAGACGCGGGTAGATGAACGGGTAGACACGGGTAGATGAGCGGTAATTAATCAGAAAACGGGCATCAGTGCCAATGGAGTACTCTTGCAGATCGTAACTAAGAAATATTTACTAAACACTCGTTACGAAGTGAAGTTTCTGTCTGATTTCACACTGATTCACGCAGCCAGCACTCAGATTCACGCAGCCAGCACTCAGATTCACGCAGACAGCACTCAGATTCACGCAGGCAGTACTCAGATTCACGCAGACAGCACTCAGATTCACGCAGGCAGTACTCAGATTCACGCAGACAGCACTCAGATTCACGCAGGCAGTACTCAGATTCACGCAGACAGCACTCAGATTCACGCAGCCAGCGCTCAGATTCACGCAGGCAGTACTCAGATTCACGCAGACAGCACTCAGATTCACGCAGGCAGTACTCAGATTCACGCAGACAGCACTCAGATTCACGCAGCCAGCGCTCAGATTCACGCAGGCAGTACTCAGATTCACGCAGACAGCACTCAGATTCACGCAGGCAGTACTCAGATTCACGCAGGCAGTACTCAGATTCACGCAGACAGCACTCAGATTCACGCAGGCAGTACTCAGATTCACGCAGACAGCACTCAGATTCACGCAGGCAGTACTCAGATTCACGCAGACAGCACTCAGATTCACGCAGCCAGCACTCAGATTCACGCAGGCAGTACTCAGATTCACGCAGACAGCACTCAGATTCACGCAGGCAGTACTCAGATTCACGCAGGCAGTACTCAGATTCACGCAGACAGCACTCAGATTCACGCAGGCAGTACTCAGATTCACGCAGACAGCACTCAGATTCACGCAGGCAGTACTCAGATTCACGCAGACAGCACTCAGATTCACGCAGACAGCACTCAGATTCACGCAGGCAGTACTCAGATTCACGCAAACAGCACTCAGATTCACGCAGACAGCACTCAGATTCCCGCAGCCAGCACTCAGATTCACGCAGCCAGCACTCAGATTCACGCAGGCAGCACTCAGATTCACGCAGACAGCACTCAGATTCACGCAGACAGCACGCAGACAGCACTCAGATTCACGCAGGCAGTACTCAGATTCACGCAGGCAGCACTCAGATTCACGCAGACAGCACTCAGATTCACGCAGACAGCACTCAGATCCCCGCAGACAGCACTCAGATTCACGCAGGCAGCACTCAGATTCACGCAGACAGCACTCAGATTCACGCAGGCAGCACTCAGATTCCCGCAGACAGCACTCAGATTCACGCAGACAGCACTCAGATTCACGCAGACAGCACTCAGATTCACGCAGCCAGCACTCAGATTCACGCAGCCAGCACTCAGAGTCACGCAGACGACAATCAGACAGATTCACCCACATGACCATCAGAAGTCCAGGAAACAACATTCTTTGAAATTATCTGGAAAATCCCCAGCAATCTTAGGAGATATTCTGGAACTTGAGGACAAGGAGCTGGGGTATGAGGACAAGGAGCTGGGATATGAGGACAAGGAGCTGGGGTTTGAGGACAAGGAACTGGGGTATGAGGACAAGGAGCTGGGGTATGAGGACAAGGAGCTGGGGTATGAGGACAAGGAGCTGGGGTATGAGGACAAGGAGCTGGGGTATGAGGACAAGGAGCTGGGATATGAGGACAAGGAGCTGGGGTATGAGGACAAGGAGCTGGGATATGAGGACAAGGAGCTGGGGTATGAGGACAAGGAGCTGGGGTATGAGGACAAGGAGCTGGGATATGAGGACAAGGAACTGGTATATGAGGACAAGGAGCTGGTATATGAGGATGGAGTAACGGAATACTACCCAATCACTTGGACCATCTTGGATCGATCTCAGCCCTGTGGTAACCCACAATGTTATGGGGCGTGCTGGAAAAGGAACAGGTGGGTGATGTATGGAACAGAACCTTTCCTGGCTCCGGGACGGAGGTTAATTTGTCCCCTCCTCCCCCTGTTCCGCTTCCTTAATTACCAAATTACCTGACAAGCCAAACAGCAATATTGGTCCATTGACCTAACGATCTTTCTTAGGCCCGACAACCCTTAACCCCTCCCACTAACGACCTCTCCCCCCCTCCCCCTCACCCCAGATCCCCTCCACCCCCCCCCCTTCTGTTCCTTCTGTTCCTTTTTTCCTTTTTTTTTTATAGGACTACATCTCAAAAATTGTCTGTGGTTGGACGGTAGAGCGACGGTCTCGCTTCATGCAGGTCGGCGTTCAATCCCCGACCGTCCATAAGTGGTTGGGCACCATTCCTTTCCCCTCCGTCTCATCCCAAATCCTTACCCTGATCCCTTCCCAGTGCTATATAGTCGTGATGGCTTGGCGCTTTCTACCTGATAGTTCCTTACCCTTCTGTGGTCTCATTGTTGACAGTTGGAAATGTTGTTAAATGCTACCATTTAGATTTAGAAACTATTCGTGTATATATATATATATATATATATATATATATATATATATATATATATATATATATATATATATATATATATATATATATATATATATATATATATATATATATATATATATTTTTTTTTTTTTTTCACGCCCAGAGAACCTGTCCTCCTGCGAAGAACGTCGCTTTTCGCTCGTAGGCGTAACATAAGGCCAAAAATTGTCGCATTAGAAAATGAAAGCGGCTGGCGAAATTGACATACTGTCCCGTTTTCTGTTTTGGGTTCTCTGGCAGGTTAGGATAAGGTCACTTTAGTACGACATTTTTTTGACGTTGGGAGACGTTAGGAGGACGGACTGTCCAAACAATTAATAATTAATTAAGAATTAAGCCTATGCCAAGATCAGCATTTTCTGGGCCCCATAGTTCAGCTTAGACATTAACTAAAATCATTTTTTTTGCTTCTCTCTCAAGACGCAGTTACAACCCCGCTCCTGGGCCAGGTAAGTCCATCACGGGCTCACCATAGACCGTGCTACTTGGATTTTTGTTCTGAGTAGGTGAATGTTACACAAGAATACCAACAGTGGTTGTCGCAACACCCCGCCAGGATGAGTCTACCACAACACCCCGCCAGGATGAGTCTACCACAACACCCCGCCAGGATGAGTCTACCACAACACCCCGCCAGGATGAGTCTACCACAACACCCCGCCAGGATGAGTCTACCACAACACCCCGCCAGGATGAGTCTACCACAACACCCCGCCAGGATGAGTCTACCACAACACCCCGCCAGGATGAGTCTACCACAACACCCAACGCCAGGATGAGTCTACCACAACACCCCGCCAGGATGAGTCTACCACAACACCCCGCCAGGATGAGTCTACCACAACACCCGCCAGGATGAGTCTACCACAACACCCCGCCAGGATGAGTCTACCACAACACCCCGCCAGGATGAGTCTACCACAACACCCCGCCAGGATGAGTCTACCACAACACCCCGCCAGGATGAGTCTACCACAACACCCCGCCAGGATGAGTCTTCCACAACACCCCGCCAGGATGAGTCTACCACAACACCCCGCCAGGATGAGTCTACCACAACACCCCGCCAGGATGAGTCTTCCACAACACCCCGCCAGGATGAGTCTACCACAACACCCCGCCAGGATGAGTCTACCACAGCAACACTAGACCGGCGTCTCCGTACTCCCGCTCCTGGGTACTGGTGGGGACCACACCACACTCTGCAGCACTACTACTACTACTACTACTACTACTACTACTACTACTACTACTACTACTACTACTACTACTACTACTACTACTACTACAACCACAACATCCGCTGGTCTGTTGACCATGACGTGACGCCCGCGGCTATCATGCCGCGGGCGGTGGGGGGGGGGAGGAAAAGAATAATTTGGTTGGAGGGGGTTTGGTGGTGCGGTACTTTCCTATCAATATTTACATACAAGTGTCTGCTAAGGAAGCGATGTCTAGCTTTTGTATGTCGTGATCATGTCTCTTCTCTTCCTCCTATCCTCTTGAGTTCCATCGGCCTACCCTCATAGTTTAATCCCCTTAGCTCCGGGACCAGTCTTGTTGCAAACCTTTGAACAGTTTCGGCTTCATGCTCTTCAAGGTGCGGGATCCATGCCGGTGCTGCATATTCCTGTACTGGGCTAACATAGGTTGTGTAGGCTGCCTTGAAGGAGTCCTGATTTAGGTCTCTAAACGATGTTGTTATATTTGCCGGCGTCCCACATGCCGCTGATGATATCCTGTTTGTGTGTGTCTCCGGTGTGAGTGTTGGAGTTATGTCCACACCCTTCCCTGTATGGTGTAGCAGCCCTTCCCTGTATGGTGTAGCTGCCTTCCCTGTATGGTGTAGCTGCCCTTCCCTGTATGGTGTAGCAGCCTTCCCTGTATGGTGTAGCTGCCCTTCCCTGTATGGTGTAGCCCCTTCCCTGTATGGTGTGCCCTTCCCTGTAGGTGTAGCAGCCTTCCCTGTATGGTGTAGCTGCCCTTCCCTGTATGGTGTAGCAGCCTTCCCTGTATGGTGTAGCAGCCCTTCCCTGTATGGTGTAGCTGCCTTCCCTGTCCCTTCCCTGTATGGTGTAGCTGCCCTTCCCTGTATGGTGTAGCTGCCCTTCCCTGTATGGTGTAGCAGCCTTCCCTGTATGGTGTAGCTGCCCTTCCCTGTATGGTGTAGCTGCCCTTCCCTGTATGGTGTAGCTGCCCTTCCCTGTATGGTGTAGCAGCCTTCCCTGTATGGTGTAGCTGCCCTTCCCTGTATGGTGTAGCTGCCTTCCCTGTATGGTGTAGCTGCCCTTCCCTGTATGGTGTAGCTGCCTTCCCTGTATGGTGTAGCTGCCCTTCCCTGTATGGTGTAGCTGCCTTCCCTGTATGGTGTAGCTGCCTTCCCTGTATGGTGTAGCTGCCCTTCCCTGTATGGTGTAGCTGCCCTTCCCTGTATGGTGTAGCAGCCTTCCCTGTATGGTGTAGCTGCCTTCCCTCTATGGTGTAGCTGCCTTCCCTGTATGGTGTAGCTGCCCTTCCCTGTATGGTGTAGCTGCCCTTCCCTGTATGGTGTAGCTGCCTTCCCTGTATGGTGTAGCTGCCCTTCCCTGTATGGTGTAGCAGCCTTCCCTGTATGGTGTAGCTGCCTTCCCTGTATGGTGTAGCTGCCCTTCCCTGTATGGTGTAGCAGCCCTTCCCTGTATGGTGTAGCAGCCTTCCCTCTATGGTGTAGCTCCCTTCCCTGTATGGTGTAGCTGCCCTTCCCTGTATGGTGTAGCTGCCCTTCCCTGTATGGTGTAGCTGCCTTCCCTGTATGGTGTAGCTGCCTTCCCTGTATGGTGTAGCTGCCCTTCCCTGTATGGTGTAGCTGCCCTTCCCTGTATGGTGTAGCTGCCTTCCCTGTATGGTGTAGCTGCCTTCCCTCTATGGTGTAGCTGCCTTCCCTGTATGGTGTAGCTGCCCTTCCCTGTATGGTGTAGCTGCCCTTCCCTGTATGGTGTAGCTGCCCTTCCCTGTATGGTGTAGCTGCCTTCCCTGTATGGTGTAGCAGCCTTCCCTGTATGGTGTAGCAGCCTTCCCTGTATGGTGTAGCTGCCCTTCCCTGTATGGTGTAGCAGCCTTCCCTGTATGGTGTAGCTGCCTTCCCTGTATGGTGTAGCTGCCTTCCCTGTATGGTGTAGCTGCCTTCCCTTCCCTGTATGGTGTAGCTCCCTTCCCTGTTATGGTGTAGCTGCCTTCCCTGTATGGTGTAGCTGCCCTTCCCTGTATGGTGTAGCTGCCCTTCCCTGTATGGTGTAGCAGCCTTCCCTGTATGGTGTAGCAGCCTTCCCTGTATGGTGTAGCTGCCTTCCCTGTATGGTGTAGCAGCCCTTCCCTGTATGGTGTAGCTGCCCTTCCCTGTATGGTGTAGCAGCCTTCCCTGTATGGTGTAGCAGCCTTCCCTGTATGGTGTAGCAGCCTTCCCTGTATGGTGTAGCTGCCCTTCCCTGTATGGTGTAGCAGCCTTCCCTGTATGGTGTAGCTGCCTTCCCCTGTATGGTGTAGCTGCCTTCCCTGTATGGTGTAGCAGCCTTCCCTGTATGGTGTAGCAGCCTTCCCTGTATGGTGTAGCTGCCCTTCCCTGTATGGTGTAGCAGCCTTCCCTGTATGGTGTAGCAGCCTTCCCTGTATGGTGTAGCTGCCTTCCCCTGTATGGTGTAGCAGCCTTCCCTGTATGGTGTAGCAGCCTTCCCTGTATGGTGTAGCAGCCTTCCCTGTATGGTGTAGCAGCCTTCCCTGTATGGTGTAGCTGCCTTCCCTGTATGGTGTAGCTGCCTTCCCTGTATGGTGTAGCAGCCTTCCCTGTATGGTGTAGCAGCCTTCCCTGTATGGTGTAGCAGCCCTTCCCTGTATGGTGTAGCTGCCTTCCCTGTATGGTGTAGCTGCCTTCCCCTGTATGGTGTAGCAGCCTTCCCTGTATGGTGTAGCAGCCCTTCCCTGTATGGTGTAGCAGCCTTCCCTGTATGGTGTAGCTGCCCTTCCCTGTATGGTGTAGCTGCCCTTCCCTGTATGGTGTAGCTGCCCTTCCCTGTATGGTGTAGCTGCCCTTCCGTGTATGGTGTAGCTGCCTTCCCTGTATGTTGTAGCTGCCCTTCCCTGTATGGTGTAGCTGCCCTTCCCTGTATGGTGTAGCTGCCTTCCCTGTATGGTGTAGCTGCCCTTCCCTGTATGGTGTAGCTGCCTTCCCTGTATGGTGTAGCAGCCCTTCCCTGTATGGTGTAGCTGCCTTCCCTGTATGGTGTAGCTGCCCTTCCCTGTATGGTGTAGCTGCCTTCCCTGTATGGTGTAGCTGCCTTCCCTGTATGGTGTAGCTGCCCTTCCCTGTATGGTGTAGCTGCCTTCCCTGTATGGTGTAGCAGCCCTTCCCTGTATGGTGTAGCAGCCTTCCCTGTATGGTGTAGCTGCCCTTCCCTGTATGGTGTAGCTGCCCTTCCCTGTATGGTGTAGCTGCCCTTCCCTGTATGGTGTAGCTGCCTTCCCTGTATGGTGTAGCTGCCCTTCCCTGTATGGTGTAGCTGCCCTTCCCTGTATGGTGTAGCTGCCTTCCCTGTATGGTGTAGCTGCCTTCCCTGTATGGTGTAGCTGCCCTTCCCTGTATGGTGTAGCTGCCCTTCCCTGTATGGTGTAGCTGCCTTCCCTGTATGGTGTAGCAGCCCTTCCCTGTATGGTGTAGCAGCCCTTCCCTGTATGGTGTAGCTGCCCTTCCCTGTATGGTGTAGCTGCCCTTCCCTGTATGGTGTAGCTGCCCTTCCGTGTATGGTGTAGCTGCCTTCCCTGTATGTTGTAGCTGCCCTTCCCTGTATGGTGTAGCTGCCCTTCCCTGTATGGTGTAGCTGCCTTCCCTGTATGGTGTAGCAGCCCTTCCCTGTATGGTGTAGCTGCCTTCCCTGTATGGTGTAGCTGCCCTTCCCTGTATGGTGTAGCAGCCTTCCCTGTATGGTGTAGCAGCCTTCCCTGTATGGTGTAGCTGCCCTTCCCTGTATGGTGTAGCAGCCTTCCCTGTATGGTGTAGCAGCCTTCCCTGTATGGTGTAGCTGCCCTTCCCTGTATGGTGTAGCTGCCTTCCCTGTATGGTGTAGCTGCCTTCCCTGTATGGTGTAGCTGCCTTCCCTGTATGGTGTAGCTGCCTTCCCTGTATGGTGTAGCTGCCTTCCCTGTATGGTGTAGCTGCCCCCTGTATGGTGTAGCCCTTCCCTGTATGGTGTAGCAGCCCTTCCCTGTATGGTGTAGCTGCCTTCCCTCTATGGTGTAGCTGCCTTCCCTGTATGGTGTAGCTGCCTTCCCTGTATGGTGTAGCTGCCTTCCCCTGTATGGTGTAGCTGCCTTCCCTGTATGGTGTAGCTGCCTTCCCTGTATGGTGTAGCTGCCTTCCCTGTATGGTGTAGCTGCCCTTCCCTGTATGGTGTAGCTGCCCTTCCCTGTATGGTGTAGCTGCCCTTCCCTGTATGGTGTAGCTGCCTTCCCTGTATGGTGTAGCTGCCTTCCCTGTATGGTGTAGCTGCCCTTCCCTGTATGGTGTAGCTGTCCTTCCCTGTATGGTGTAGCTGCCTTCCCTCTATGGTGTAGCTGCCTTCCCTGTATGGTGTAGCTGCCCTTCCCTGTATGGTGTAGCTGCCCTTCCCTGTATGGTGTAGCAGCCTTCCCTGTATGGTGTAGCAGCCTTCCCTGTATGGTGTAGCTGCCCTTCCCTGTATGGTGTAGCTGCCCTTCCCTGTATGGTGTAGCTGCCCTTCCCTGTATGGTGTAGCCCTTCCCTGTATGGTGTAGCTGCCTTCCCTGTATGGTGTAGCTGCCTTCCCTGTATGGTGTAGCTGCCTTCCCTGTATGGTGTAGCAGCCTTCCCTGTATGGTGTAGCTGCCCTTCCCTGTATGGTGTAGCTGCCTTCCCTGTATGGTGTAGCAGCCTTCCCTGTATGGTGTAGCTGCCTTCCCTGTATGGTGTAGCTGCCTTCCCTGTATGGTGTAGCAGCCTTCCCTGTATGGTGTAGCAGCCTTCCCTGTATGGTGTAGCTGCCCTTCCCTGTATGGTGTAGCTGCCTTCCCTGTATGGTGTAGCTGCCTTCCCTGTATGGTGTAGCTGCCTTCCCTGTATGGTGTAGCTGCCTTCCCTGTATGGTGTAGCAGCCTTCCCTGTATGGTGTAGCAGCCTTCCCTGTATGGTGTAGCAGCCCTTCCCTGTATGGTGTAGCTGCCTTCCCTGTATGGTGTAGCTGCCTTCCCTGTATGGTGTAGCTGCCTTCCCTGTATGGTGTAGCTGCCTTCCCTGTATGGTGTAGCTGCCCTTCCCTGTATGGTGTAGCAGCCCTTCCCTGTATGGTGTAGCAGCCTTCCCTGTATGGTGTAGCTGCCCTTCCCTGTATGGTGTAGCTGCCTTCCCTGTATGGTGTAGCTGCCTTCCCTGTATGGTGTAGCTGCCCTTCCCTGTATGGTGTAGCTGCCTTCCCTGTATGGTGTAGCAGCCCTTCCCTGTATGGTGTAGCTGCCTTCCCTGTATGGTGTAGCAGCCTTCCCTGTATGGTGTAGCAGCCTTCCCTGTATGGTGTAGCAGCCTTCCCTGTATGGTGTAGCTGCCTTCCCTGTATGGTGTAGCTGCCTTCCCTGTATGGTGTAGCTGCCTTCCCTGTATGGTGTAGCTGCCCTTCCCTGTATGGTGTAGCTGCCTTCCCTGTATGGTGTAGCTGCCCTTCCCTGTATGGTGTAGTTGCCTTCCCTGTATGGTGTAGCTGCCTTCCCTGTATGGTGTAGCTGCCTTCCCTGTATGGTGTAGCTGCCTTCCCTGTATGGTGTAGCTGCCTTCCCTGTATGGTGTAGCTGCCTTCCCTGTATGGTGTAGCTGCCCTTCCCTGTATGGTGTAGCAGCCTTCCCTGTATGGTGTAGCTGCCTTCCCTGTATGGTGTAGCTGCCTTCCCTGTATGGTGTAGCTGCCCTTCCATGTATGGTGTAGCAGCCCTTCCCTGTATGGTGTAGCTGCCCTTCCCTGTATGGTGTAGCTGCCCTTCCCTGTATGGTGTAGCTGCCTTCCCTGTATGGTGTAGCTGCCTTCCCTGTATGGTGTAGCAGCCCTTCCCTGTATGGTGTAGCTGCCTTCCCTGTATGGTGTAGCTGCCTTCCCTGTATGGTGTAGCTGCCCTTCCCTGTATGGTGTAGCTGCCTTCCCTGTATGGTGTAGCAGCCCTTCCCTGTATGGTGTAGCAGCCTTCCCTGTATGGTGTAGCTGCCCTTCCATGTATGGTGTAGCAGCCCTTCCCTGTATGGTGTAGCTGCCCTTCCCTGTATGGTGTATCAGCCATCCCTGTATGGTGTAGCTGCCCTTCCCTGTATGGTGTAGCTGCCCTTCCCTGTATGGTGTAGCTGCCTTCCACGTATGGTGTAGCAGCCCTTCCCTGTATGGTGTAGCAGCCCTTCCCTGTATGGTGTAGCTGCCCTTCCCTGTATGGTGTAGCTGCCTTCCCTGTATGGTGTAGCAGCCCTTCCCTGTATGGTGTAGCAGCCTTCCCTGTATGGTGTAGCTGCCCTTCCCTGTATGGTGTAGCAGCCTTCCCTGTATGGTGTAGCTGCCCTTCCCTGTATGGTGTAGCTGCCTTCCCTGTATGGTGTAGCAGCCCTTCCCTGTATGGTGTAGCAGCCCTTCCCTGTATGGTGTAGCAGCCTTCCCTGTATGGTGTAGCAGCCCTTCCCTGTATGGTGTAGCTGCCCTTCCCTGTATGGTGTAGCAGCCTTCCCTGTATGGTGTAGCAGCCTTCCCTGTATGGTGTAGCAGCCTTCCCTGTATGGTGTAGCAGCCCTTCCCTGTATGGTGTAGCAGCCTTCCCTGTATGGTGTAGCAGCCTTCCCTATATGGTGTAGCAGCCTTCCCTGTATGGTGTAGCAGCCTTCCCTGTATGGTGTAGCAGCCTTCCCTGTATGGTGTAGCTGCCCTTCCCTGTATGGTGTAGCAGCCTTCCCTGTATGGTGTAGCTGCCTTCCCTGTATGGTGTAGCAGCCCTTCCCTGTATGGTGTAGCAGCCTTCCCTGTATGGTGTAGCTGCCCTTCCCTGTATGGTGTAGCTGCCCTTCCCTGTATGGTGTAGCAGCCTTCCCTGTATGGTGTAGCAGCCTTCCCTGTATGGTGTAGCAGCCTTCCCTGTATGGTGTAGCAGCCTTCCCTGTATGGTGTAGCAGCCTTCTTCCCTGTATGGTGTAGCAGCCTTCCCTGTATGGTGTAGCAGCCTTCCCTGTATGGTGTAGCAGCCTTCCCTGTATGGTGTATGCAGCCTTCCCTGTATGGTGTAGCTGCCTTCCCTGTATGGTGTAGCAGCCTTCCCTGTATGGTGTAGCCCTTCCCTGTATGGTGTAGCAGCCTTCCCTGTATGGTGTAGCAGCCTTCCCTGTATGGTGTAGCAGCCTTCCCTGTATGGTGTAGCAGCCTTCCCTGTATGGTGTAGCAGCCTTCCCTGTATGGTGTAGCTGCCTTCCCTGTATGGTGTAGCTGCCTTCCCTGTATGGTGTAGCAGCCTTCCCTGTATGGTGTAGCTGCCTTCCCTGTATGGTGTAGCAGCCTTCCCTGTATGGTGTAGCAGCCTTCCCTGTATGGTGTAGCAGCCTTCCCTGTATGGTGTAGCTGCCTTCCCTGTATGGTGTAGCTGCCTTCCCTGTATGGTGTAGCAGCCTTCCCTGTATGGTGTAGCTGCCTTCCCTGTATGGTGTAGCAGCCTTCCCTGTATGGTGTAGCAGCCTTCCCTGTATGGTGTAGCAGCCTTCCCTGTATGGTGTAGCAGCCCCTCCCTGTATGGTGTAGCTGCCTTCCCTGTATGGTGTAGCTGCCTTCCCTGTATGGTGTAGCAGCCCTTCCCTGTATGGTGTAGCAGCCTTCCCTGTATGATGTAGCAGCCCTTCCCTGTATGGTGTAGCTGCCTTCCCTGTATGGTGTAGCTGCCTTCCCTGTATGGTGTAGCAGCCTTCCCTGTATGATGTAGCTGCCTTCCCTGTATGGTGTAGCTGCCTTCTGTTCTCCCTCTTCCTTTCATATCCTCATTACCTTGCATTTGTTGGGATTGAATTCCAACAACCATTTGTTTGACCACTTTGAAAGTGTCAAATGCATTACGACAGTCTAGCAAAGTGCAGTGTACCCCAGCCTAGTGGTGGGGAGGGTTTGACCACTGGGGGCATTACGACAGTCTAGCATGGGGAGGGGTGGGGGGGGTGCTCCCCACCTCCCCCCCCCCCCCCACCGTGGGGAGATACTGGGTAATTTACTGTTTCTTTTGTTCTTGTGGCTGTGAGAGTCGTCCTCCCCCCCCCCTCATCCTTCCCCTGCCCCTCCCCCTTCCCCTCCCCCCCCTCCTCCTCCTCCTCCCCCCCCCCTCCTCCTCCTCGGGCCAAGGACACCTCAGGTTGGCCAAGAAACGTGTTCGATCTAACAAGATGTTCATTGAAACTAGGCTGTTCGATCAAACAGTGTTCGGTCAAACGAGAAGTTTTTCAGTCATAGAAAAAAATTAAACCCCCCCAAAAAAAGCAATCAGAAAAAGTCAATATAAAAGCCCATCAGAAAGATAAAACAGAATGCCAATCAGAACAAAACACCAACAAGTTGAAAAACAGAAAAATACAATCGGAGAAAACCAATCACAAATCGTTAATCAGAATAGCCAATCAGGAGTCACAAACTACTCTATATAAAGTGTTTCTCCTCACCCGAGAGAGTACTAACCCAAGCAGCCCACCTCACCCAGGTCGACGCACAGAAAACGTCAATAACCCGGTGGTCTAATATTGACTAACTCGTCGCATTTTTTACGGAGTGGCAGTGGAGGGTGTAGTGACGTCAGAGCCCCGGTGTAAACATTGGAACACTTGCGTCAGTCACGTGGCCCCCGGGGGCTGGACACCCAGGGGGGCTGGACACCCAGGGGGGCTGGACACCCAGGGGGGCAGGACACCCAGGGGGGCTAGACACACAGGGGTTGGACACCCTGGGGGGCTGGACACCCAGGGGGGCTGGACACCCAGGGGGGCTGGACACCCAGGGGGGCTGGACACACAGGGGTTGGACACCCTGGGGGGCTGGACACACAGGGGCTGGACACCCAGGGGGGGCTGGACACCCAGGGGGGCTGGACACACAGGGGGCTGGACACCTAGGGGGGCTGGACACACAGGGGTTGGACACCCAGGGGGGCTGGACACCCAGGGGGGCTGGACACCCAGGGGTTGGATACACAGGGGCTGGACACACAGGGGGGCTGGACACACAGGGGGGCTGGACACCCAGGGGCTGGACACACAGGGGGGGCTGGACACCCAGGGGGCTGGACACCTAGGGGGGCTGGACACACAGGGGTTGGACACCCTGGGGGGCTGGACACACAGGGGCTGGACACCCAAGGGCTGGACACACAGGGGGGGCTGGACACCCAGGGGGTCTGGACACACAGGGGCTGGACACCCAGGGGGGCTGGACACACAGGGGCTGGACACCCAGGGGGCTGGACACACAGGGGCTGGACACACAGGGGGGCTGGACACACAGGGGGCTGGACACCCAGGGGCTGGACACAAAGGGGGGCTGGACACCAAGGGGGCTGGACAACCAGGGGGCTGGACACCCAGGGGGGCTGGACACACAGGGGCTGGACACCCAATGGGGCTGGACACCCAGGGGGGCTGGACACCCAGGGGAGCTGGACACCCAGTGGTTGGACACCACTCCCTCCCCCTTCAAGCCCTCCTTACTCCCCCCCTCCCCGCTTAGCCCTCCCTTCTCCCCTACCCCAAGGGAGGTGGGGAGAAGGGAGGGAAAACAACCCCAAGCCCCCCCCCCTGTCCCCTACCCGTCCTAACCCCTCCCTCTACCACCCTCCCCATTCCTGACCCTCCCTCCACCCCACACACCCCAGATCCCCCAGGTCCACCTTCCAAGGCCCTCTCATCCCAGACCCTCCCTGTTTCCCTGCTTCAGTGAAATCAACAGAAACTGAGGAAGGACAACAGAGAGCTTCAAGGTCCTGTACTCAAACATAGATGGGATTACAAGCAAGGCAAGTTAACTAAGGGAAAGAGCACACGAAGTAAACCCAGATGTAATTGGACTCGCAGAAACAAAACTCTCAGGAATCATAACAAATGCGGTGTTTCCCCAGGACTACACTGTAATAAGGAAAGAGAGGGAAGGAAGGGGAGGAGGCAGAGTTGCTCTTCTAATGTGAAAGGAATGGAACCTCAAGGAGATGGTTATCCCGGGCTGAGGGATTCAGAGACTACATAACAGGAACCATGACTATGGGAGGACCAAGAGTAGTAGTAGCAGTGATATATAACCCTCCACCCAATGACAGAATACTCAGGCAAGAGTATGACAACAACAACATGGCAGTTAAGACTATAATTGAGAGGGCAGCCTCTGCTGCCTGTAGAAATAGATCCCACCTGCTCATCATGGGGGAATTCAATCACGGAAAGATAGACTGGGAGAACAAGGAACCGCATGGAGGAGAGGATACGTGGAGAGCCAGAGTACTGGAGGTGGCAACAAGGATCTTTTTAAATCAGCATGTCAAGAAACCCACAAGAATGAGAGGCAATGATGAACCAGCGAGACTCCACCAAGTCTTCACTCTGAACGACTCCGACGTAAAGGAAATCAGAAACAAAGCCCCAGTAGAGATGAGCGACCACAGTGTACTGACGTTTGAGTATCTGGTCGAAGAAGGGTTAATGTACTCAAGGAGAGAAACTGAAAACAAAAGGCTGGCATTCCGAAAGGGAAATTATGTGGAGATAAGAAAATTCATGACAGATATAACATGGGAAACAGAGCTCAGAGGAAAGACGGCCCAAGACATGATGGACTACATCACGCAGAAGTGTAAGGAGGCAGCAGACAAGTTTATCCTGGTCTAAAAGGAAAAAAAAAACGAAAGAGCAGAGGAGAAACCCATGATTTAATCAGAGATGTAAGCTAGCAAAGCAACAAAGTACAAGGACGTAAAGAAACCATAGAAATAACAGGACACTAGTGAGAAGAGAAAGATACCAGAGTGCCAGGAATGAATATGTCAGGGTGAGAAGAGACGCAGAAAGACAATATGAAAATGACATAGCAAGCAAGGCAAAGACTCAACCTAAATTGCTGCATAGCCACATCAGGAGAAAAACAACAGCGAAGAAACAGGAAATGAAACTGAGGATAGGGGCAGACAGATTCACTACAAACGACAAGGAAGTGTGCGAAGAACTCAATAAGAAATTCCAGGAGGTCTTCACATTAGAGGAGGGATAAATTACAGAGATTAGAGAGGGAATAGTTAACCAGGCACCACTAGAGGAGTTTGGGATTACCAGTGGGGAGGAGAGGAAGCATCTGCTAGAGTTGGATGTGACAAAGGCTATAGGCCCGGATGAAATCTCCCCTTGGATACTAAAGGAAGGACCAGAAGCACTGTGCCTACCACTCTCCATGGTGTATAACAAATCACTGGTAGCAGGTGAACTGCCAAAAATTTGGAAGACTGCTAATGTAGTTCCAATATACAAGAAGGGGAACAGGCAGAAGGCACTGAACTACAGGCCAGTGTCCCTAACCTGCATACCATGCAAGTTGATGGAGAAGATTGTGCGACAAAAGCTAGTGGAACATCTGGAGCGAAATAACTTTGTAACACATCAACATGGGTTCAGGGATGGCAATTCCTGCCTCACAGGATAAATTGAATTCTACGACCAGGCAACAAAAATCAGGCAAGAAAGAGAGGGGTGGGCAGACTGCTTATTTTTTTAATTGCCAGAAAGCCTTTAACACATTACCACACAAGAGACTAGTGCGAAAGCTGGATATGTAGGCAGGAGTGAAAGGGAAGGTACTCCACTGGATAAGGGAGTACCTAAGTAACAGGAGACAGCGAGTCACTGTGAGGGGTGAGGCCTCAGATTGATGAGGAGTCACCAGTGGAGTCCCGCAAGGGTTAGTCCTTGGACCTATACTGTTTCTGATATATGTAAATGATCTCCCAGAGGGTATAGACTCGTTTTTCTCATTTTTGCTGATGATGCAAAAATTATGAGGAGGACTGAAACAGAGGATGATAGTAGGAGGCTACAAGATGACCTAGAGAAACTGAGAGAATGGTCCAACAAATGGCTACTAAAGATCATCCCGAGTAAATGTAAGGTAATGAAACCAGGCGGTAGAAACAGGAGGCCAGACACCGGATACCGAATGAGAGATGAAGTCCTTCAAGAAACGGACAGAGAGAAAGATCTAGGAGTTGATATCACGCCAAACCTGTCTCCTGAAGCCCTATAAAAATAATAGCATCAGCGGCGTATGCGATTCTGGCTAACATCAGAACTGCCTTCAGGAACTTGTGTAAGGAATCATTCAGAACCTTGTATACCATATATGTAAGACCACTGTTGGAGTATGCGGCCCCAGCATGGAGCCCGTACCTTGTCAAGCACAAGACGAAACATGAAAAAGTTCAGAGGTACAAAAGTTCAGAACTAAAGTTCTGGGACTAGGCTTGTTCCAGAACTAAGAGGCATGCGTTACGAGGAAAGGCTGCGAGAGATGCACCTCACGACACTGGAAGACAAAAGAGGAAGGGGCGACATGATCACTACCTACAAAATTCTCAGAGGAATTGACAGGGTAGATAAAGATAAAGTTTTTAACACTGGTGGTACTCGAACAAGGGGACACATGTGGAAATTGAGTACCCAAATGAGTCACAGGGACGTTAGAAAGAACTTTTTCAGTGTCAGAGTAGTTAACGGATGGAATGCACTAGGCAGTGATGTGGTGGAGGCTGACTCCATACACAGTTTCAAATGTAGATATGATAGAGCCCAGTAGACTCAGGAACCTGTACACCTGTTGATTGACAGTTGAGAGGCGGGACCAAAGAGCCAGAGCTCAACCCCCGCAAGCATAACTAGGTGAACACTAACATGGTCTCACGCGCACACACACATGCCCTCACGCACGCACGCACACATTCATCCACTCACGCACGCACTCACGGGAGAAGAGACGGCTGGCTGCCTCCGGAAATGCCTAACAAGACGCGTCACTGGTTGTCTCTCTCCAGAGTGCGTGCACTCACCTAGGTGTGCTGCGTGTCTCCCCAGAGTGCGTGCACTCCCCTAGGTGTGCTGTGTGTCTCCCCAGAGTGCGTGCACACACCTAGGTGTATTGTGTGTCTCCCCAGAGTGCGTGCACTCACCTAGGTGTGTTGTGTCACCCTAGAGTACATGTGCTCACCTGTGCTGAGCCCCTTGGCAACTCACTCTCTACATCTCCCCAGCCTAAAATGCTCGCTTGCTATTATCCGATTCCTCTCATAATTTTACGTCTTCGAATCTCCAGTAATCATAGGACTACCCCCCCCCTATCCCCCCACTCTGTTTACGTTATCTTTCCATATATCCTGATATCTTTGTGGGAAGATTGCATTTACTGCGACTCTTTACAATTCCATGAGAAAAGTTCGGAGACTTTTTCCTTTAATTCTCCCCCTTTATTTGCAATTGCATCTGCATTTGTGTCATGTTACGAGTCTGTAACTCATCAAAACTGGGATACATTTTTCGTCTTTTCTGGCTGGGTATATTGTCCATTTTGTCCATTTCGATGTCTGATGAGGGAAGGGGAGTGGTGGTGATCTATGGTGTCTCGTGGCTGCTGGCTTGTGTGAGCGCCTCATTAGACTAGGCAGCCCTGCTGTCTCCCTCTGTAGTACTCTCTGTTGCCTGGCTATCTCCCTCCACAGTACTCTATTAAGTTCTATTATATGTACATGGTGTAGTGTGTGTGTCAAGGGTGTAGGTGGTGTGTACATTGCTTAAGTGGTGTGTACAAAGTGTAGGTGGTGTGTACAGGGTGTAGGTGGTGAGTACAGGGTGTAGGTGGTGTGTACAGGGTGTAGGTGGTGTGTACAAGGTGTAGGAGGTGTGTACAGGGTGTAGGTGGTGTGTACAAAGTGTAGGTGGTGTGTACAGGGTGTAGGTGGTGTGTACATGGTGTAGGTGGTGTGTACATGGTGTAGGTGGTGTGTACATGGTGTAGGAGGTGTGTACAGGGTGTAGGTGGTGTGTACAGGGTGTAGGAGGTGTGTACAAAGTGTAGGTGGTGTGTACAGGGTGTAGGTGGTGTGTACATGGTGTAGGTGGTGTGTACATGGTGTTGGTGGTGTGTACATGGTGTAGGTGGAGTGTACATGGTGTAGGTGGTGAGTACAGGGTGTAGGTGGTGTGTACAGGGTGTAGGTGGTGTGTACAGGGTGTAGGTGGTGTGTACATTGCTTAAGTGGTGTGTACAAAGTGTAGGTGGTGTGTACATGGTGTAGGTGGTGTGTACAGGGTGTAGGTGGTGTGTACATTGCTTAAGTGGTGTGTACAAAGTGTAGGTGGTGTGTACAAAGTGTAGGTGGTGTGTACATGGTGTAGGTGGTGAGTACAGGGTGTAGGTGGTGTGTACAGGGTGTAGGTGGTGTGTACAGGGTGTAGGTGGTGTGTACATTGCTTAAGTGGTGTGTACAAAGTGTAGGTGGTGTGTACATGGTGTAGGTGGTGAGTATAGGGTGTAGGTGGTGTGTACAGGGTGTAGGTGGTGTGTACAGGGTGTAGGTGGTGTGTACATTGCTTAAGTGGTGTGTACAAAGTGTAGGTGGTGTGTACAGGGTGTAGGTGGTGAGTACAGGGTGTAGGTGGTGTGTACAGGGTGTAGGTGGTGTGTACAAGGTGTAGGAGGTGTGTACAGGGTGTAGGTGGTGTGTACAAAGTGTAGGTGGTGTGTACAGGGTGTAGGTGGTGTGTACATGGTGTAGGTGGTGTGTACATGGTGTAGGTGGTGTGTACAGGGTGTAGGAGGTGTGTACAGGGTGTAGGTGGTGTGTACAGGGTGTAGGAGGTGTGTACAAAGTGTAGGTGGTGTGTACAGGGTGTAGGTGGTGTGTACATGGTGTAGGTGGTGTGTACATGGTGTAGGTGGTGTGTACAGGGTGTAGGAGGTGTGTACAGGGTGTAGGTGGTGTGTACAGGGTGTAGGAGGTGTGTACAAAGTGTAGGTGGTGTGTACAGGGTGTAGGTGGTGTGTACATGGTGTAGGTGGTGTGTACATGGTGTTGGTGGTGTGTACATGGTGTAGGTGGAGTGTACATGGTGTAGGTGGTGAGTACAGGGTGTAGGTGGTGTGTACAGGGTGTAGGTGGTGTGTACATTGCTTAAGTGGTGTGTACAAAGTGTAGGTGGTGTGTACATGGTGTAGGTGGTGTGTACAGGGTGTAGGTGGTGTGTACATTGCTTAAGTGGTGTGTACAAAGTGTAGGTGGTGTGTACAAAGTGTAGGTGGTGTGTACATGGTGTAGGTGGTGAGTACAGGGTGTAGGTGGTGTGTACAGGGTGTAGGTGGTGTGTACAGGGTGTAGGTGGTGTGTACATTGCTTAAGTGGTGTGTACAAAGTGTAGGTGGTGTGTACATGGTGTAGGTGGTGAGTACAGGGTGTAGGTGGTGTGTACAGGGTGTAGGTGGTGTGTACAGGGTGTAGGTGGTGTGTACATTGCTTAAGTGGTGTGTACAAAGTGTAGGTGGTGTGTACCGGGTGTAGGTGGTGAGTACAGGGTGTAGGTGGTGTGTACAGGGTGTAGGTGGTGAGTACAGGGTGTAGGTGGTGTGTACATGGTGTAGGTGGTGAGTACAGGGTGTAGGTGGTGTGTACAGGGTGTAGGAGGTGTGTACATGGTGTAGGTGGTGTGTACAGGGTGTAGGTGGTGAGTACAGGGTGTAGGTGGTGTGTACAGGGTGTAGGTGGTGAGTACAGGGTGTAGGTGGTGTGTACATGGTGTAGGTGGTGTGTACAGGGTGTAGGTGGTGTGTACATTGCTTAAGTGGTGTGTACAAAGTGTAGGTGGTGTGTACCGGGTGTAGGTGGTGAGTACAGGGTGTAGGTGGTGTGTACAGGGTGTAGGTGGTGAGTACAGGGTGTAGGTGGTGTGTACATGGTGTAGGTGGTGAGTACAGGGTGTAGGTGGTGTGTACAGGGTGTAGGAGGTGTGTACATGGTGTAGGTGGTGTGTACAGGGTGTAGGTGGTGAGTACAGGGTGTAGGTGGTGTGTACAGGGTGTAGGTGGTGAGTACAGGGTGTAGGTGGTGTGTACATGGTGTAGGTGGTGAGTACAGGGTGTAGGTGGTGTGTACAGGGTGTAGGAGGTGTGTACAGGGTGTAGGTGGTGTGTACAGGGTGTAGGTGGAGTGTACATGGTGTAGGTGGTGAGTACAGGGTGTAGGAGGTGTGTACAGGGTGTTGGTGGTGTGTACAGGGTGTAGGTGGTGTGTGCATGGTGTAGGTGGAGTGTACACGGTGTTGGTGGTGTGTACAGGGTGTAGGAGGTGTGTACAGGGTGTAGGTGGTGTGTACAGGGTGTAGGTGGTGTGTACAGGGTGTAGGTGGTGTGTACAAGGTGTATATGGTGGTGAGAGACGTGTTAGGGTGTAGAGAAGTGCCGTATGGGTGTTGATACACCTAGACTTTAAATGTGGAATGTTTCCCCGAGTGTGTGTAGCTGAAAACTAACACCCCCCCCCTCCCCCTTCCCCCTCTCCCCACCCACCCATTCCTCTCCCTTCCCCCTCCATCTCACCCCTCCCTCACCCCTCTCCTCCCCCCTATCATCCACACAACCCAAACACCAACAACACCCCCCCCAGCCTCTCAGATCTCCCCCCCCCTCCTCCCCCCCCCCCGCCAAGTGTTAAGTAACCCCTTGTTTACTTGTTAACTTAGTAGCCAGCTGAGGCGTGTAATTAATTGGTTGCTCAGGTGTTGGTTTCCTCTTTTTTTTTTTTTTGTCAGGACAAATACACAAGTTTTTTTTTGTTCTGTTTCTTCTTAAAGCTTAAATATTCCTGAATTCTGGAACTTTTTTCTTGTTTGTATTGTATTTTCAGTCCTGAAACTTACGGTCAATCCGTTAAAAATGCGACGCATTAGTAACAATTGAAGCACTGCGATATTGACGATTTCCGAGCCTCGGTTTCGAACGCTAGATACAACAGTTGGATATTTTACTTTTCTGTTAAGTCAAACAGTTCAATTATTATTATTATAATTATTATTATTACAATTATTATTATTACAATTATTATTATTTTTATTTTATGACACATGTTAAGGTCTCAAGGATAGGATACAATAGGATAAGAACGGACCATCAGGAATCAAACGCCGACCTGGAAGATGTCGGGCCGACGCCCTACCAACCAATCCTATCAGGTTGAGCTCTCAAGTATGAGTTAATAACATTATGTATTACAGTCCTGTGTATAATTAGCTTCAAGTTAGAGTGGGTGTTTTATAATTAGGTTCAGGTTAGTGTAACACCCATAACCCCCCCCCCCCCGAGTTCACACCCAGGGAGGCCTTCTCCAAGAGGTCAGCCCAGATGACCTCTGGATCATCCAGCAAAGTTACTTAAAATATTCCTGGCTAGCCTTAGTCAGCTAGTTTCATGGAGGTGATATTAATCATGATTAATGTTAAGGGAGCCGGTTGGCCGAGCGAACAGCACGCTGGACTTGTGATCTTGTGGTCCTGGCTTCGATCCCAGGCGCCGGCGAGAAACAATGAGCAGAGTTTCTTTCACCTTATGCCCCTGTTACCTAGCAGTAAAATAGGTACCTGGGTGTTAGTCGGCTGTCACGGGCTGCTTCCTGAGGGTGGAGGCCTGGTCGAGGACCGGGCAGCGGGGACACTAAAAAAGCCCCGAAATCATCTCAAGATAACCTCAAGATGATAATCTTGTCAACCATTTTAATGGATTTGTAACTCCCAGAGGCCTACCCATTTCTGCCAGGTCAGAGGTCAGCCACCTGCCAAGTGAATGTTTGGTTGCGCAAACATTCGTGAAGAAAAACGTTCCTTCCCTCTCTCTCCCATAATTATTATTCCCTCCTTCAAGAGCTGTATGGTGTTTGTCAAACAACTTAATGATTAATTCTTCAGTGTTGAATTTACTAATTCTTGCTAACCTCAATGTAGGCTAGCAAGTCACATTTTCCCCCCCTTTCTCATAGCCCCCCCCCAACCCTCTGAGTTCAGTTTATTAACAACCGATCAGTAAGTAATGACATCTAGACGAGAACTCTCAAAGCCAAGCAATGCTTCTCGGCTCATTTGTTGGTATAGCTCAACACCAGACAGCCTGGTGGCGGCGTCTAGTTCAGTAAGATTTCTCTGTGTAGCATTTTCCTTGGAAAGGTCCCATTGGTTCAGGGTGTAGCCAACCGTGGTACACCTTGCCTCAGTTTGAGATATATACAAGAGTTGTTACATTCTTGTACAGCCACTAGTACGCGTAGCGTTTCGGGCAGGTCCCTGGAATACGATCCCCGCCGCGAAGAATCGTTGTTACATCCAAGTACACATTTTACTGTTGCGTTAAACAGAGGCTACAGTTAAGGAATTGCGCCCAGTAAATCCTCCCCGGCCAGGATACGAACCCATGACATAGCGCTCGCGGAACGCCAGGCGAGTGTCTTACCACTACACCACGGAGACTGTGAGTTCATAGTACATTGCTTCTAAAATACCAGTGTTTCAATATATTATTCCAAGGTTTACTTTAGTCCAATGTTGCCAGAGTTCAGTGGCTAGGTGTATAGTTTACAATACTTTAGTGTTTACATCAACTAGTGTTTAGTATAATCTAGTACAGTGTTATATTAGAGTACATGTTGTATAATTAGCTTCAGATTAGAGTGGGTGTTGTATTATTAAGCTCAGGTTAGAGTGGGTGTTGTATAATTACGTTCAGGTTAGAGTGAGTGTTGTATAATTAGGCTCAGGTTAGAGTGAGTGTTGTATAATTAAGCTCAGGTTAGAGTGAGTTGTATTATTAAGCTCAGGTTAGAGTGGGTGTTGTATAATTAGGCTCAGGTTAGAGTGAGTGTTGTATAATTAGGCTCAGGTTAGAGTGGGTGTCATATAATTAGGCTCAGGTTAGAGTGGGTGTTGTATAATTAGGCTCAGGTTAGAGTGGGTGTTGTATAATTAGGCTCAGGTTAGAGTGGGTGTCATATAATTAGGCTCATAGAGTAGGTGTTGTATAATTAGGCTCAGGAGTTGTTGTATAATTAGGCTCAGGTTAGAGGGTGTCATATAATTAGGCTCAGGTTAGAGTAAGTGTTGCATAATTAGGCTCAGGTTAGAGCGGGTGTCATATAATTAGGCTCAGGTTAGAGTAAGTGTTGCATAATTAGGCTCAGGTTAGAGTGAGTGTTGTATAATTAGGCTCAGATTAGAGTATAATTAGGCTCAGGTTAGAGCGGGTGTCATATAATTAGGCTCAGGTTAGAGTAGGTGTTGCATAATTAGGCTCAGGTTAGAGCGGGTGTCATATAAGTAGGCTCAGGTTAGAGTAAGTGTTGCATAATTAGGCTCAGGTTAGAGTGAGTGTTGTATAATTAGGCTCAGGTTAGAGTGGGTGTTGTATAATTAGGCTCAGATTAGAGTGAGTGTTGTATAATTAGGCTCAGGTTAGAGTGGGTGTCATATAATTAGGCTCAGCTTAGAGTAGGTGTTGTATAATTAGGCTCAGGTTAGAGTAGGTGTTGTATAATTAGGCTCAGGTTAGAGTAAGTGTTGCATAATTAGGCTCAGGTTAGAGTAGGTGTTGTATAATTAGGCTCAGGTTAGAGTGGGTGTTGTATAATTAGGCTCAGGTTAGAGTGGGTGTCATATAATTAGGCTCAGGTTAGAGTAAGTGTTGTATAATTAGGCTCAGGTTAGAGTAGGTGTTGTATAATTAGGCTCAGGTTAGAGTAGGTGTTGTATAATTAGGCTCAGGTTAGAGTGGGTGTTGTATAATTAGGCTCAGGTTAGAGTAAGTGTTGCATAATTAGGCTCAGGTTAGAGTAGGTGTTGTATAATTAGGCTCAAGTGTTTTGGTTGTGCGTTCACCCAAGCGGCCCGCAGAACATGCCCATCCCAGGCGCCTACCCTCCACACCCGTCCCATACCCCACCACGGCTTGCCCAACAGACCAACACAGTCTGAGGATAGGTCAGAACTCTACAATGTGGATAGTACCAACACACACACACAAACAAAACATTATTAAACCTTAATTACATTACCACATGACTTAATCGTTTCTTTATGTCGAGAACAAGTGCGAAGCATCCTCTTCCCCCCTCCACCCCATCAACAACTATCCAAGTCCCCCCCTCAGCCCACCCCATCAACCACCACCCCCCACCCCATCAACCCCCACTCCCCCCCTAGTTCTGCCTCACTATACACAACAGCTGGATTCACCTGCACAAAAACAGAGGAAGAGCTGAGGTATTTGTCATCACTTTGGGGTGTTACCAGATTGAGTTAATGTAGTTCGTGGAAAAGTGGTTGGTATGGCCGTGAGAGAGAGAGAGGGAGGGAGGGATAGAGAGAGGGAGAGAGAGAGGAAGAGAGAGAGGGAGAGAGAGAGAGAGAGAGAGAGAGAGAGAGGAGAGAGAGAGAGGAAGAGGAGAGAGGGAGAGATAGAGAGAGAGGGATAGAGAGAGAGAGAAGTAGAGGACTAAAAACTCTTTGCTGCGCCGCCCAGCGCCAGGGAACGTTGCTCTTCCTTTACTGTTTAATTCAATTTCTTTCTTTATTATGCACCCCATACCCATCCCGTGGGCGGTGGTGTGAAGGGTTACAGAGGCATGTAATCGGTTCAGGAACCGATTACGAGAATCGGTTCTATTATTCTCAACCGGTTTTGACGAGTACGTGTGAGTACGCCAGGCACCGTACTCACAGTACGCCAGGCACCGTACTCACAGTACGCCAGGCACCGTACTCACAGTACACCAGGCAGCGTCCTCACAGTACGCCCGGCAGCGTCTTCATAGTACGCCCGGCACCGTACTCACAGTACGCCCGGCACCGTACTCACAGTACGCCCGGCACCGTACTCACAGTACGCCCGGCACCGTACTCACAGTACGCCAGGCACCGTACTCACAGTACGCCAGGCACCGTACTCACAGTACGCCAGGCACCGTACTCACAGTACGCCCGGCACCGTACTCACAGTACGCCAGGCACCGTACTCACAGTACGCCCGGCACCGTACTCACAGTACGCCCGGCACCGTACTCACAGTACGCCCGGCACCGTACTCACAGTACGCCAGGCACCGTACTCACAGTACGCCAGGCACCGTACTCACAGTACGCCAGGCACCGTACTCACAGTACGCCAGGCACCGTACTCACAGTACGCCCGGCACCGTACTCACAGTACGCCAGGCACCGTACTCACAGTACGCCAGGCACCGTACTCACAGTACGCCCGGCACCGTACTCACAGTACGCCAGGCACCGTACTCACAGTACGCCAGGCACCGTACTCACAGTACGCCAGGCACCGTACTCACAGTACGCCCGGCACCGTACTCACAGTACTTCCTTCATCATAGGGTGCTGGGTGCACTGTGAGGAACCGGGCCGGGTGGGGGACCAGACTTGAACCGGGCCGCGTGGTGGACCAAGCATTAACCGGGCCGGGTGGTGGACCAGGCATGAACCGGGCCGCGTGGTGAACCAGGCATGAACCGGGCCGGGTGGTGAACCAGACATGAACCGGGCCGGGTGGTGAACCAGACATGAACCGGGCCGCGTGGTGGACCAGGCATGAACCGGGCCGGGTGGTGGACCAAGCATTAACCGGGCCGAGTGGTGAACCAGGCATCAGGGTTCGCGGCAGAAATGATTCCCCGTTTGCGGTGAACTCCGCTATAGGCCGCAGGCGGCAGTGACTCACTGCCGCCTGCGGCCTACGAGGAAATGCGGGCAGAGGAAGGCCTGGCCACGCTCCACAAAAGCTGGCGTACCCAAATGCGTCTGTACAAGGCTTGGATCCAGCCGGCTATTGCTGTCTACAACCCGTCCCTCCCTCCTACCCCCGTCTCCGGATCGAGGAATGCGTGTTTAAATGTTCTTTCGTTCCCTCCTCACCCGTCAATTGTTCTATTACGAGGTCATTTGCGACGATGATTCCTGAATATGGCGCATTGCGTGACCTGAAGGAGGCTGTACTTAGGGCTCTCTGACCATGAAATGTCTAGCATCAGCAGGGAGGAATAATCACAGGACCAGTTCTTGCGAGGTTCGTATCATGGCCGAGTACTGTGATATTCAATTTCTTGGGGTGACGATCTGTCCAGGAATGTGAGTCTCGTGTGGGTGTCTAGCCATCACTTGGTGTCGTCGGGAGAGTTGCTTGGGACGTCCCTCACCAACCTGGTCTCTGGCTAGGGTCGTCTAAGCTTGGGACGTCCTCCACCAACCTGGTCTCTGGCTAGGGTCGTCTAAGCTTGGGACGTCCTCCACCAACCTGGTCTCCGGTTAGGGTCGTCTAAGCTTGGGACGTCCCTCCATCAACCTGGTCTCTGGCTAGGGTCGTCTAAGCTTGGAACGTTCACACCAACCTGGTCTCTGGCTGGGGTCGTCTAAGCTTGGGACGTCCCCCACCAACCTGGTGTCTGGCTAGGGTCGTCTAAGCTTGGAACGTTCACACCAACCTGGTCTCTGGCTGGGGTCGTCTAAGCTTGGGACGTCCCTCCACCAACCTGGTCTCTGGTTAGGGTCGTCTAAGCTTGGGACGTTCACACCAACCTGGTCTCTGGCTGGGGTCGTCTAAGCTTGGGACGTCCTCCACCAACCTGGTCTCTGGCTAGGGTCGTGGAAGCTTGGGACGTCCCCCACCAACCTGGTCTCTGGCTAGGGTCGTGGAGGGTTGAGACGTCCCCCACCAACCTGGTCTCTGGCTAGGGTCGTCTGAGCTTGAGACGTCCCTCCACCAACCTGGTCTCTGGTTAGGGTCGTCTAAGCTTGGGACGTCCCCCACCAACCTGGTCTCTGGCTAGGGTCGTGGAAGCTTGGGACGTCCTCCACCAACCTGGTCTCTGGCTAGGGTCGTCTAAGCTTGGGACGTCCTCCACCAACCTGGTCTCTGGCTAGGGTCGTCTAAGCTTGAGACGTCCCCCACCAACCTGGTCTCTGGCTAGGGTCGTCTAAGCTTGGGACGTCCCCACGGACGTCCCCTTGTCCCGGGGGATGAGGTCACATCGAGACACGTAGTTATGGGTCACGCCACCGGCGTCCCAGCAGGTGGGGAAGGACGTCACGTGAGGGTAGTAAGCGGATTTAGACGTTCGTCTGCTGCACGTCACAAATCCACCGGTCTTAAGCCACCGGGCTGGGCAGCTTGGTAAGATTCGTGGGTTTGATAACATAACTCTTTGTTCGTGTTCTGTTCTACGAGTCACTGAGTTATACTTTGTTTTATCTCCGTGTACACGTGTGCCTCTACCCACCCACACGGCCGGGTGTGTGTCTGAGCACTCTGTTCTCCCGTATAACTCGGCCTATTTTCTTACGGAAGCGACCAATCCCTCACGAAAAAAGGTGACGTGTTTGTTAAAAAATTAAAAACGTCGTAATATTGGTGTTTTCTGTAGATGGGTTTTGATAGGTTAGGTTAAACAGCTGCATATCGTACGGAGTGGCAGTGTTGAGGCGTAAACGGTGACTGCATCATCCAGTGATCCACCTGGTGAGAGAGAGAGAGAGAGAGAGAGAGAGAGAGAGAGAGAGAGAGAGAGAGAGAGAGAGAGAGATGCAGAACCACAGCACAAATAACTTCCTGAATCAGCATCAGTGAAGGGCAGAGTTGTCACCCAGACTAGGAGACAGAACCAACAAGCCCCACTTCCCCAACCCCAACCCCCCCCCCCCTTCTATAACCCCACAACCCCCCCAGGATCTATAATTAACGCAATTATAACCTTCGGGTTCCAGTTATTAACAAACAAAGATTACAGTGAACACCGCCATCACCCCTCACTGGGTCATTCACGCGGTACAGTGAACAGCGTCTGAACGACCACACTGCCAACGACCTGCCTATATCAAACGACCACCACGACCCGTTGCACAACTAGCCACCATTGGCAGCCTTGCTGCACAGAGGCTTGCAACAACAACAGGTAGACTAAACGGCCGTCCGCCAGTCTAAATCAAACCTTACATTGGTTCACATCCATTACAAAATATTGTGAATGCAATTTGACAGCTTCACTTTCCTTCATCTTTGTGAAAACAATTTTTTTTCGGGGGGGGGGGGGGGATGGGGGGATTAGGGGAGGATAGGGAGAAGGGATTGGTTGGGGGGGGGGGGGAGGGTTGTAGGCTTCTCAAAGGAAGATGGTTGGGGTAGGGGAGGTTTGTTAAAACATTGGGGGATGGGTCGGTGCTTGGTCTGACCCCATCCCCATCCATCCGTCCCGTCCATGGGGAAGGGTTGGAGACCTTGGGGATGGGCTGGCGCCCGTGGGGAAGGGCTGACTCCCGTGGGGAAGAGCTGGTGCCCGTGTAGAAGGGCTGGTGCCCGTGGGGAAGGGCTAGTGTCCGTGGAGGAGGGCTGACGCCCGTGGGGAAAGGCTGGCGCCCGTGGGGAAGGGCTGACATCCGTGGGGAAGGGCTGGCGCCCGTGGGGAAGGGCTGGTGCACGTGGGGAAGGGCTGACACTCATGGGGAAGAGCTAGCCCAGTGGGGAAGGGCTGACATCCGTGGGGAAGAGCTGGCGCCCGTGGGGAAGGGCTGGTGCCCGTGGGGAAGGGCTGGTGCCCGTGGGAAAGGGCTGGCGCCCGTGGGGAAGGGCTGGTGCCCGTGGGAAAGGGCTGGCGCCCGTGGGGAAGGGCTGGTGCCCGTGGGAAAGGGCTGGCGCCCGTGGGGAAGGGCTGGTGCCCGTGGGAAAGGGCTGGCTTCCGTGGGGAAGGGCTGGTGCCTGTGGGGAAGGGCATACGCCCGTGGGGATGGGCTGGCGCCCGTGGGGAAGGGCTGGCGCCCGTGGGGAAGGGCTGGCGTCCGTGGGGAAGGTATGGTGCCTGTCGGGAAGGGCTGATGCCCTTGGGGATAGGCTGGCGCCCGTGGGGAAGGGCTGGCGTCCGTGGGGAAGGGCTGGTGCCCGTGGGAAAGGGCTGGCGCCCGTGTGGAAGGGCTGGTGCCCGTGGGGAAGGGATGGCGCCCGTGGGGAAGGGCTGGCGTCCGTGGGGAGGGGCTGGCGCCCGTGGGAAAGGGCTGGCGCCCGTGTGGAAGGGCTGACGCCCGTGGGAAAGAGCTGGCGCCCGTGGGGAAGGGCTGACGCCCGTGGAGAAGGGCTGGCGCTCGTGGGAAAGGGCTGACGCCCGTGGGGAAGAGCTGGTACCAGTGGGGAAGAGCTGATGCCCGAGGGGAAGGGCTGGCGCCCGTGGGGAAGGGCTGGCGCTCTTGGGAAAGTGTTGGCGCCCGTGGGGAAGGGCTGGCGCCCGTGGGGAAGAGCTGGCGTCCGTGGGGAAGGGCTGGCGCCCGTGGGGAAGGGCTGGCGCCCGTGGGGATGGGCTGGCGCCCGTGGGGAATGGCTGGCGCCCGTGGGGAAAAGCTGGCGTCCGTGGGGAAGGTATGGTGCCTGTGGGGAAGGGATGATGCCCTTGGGGATAGGCTGGCGCCCGTGGGGAAGGGCTGGCGCCCTGTGGGAAAGGGCTGGCGTCCGTGGGGAAGGGCTGGCGCCCGTGGGAAAGGGCTGGCGCCCGTGGGGAAGGGCTGGTGCCTGTGGGGAAGGGCTGACGCCCGTGGGGATAGGCTGGCGCCCGTGGGGAAGAGCTGGCGCCCGTGGGGAAGGGCTGGCGTCCGTGGGGAGGGGCTGGCGCCCGTGGGAAAGGGGTGGCGCCCGTGTGGAAGGGCTGACGCCCGTGGGAAAGGGCTGGTGCCCGTGGGAAAGGGCTGGCGCCCGTGGGGAAGGGCTGGTGCCCGTGGGAAAGGGCTGGCGCCCGTGGGGAAGGTATGGTGCCTGTGGGGAAGGGATGATGCCCTTGGGGATAGGCTGGCGCCCGTGGGGAAGGGCTGGCGCCCTGTGGGAAAGGGCTGGCGTCCGTGGGGAAGGGCTGGCGCTCGTGGGAAAGGGCTGGCGCCCGTGGGGAAGGGCTGGTGCCTGTGGGGAAGGGCTGACGCCCGTGGGGATAGGCTGGCGCCCGTGGGGAAGAGCTGGCGCCCGTGGGGAAGGGCTGGCGTCCGTAGGGAGGGGCTGGCGCCCGTGGGAAAGGGGTGGCGCCCGTGTGGAAGGGCTGACGCCCGTGGGAAAGGGCTGGTGCCAGTGGGGAAGGGCTGACGCCCGTGGGGAAGGGCTGGTGCCCGTGGGGAATGGCTGACGCCCGTGGGGAAGGGCTGGCGCTCGTGGGGAAGGACTGACACTCTTGGGAAAGGGCTGCCGCCCGTGAGGAAGGGCTGACGCTCTTGGGAAAGTGTTGGCCCTCGTGGGGAAGGGCTGGCGCCCGTGGGGAAGAGCTGGCGTCCGTGGGGAAGGGCTGGCGCCCGTGGGGAAGGGCTGGCGCTCTTGGGAAAGTGTTGGCGCCCGTGAAGAAGGGCTGGCGCCCGTGGGGAAGAGCTAGCGTCCGTGGGGAAGGGCTGACGCCCGTGGGGAAGGAATGACGCCCGTGGGGAAGGGCTGGCGCCCGTGGCGAAGGGCTGATGCTCTTGGGAAAGTGTTGGCGCACGTGGGGAAAGGCTGGCGTCCGTGGGGAAGAGCTGGCGTCCGTGGGGAAGGGCTGGCGCACGTGGGGAAGGGCTGACGCTCATGGAGAAGAGCTGGCGCTAGTGGGGAAGGGCTGGCGCCCGTGGGAAAGGGCTGGCGCCCGTGGAAAAGGGCTGGCGCCCATGGGGAAGAGCTGGTGCCCGTGGGGAAGGGCTGACGCCCGTGGGGAATGGCTGGTGCCCGTGGGCAAGAGCTGGCTCCCGTGGAGAAAGACTGTAACCCATGGGGAAGGGTTGACGCCCGTGGGGAAGAGTTGGCTTCCGTGGGGAAAGGCTGACGCTCTTGGGAAAGGGCTGGGGCCGTGGGCAAGGGCTGGGGCAGTAGGGGAGGGCTGGCGCCCGTGGGGAAGGGCTGACGCCCGTGGGGAAGGGCTGACGCTCTTGGGAAAGGGCAGGCGCCCGTGGGGAAGGGCTGACGAACGTGGGGAAAGGCTGGTGTCCGTGGGGAAGGGCTGGCGCCCGTGGGGAAGGGCTGACGCTTTTGGGAAAGGGTTGGCGCCCGTGAGGAAGGGCTGGCGCCCGTGGGAAAGGGCTGACGCTCTTGGGAAAGGGCTGGGGCCGTGGGGAAGGGCTGGCGCCCGTGGGTGAGGGCTGGCGCCCGTGGGGAAGGGCTGACGCCCATGGGGAAGGGCTGGTGCCCGTGGGGAAGGGCTGGGGCCGTGGGGAAGGGCTGGCGTCCGTGGGGAAAGGCTGGCGCCCGTGGGGAAGGGCTGGCGCCCGTGGGGAAGTGCTGGCTCCCGTGGGGAAGGGCGGGCGCCCGTGGGGAAAGGCTGGCGCCCGTGGGGAAGGGCTGACGCTGTTGGGGAAAAGCTGGAGCCCGTGGGGAAGAGCTGGCGCCCGTGGGGAAGAGCTGTCGCCCGTGGGGAAGGGCTGGCGCGTGTGGGGAAGGGCTGACCCTCTTGGGAAAGGGCTGTCGCCCGTGGGGAAGGGCTGGTGTTCGTGGAGAAGGGCTGGCGCCCGTGGGGAAGGGCTGACCCTCTTGGGAAAGAGTTAGCTCCCGGGGGGTAGGGCTGTCGCCCGTGAGGAAGGGCTGGCGCCCGTGGGGAAAAGCTGGTGCCCGTGGGAAAGGGCTGGTGCCCGTGGGGAAGTGCTGGTGCCCTTGGGAAAGGGCTGGCGCCCGTGGGAAAGGGCTGGCGCCCGTGGGGAAAGGCTGGTGCCCGTGGGGAAGGGCTGGTGCCCGTGGGAAAGGGCTGGCGCCCGTCGGGAAAGGCTGGCGTCCGTGGGGAAGTGCTGGCGCCCGTGGGGAAGGGCTGACGCTGTTGGGGAAGGGCTGGAGCCCGTGGGGAAGAGCTGGCGCCCGTGGGGAAGAGCTGGCGCCCGTTGGGAAGGGATGGCGTCCGTGGGGAAGGGCTGGCGTCCATGGGGAACGACTGGCGCCCGTGGGGAAGGGCTGACGCAGTTGGGGAAGGGCTGGAGCCCGTGGGGAAGAGCTGGTTCCCGTGGAGAAGGGCTGGCGTCCGTGGGGAAGGAGTGGCGCCCGTGGGGAAGGGCTGACGCTCTTGGGGAAGGGCTGGCGCCCGTGGGGAAGGGCTGGTGCCCGTGGGGAAGAGCTAGCGTCCGTGGGGAAGCGGTGGCCCCCGTGGGGAAGAGCTGACGCTCTTGGGAAAGTGTTGGCGCCCGTGGGGAAGGGCTGGCGCACGTGGGGAACAGCTGGCGTCCGTTGGGAAGGGCTGACGAACGTGGGGAAGGGCTAACGCTCATGGGGAAGAGCTGGCGCCAGTGGGGAAGGGCTGGCGCCCATGGGAAAGGGCTGGCACCCGTGGGGAAGGGCTGGCGCCCGTGGGGAAGGGCTGACGCTCATGGGGAAGAGCTGGCGCCAGTGGGGAAGGGCTGGCGCCTATAGGAAAGGGCTGGCACCCGTGGGAAAGGGCTGGCGCCCGTGGGGAAGAGCTGGTGCCCGTGGGGATGGGCTGGAGCCCGTGGTTAAGAGCTGGCGCCCGTGGGGAAGAGCTGGCGACCGTGGGGAAGGGCTGGCGCCCGTGGGGAAGGGCTGGCGCCCGTGGGGAAGGGCTGACGCCCGTGGGAAAGGGCTGGTGCCAGTGGGGAAGGGCTGACGCCCGTGGGGAAGGGCTGGTGCCCGTGGGGAATGGCTGACGCCCGTGGGGAAGGGCTGGCGCTCGTGGGGAAGGACTGACTCTCTTGGGAAAGGGCTGCCGCCCGTGAGGAAGGGCTGACGCTCTTGGAAAAGTGTTGGCGCTCGTGGGGAAGGGCTGGCGCCCGTGGGGAAGAGCTGGCGTCCGTGGGGAAGGGCTGGCGCCCGTGGGGAAGGGCTGGCGCTCTTGGGAAAGTGTTGGCGCCCGTGGGGAAGGGCTGGCGCCCGTGGGGAAGAGCTAGCGTCCGTGGGGAAGGGCTGACGCCCGTGGGGAAGGAATGACGCCCGTGGGGAAGGGCTGGCGCTCGTGGGGAAGGACTGACACTCTTGGGAAAGGGCTGCCGCCCGTGAGGAAGGGCTGACGCTCTTGGGAAAGTGTTGGCGCTCGTGGGGAAGGGCTGGCGCCCGTGGGGAAGAGCTGGCGTCCGTGGGGAAGGGCTGGCGCCCGTGGGGAAGGGCTGGCGCTCTTGGCAAAGTGTTGGCGCCCGTGGGGAAGGGCTGGCGCCCGTGGGGAAGAGCTAGCGTCCGTGGGGAAGGGCTGACGCCCGTGGGGAAGGAATGACGCCCGTAGGGAAGGGCTGGCGCCCGTGGCGAAGGGCTGATGCTCTTGGGAAAGTGTTGGCGCCCGTGGGGAAAGGCTGGCGCCCGTGGGGAAGAGCTGGCGTCCGTGGGGAAGGGCTGGCGCACGTGGGGAAGGGCTGACGCTCATGGAGAAGAGCTGGCGCTAGTGGGGAAGGGCTGGCGCCCGTGGGAAAGGGCTGGCGCCCGTGGAAAAGGGCTGGCGCCCATGGGGAAGAGCTGGTGCCCGTGGGGAAGGGCTGACGCCCGTGGGGAATGGCTGGTGCCCGTGGGCAAGAGCTGGCTCCCGTGGGGAAAGACTGTAACCCATGGGGAAGGGTTGAAGCCCGTGGGGAAGAGTTGGCTTCCGTGGGGAAAGGCTGACGCTCTTGGGAAAGGGCTGGGGCCGTGGGCAAGGGCTGGGGCAGTGGGGGAGGACTGGCGCCCGTGGGGAAGGGCTGACGCCCGTGGGGAAGGGCTGACGCTCTTGGGAAAGGGCAGGCGCCCGTGGGGAAGGGCTGACGCCCGTGGGGAAGGGCTGGCGCCCGTGGGGAAGGGCTGGCGCCCGTGGGAAAGGGCTGACGCTCTTGGGAAAGGGCTGGGGCCGTGGGGAAGGGCTGGCGCCCGTGGGGGAGGGCTGGCGCCCGTGGGGAAGGGCTGACGCCCATGGGGAAGGGCTGGTGCCCGTGGGGAAGGGCTGGGGCCGTGGGGAAGGGCTGGCGCCCGTGGGGAAGAGCTGGCCCTCTTGGGAAAGAGTTAGCTCCCGGGGGTAGGGCTGTCGCCCGTGAGGAAGGGCTGGCGCCCGTGGGGAAAAGCTGGTGCCCGTGGGAAAGGGCTGGTGCTTGTGGGGAAGGGCTGGTGCCCGTGGGAAAGGGCTGGCGCCCGTGGGAAAGGGCTGGCGCCCGTGGGGAAAGGCTGGTGCCCGTGGGGAAGGGCTGGTGCCCGTGGGAAAGGGCTGGCGCCCGTCGGGAAAGGCTGGCGTCCGTGGGGAAGTGCTGGCGCCCGTGGGGAAGGGCTGACGCTGTTGGGGAAGGGCTGGAGCCCATGGGGAAGAGCTGGCGCCCGTGGGGAAGAGCTGGCGCCCGTGGGGAAGGGATGGCGTCCGTGGGGAAGGGCTGGCGTCCATGGGGAACGACTGGCGCCCGTGGGGAAGGGCTGACGCAGTTGGGGAAGGGCTGGAGCCCGTGGGGAAGAGCTGGTTCCCGTGGAGAAGGGCTGGCGTCCGTGGGGAAGGAGTGGCGCCCGTGGGGAAGGGCTGACGCTCTTGGGGAAGGGCTGGCGCCCGTGGGGAAGGGCTGGTGCCCGTGGGGAAGAGCTAGCGTCCGTGGGGAAGCGGTGGCCCCCGTGGGGAAGGGCTGACGCTCTTGGGAAAGTGTTGGCGCCCGTGGGGAAGGGCTGGCGCACGTGGGGAACAGCTGGCGTCCGTTGGGAAGGGCTGACGAACGTGGGGGAAGGGCTAACGCTCATGGGGAAGAGCTGGCGCCAGTGGGGAAGGGCTGGCGCCCATGGGAAAGGGCTAGCACCCGTGGGGAAGGGCTGGCGCCCGTGGGGAAGGGCTGACGCTCATGGGGAAGAGCTGGCGCCAGTGGGGAAGCGCTGGCGCCTATAGGAAAGGGCTGGCACCCGTGGGAAAGGGCTGCCGCCCGTGGGGAAGAGCTGGTGCCCGTGGGGATGGGCTGGAGCGCGTGGTTAAGAGCTGGCGCCCGTGGGGAAGAGCTGGCGACCGTGGGGAAGGGCTGGCGCCCGTGGGGAAGGGCTGGCGCCCGTGGGGAAGGGCTGACCCTCTTAGGAAAGGGCTGGCGCCCGTGGGGAATGGCTGTCGCCCGTGGAAAAGGGCTAGCGCCCGTGGGGAAGAACTGGTGCCCGTGGGAAAGTGCTGGTGCCCGTGGGGAAGGGCTTGTGCCCGTGGGAAAGGGCTGGCGCCCGTGGGGAAGGGCTGGTGCCCGTGGGGAAGGACTGGTGCCCGTGGGAAAGGGCTGGCGCCCTTGGGGAAGGGCTGCGCCCGTGGGGAAGGGCTGGTGCCCGTGGGGAGGGGCTGTCGCCCGTGGGGAAGGGCTGTCGCCGTGGGGAAGGGCTGGCGCCCGTGGGGAAGGGCTGGCGTCCGTGTGGAAGGGCTGGCGTCCGTGGGGAAGGGCTGGCGCCCGTGGGAAAGGGCTGACGCTGTTGGGGAAGGGCTGGCGTCCGTGGGGAAGGGCTGGCGCCCGTTGGAAAGGGCTGACGCTGTTGGGGAAGGGCTGGAGCCCGTGGGGAAGAGCTGGCGCCCGTGGGGAAGAGCTGGCGCCCGTGAGGAAGGGCTGGCGTCCGTGGGGAAGGTCTGGCGTCCGTGGGGAAAGGCTGGCGCCCGTGGGGAAGGGCTGACGCTGTTGGGGAAGGGCTGGAGCCCATGGGGAAGAGCTGGCGCCCGTGTGGAAGAGCTGGAGCTCGTGGTGAAGGGCTTGTGCCCGTGGGGAAGGGCTGGCGCCCGTGGGGAAGGGCTGTCACCCGTGGGGAAAGGCTGACTCTCTTGGGAAAGAGCTGGCGCCCGTGAGGAAGGGCTGGCGTCCGTGGGGAAGGTCTGGCGTCCGTGGGGAAGAGCTGGCGCCCGTGGAGAAGGGCTGACGCTGTTGGGGAAGGGCTGGCGTCGGTGGGGAAGAGCTGGCGCCCGTGGGGAAGGGCTAGCTCCCGTGGGGAGGGGCTGTCGCCCGTGGGGAAGGGCTGTCGCCCGTGGGGAAGGGCTGGCGCCCGTGGGGAAGGGCTGGCGCCCGTGGGGAAGAGCTGGCGTCCGTGGGGAAGGGCTGACGCCCGTGGGGAAGGGCTGACGCCCGTGGGGAAGGGCTGGCGCCCGCGGGGAAGGGCTGACGCTCTTGGGAAAGTGTTGGCGCCCGTGGGGAAGGGCTGGCGTCCGTGGGGAAGGTCTGGCGTCCGTGGGGAAGAGCTGGCGCCCGTGGAGAAGGGCTGACGCTGTTGGGGAAGGGCTGGCGTCGGTGGGGAAGAGCTGGCGCCCGTGGGGAAGGGCTGGCTCCCGTGGGGAGGGGCTGTCGCCCGTGGGGAAGGGCTGTCGCCCGTGGGGAAGGGCTGGCGCCCGTGGGGAAGGGCTGGCGCCCGTGGTGAAGAGCTGGCGTCCGTGGGGAAGGGCTGACGCCCGTGGGGAAGGGCTGACGCCCGTGGGGAAGGGCTGGCGCCCGCGGGGAAGGGCTGACGCTCTTGGGAAAGTGTTGGCGCCTGTGGGGAAGAGCTGGAGTCCGTGGGGAAGGGCTGGCGAACGTAGGGAAGGGCTGACGCTCATGGGGAAGAGTTGGCGCCAGTGGGGAAGGGCTGGCGCCCATGGGAAAGGGCTGGCACCCGTGGGAAAGGGCTGGTGCCCGTGGGGAAGGGCTGGTGCCCGTGGGGATAAGCTGACGCCTGTGGGGAAGAACTGGCGTACGTGGGGAAGAGCTGACGCTCTTGTGAAAGGCCTGGGGCCCGTGGGGAAGGGCTGGCGCCCGTGGGGAAGGGCTGACGCCCGTGGGGAAAGGCTGGCGCCCGTGGGGAAGGGCTGGCGCCCGTGGGGAAGGGCTGGCGCCCGTGGGGAAAGGCTGGCGCTCGTGGGGAAGGGTTGGCGAACGTGGGGAAGGGCTGACGCTCATGGGGAAGGGCTGACGCTCTTGGGGAAGAGCTGGCGTCCGTGGGGAAGAGCTGGCGCCCGTGGGGAAGGGCTGGCGCCCGTGGGGAAGGGGTGGCGCCCGTGGAGAAGAGCTGGCGCCCGTGGGGAAAGGCTGGTGCCCGTGGGGAAGGGCTGGCATCCGTGGGGGAGGGCTGACGCTCTTGGGAAAGGGCTGTCGCCCGTGGGGAAGGGCTGGCGCCCGTGGGGAAAAGCTGGCGCCTGTGGGGAAGGGCTGGTGCCCGTGGGGAAGGGCTGACGCTCTAATGAACGGGCTGGCGCCCGTGGGGAAGGGCTGGCGTCCGTGGGGAAAAGCTGGCGTCCGTGGGGAAGGGCTGGCTCCCGTGGGGAAGGGCTGACGCTCTTGTGAAAGGGCTGGCGCCCGTGGGGAAAGGCTGGCGTCTGTGGGGAAAGGCTGGCGCCCGTGGGGAAGGACTGGCGTTCTTGTAAAAGGGCTGGCTTCCGTGGGGAAGGACTGGCGCCCGTAAGGATGGGCTGGCATCTATGGGGAAGAGCTGGCGCCCGTGGGGAAGGTCTGGCGCCCGTGGGGAAGGTCTGGCGTCCGTGGGGAAGGGCCGACGCTCTTGGAAAAGGTTTGGCTCCCGTGGGAAAGGCTGGCGCCCGTGGGGAAGGGCTGGCGTCCGTGGGGAAGAGTTGGCGCCCGTGGGGAAGAGCTGGCGTCCGTGGGGAAGGGCCGGCTCCCATGGGGAAGGGCTGACGCTCTTGGGCAAGGACTGGCTCCCGTGGGGAAGGGCTGGCGCCCGTGGTAACGGGCTGGTGCCCGTGGGAAAGGGCTGGTGCCCGTGGGGTAGGGTTGACGCTCTTAGGAAAGGGCTGGCGCCCGTGGGGAAGGGCTGCCGTCCGTGGGGAAGGGCTGGCGTCCGTGGGGAAGGGCTGGCTCCCGTGGGGAAGGGCTGACGCTCTGGGAAAGGGCTGGCGCCCATGGGGAAGAGCTGGCGCCCGTGGGGAAGGGCTGGCTCCCGTGAGGAAGGGCTGACGCTCTTAGGAAAGGGCTGGCGCCTGTGGGGAAGGGCTGGCGCCCGTGGGGAAGAGCTGGCGTCCGTGGGGAAGGGCTGACGCTCTTTGGAAAGGGCTGGCGCCCGTGGGGAAGGGCTGACGTTCTTGGGAAAAGGCTGGTGCCCGTGGGGAAGGGCTGGCCTTCGTGGGTAAGGGCTGGCGCCTGTGGGGAAGAGCTGGCACCCGTGGGGAAGGGCTGGCTCCTGTGGGGAAGGAATGACGCTCTTGGGAAAGGGGTGGCGTCCGTGGGGAAGGGCTGGCGTCCGTGGGGAAGGGCTGGTGTCCGTGGGGAAGAGCTGTTGCTCTTGTGAAAGGGCTGGCGCCCGTGGGGAAGGGCTGGTGTCTGTGGGGTAGGGCTGGCGCCCGTGGGGAAGGGCTGGCGCCTGTGGGGAAAGGCTGGCGCCCGTGGGGAAGGGCTGCCGCCCGTGGGGAAGGGCTGACGCTCTTGGGAAACGTCTGGCTCCCGTGGGGAAGAGTTGGCGCCCGTGGGGAACGGCTGGCATCCATGGGGAAGAGCTGGCGCCCGTGGGAAAAGTCTGGCGTCCGTGGGGAAGGGCTGACGCTCTTGGGAAAGGTCTGGCTCCCGTGGGGAAGGGCTGGCGCCCGTGGGGAAGGGCTGGCGTCCGTGGGGAAGAGTTGGCGCCCGTGGGGAAGAACTGGCGTCCGTGGGGAAGGGCCGGCTCCCATGGGGAAGGGCTGACGCTCTTGGGAAAGGACTGGCGCCCGTGGGGAAGGGCTGGCGCCCGTGGGAAAGGGCTGGCGTCCGCGGGGAAGGGCTAGCTCCCGTGGGGAAGGGCTGGCGCCCGTGGGGAAGGGCTGGCTCCCGTGGGGAAGATCTGGCGTCCGTGGGGAACGGCTGGTGCCCGTGGGGAAGGGATGGCTCCCGTGGGGAAAGGCTGACGCACTTGGGGAAGCGCTGGCGCTCATGGGGAAGGGCTGGCTCCCGTGGGGAAGGGTTGACGCTCTTGGGGAAGGGCTGGCGTCCGTGGGGAAGGGTTGGCGCCCGTGGGGAAGGGTTGACGCTCTTGGGTAAGGGCTGGCTCCCGTGGGTAAGGGCTGGCGTCCGTGGGGAAGGGTTGAGGCTCTTTGGTAAGGGCTGGCTCCCGTGGGTAAGGGCTGGCTCCCGTGGGTAAGGGCTGGCGCCCGTGGGGAAGGGCTGACGCTCTTGGGGAAGGGCTGGCGTTCTTGGGAAATGGCTGGCGCCCGTGGGGAAGGGCTGGCGCCCGTGGGGAAGGGCTGGCTCCCGTGGGGAAGGGCTGGCGCCCGTGAGGAAGGGCTGGCTCCCGTGGGGAAGGGCTGACGCTCTTCGGAAAGGGCTGGCGTCCGTGGGGAAGGGCTGGCGCCCGTGGGGAAGGGCTGACGCTCTTGGGAAACGTCTGGCTCCCGTGGGGAAGGGTTGGCGCCCGTGGGGAAGAGCTGACGCTCTTGGGAAAGGGCTGGCTCCCGTGGGGAAGGGCTGGTGCCCGTGGGGAAGGGCTGGGGTCCGTGGGGAAGGGTTGGCGCCCGTGGGGAAGGGCTGGCGTCCATGGGGAAGGGCTGGCGCCCGTGGGGAAGGGCTGACGCTCTTGGGAAAGGGCTGGCTCCCGTGGGGAAGAGCTGGCGCCCGTGGGGAAGGTCTTTCGCCCGTGCGGAAGGGCTGGCTCCCGTGGGTAAGGGCTGGCTCTCGTGGGGAAGGGCTGGCGTCCGTGGGGAAGGGCTGGTGCCCATGGGGAAGGGCTGGCTCCCGTGGGGAAGGGCTGGTGTCCGTGGGGAAGAGCTGCTGCCCGTGGGGAAGGGCTGACGCTCTTGGGGAAGGGTTGGCGCGCATGGGGAAAGGCTGGCTCCCGTGGGGAAGGGCTGACGCTCTTGGGGAAGGGCTGGCGCCCGTGGGGAAGGGTTGACGCTCTTGGGTAAGGGCTGGCTCCCGTGGGTAAGGGCTTGCTACCGTGGGTAAGGGCTGGCGTCCGTGGGGAAGGGCTGGCGCCCGTGGGGAAGGGCTGACGCTCTTGAGGAAGGGCTGAGGCCCGTGGGGAAGGGCTGGCTCCCGTTGGGAAGGGCTGACGCTCTTGGGGAAGGGTTTGCGCCCTTGGGGAAGGGATGGTGCCCGTGGGTAAGGACTGTTGTCTGTGGGGAAGGGCTGGCTTCCGTGGGGAAGGGCTGGCGCCCGTGGGGAAGGGCTGGCGCCAGTGGGGAAGGGCTGTCGTCCGTGAGGAAGGACTGTCGCCCGTGGGGAAGGGCTGGTGTCCGCGGGGAAGGGCTGGCGCCCATGGGGAAGGGCTGGCTCCCATGGGGAAGGGCTGACGCGCTTGGGAAAGGGCTGTCGCCCGTGGGGAAGGGCTGGCGCCCGTGGGGAAGGGGTGGCGCCATTGGGGAAGGGCTTGCTCCCGTGGGGAAGGGCTGACGCTCATGGGAAAGGGCTGGCGGCCGTGGGGAAGGGTTGGCGTTCGTGGGGGAAGGGCTGGCTCTTGTGGGGAAGGGCTGCCGCTTGTGTGGAAGGGCTGGCGCCCGTGGGGAAGGGCTGACGCTCTTGGGGAAGGGCTGGCGTCCGTGGGGAAGGGCTGGCTCCCGTGGGGAAGGGCTGGCGTCCGTGGGGAAGGGCTGGTGCCCGTGGGGAAGGGCTGGCTCCCGTGGGGAAGTGCTGGCGTCCGTGGGGAAGGGCTGGTGCTTGTGGGGAATGGCTGGCTTCCGTGGGGAAGGGCTGACCCTCTTGGGGAAGGGCTGGCGACCGTGGGGAAGGGCTGGTGCCCGTTGGGAAGGGTTGACGCTCTTGGGTAAGGGCTGGCTCCCGTGGGTAAGGGCTGTCGCTCTTGGGGAAGGGCTGGCGCCCGTGGGGAAGAGCTGGTGCCCGTGGGGAAGGACTGTCGCCCGTGGGGAAGGGCTGGCTCCCGTGGGGAAGGGCTGGCGCCCGTGGGGAAGGGCTGGCGCCCGTGGGGAAGGGCTGGCGCCCGTGGGGAAGGGCTGGCGCCCGTGGGGAAGGGCTTGTACCCGTGGGGATGGGCGGGCGCACGTTGGGAATTGCTGGCGCCCGCGGGGAAGGGCTGGCGTCCGTGGTGAAGGGCTGGTGTCTGTGGGGAAGGGCTGGATCCCGTGGGGAAGGGCTGGATCCCGTGGGGAAGGGCTGGCGCCCGTGGGAAAGGGCTGGTGCCCGTGGGGAAGGGCTGGATCCAGTGGGGAAGGGCTGGCGCCCGTGGGGAAGGGCTGGTGTCCGTGGGGAAGGGCTGGATCCCGTGGGGAAGGGCTGGATCCCGTGGGGAAGGGCTGGCGCCCGTGGGGAAGGGCTGGCGCCCGTGCGGAAGGGCTGGTGTCCGTGGGGAAGGGCTAGATCCCGTGGGGAAGGACTGGATCCCGTGGGGAAGGGCTGGTGCCCGTGGGTAAGGGCTGGCGCCGGTGCGGAAGGGCTGGCGCCCGTGGGAAAGGGCTGGTGCCCGTGAAGAAGGGCTGGTGCCCGTGAGGAAGGGCTGGCGCTGGTGGGGAAGGGTTGACGCTCTTGGGGAAGGGCTGGTGCCCGTGGGGAAGGGCTGACGCTCTTGGGGAAGGGCTGGCGTCCGTAGGGAAGGGCTGGCACCCGTTGGGAAGGGCCGGTGCCCATGGGGAAGGGTTGGCGCCCGTGGGGAAGGGCTGGTGCCCGTGGGGGTGGGCTGGTGCCCATGAGGAAGGGCTGGTGCCCGTGGGGACGCCCCACCAGTACACGGACGGCCCACAACTGGTGTAAAAAGCCTGGAGTACCCATGCGAGCTCCGTCTGTATCACTTGTAAATGAGAAGCAGCCAGGTGTCCCGGGCACTGCGTCTACCTGGCGCCTGGTCGAACTGCCATCACCCACCTCCTATCATGGCACCATTCCCGCCCCTTCCCTCGCCCTCCCATCATCCCCATCACCCCATTACCCCATCCCCCGCCTAGGCAAGCCTCTGCTCTAGTGACCTACGGGGCTAGTGTTGATTTAGTGCCATAGGCGTGGGGATTAAACTAGGGGAGGTAGTGGGGATTGCGTGTGAGCAGCCGCTGGCAACCCAGTCCAGGCAGTCTGGTAGGCGCCTGTAGACCCAGCGGTTGCTGGATAGTATTTTTCCTCCTGCTGGAGTCTATCCGGGACAAGTGCTTTCTCTCTTTTTAACAAGAAAAGCCACATCGGGGGGAGCCGTTCGGTAGGACCTAGTGTTCGAAATTGCTCCCTTTTTAGTGCTTTTGGAACGGTCTGTAAATGTCGAATCATTGGGCCCGTGAGGACAATGTGTAGGGACCTCGGTGATGCCGGAGCGAAGGATCACTGGACTGGCATCCTTGCATTACTCGGGAAGGTATGCCCGTATATAGGCATTTCCTGGACAATTACTCGTACTTAAAAGAGCAGCCATATTGGCGCTCTCGCCACCCCTCGTCTCGTATCCCTATTGCTTATTACTTTATGTTCCAATGGCTGTTTTATCGCGGTATTTCCAGCTGGGCGAAGCTGCGAGGGTTTATGTCGAGGAATTCTGTTGATATTCACGGGGGAAGAAAGGCGGCCGTTGGTGTCGACTTTCAATGTGGTGTAAGAGGCAGTACTGCCCCGCGAGAGGGGTCCAGGTACTGTCGTGGCAGGCTTCTGCAAGCGCCCCCTTGCATGTTTGGCGGTGTTAATAGTTGTAGGTGTGTGGCATAGCGTGGCTGGGGGGGGGGGGGGGTTTGATGTGTGTTTGGTTAGCCTGTCTAGCAAGCACATATGACCTTTTAATTGTGTGTGTCTGTGTGTGTGTTCACCTAATTTTGAATGCGGGGGTTGAGCTTTGGCTCTTTGGTCCCGCCTCTCAACTGTCAATCAACTGGTGTACAGGTTTCTGAACCTACTGGGCTCTATCATATCTACACTTGAAACTGTGTATGGAGTCAGCCTCCACCACATCACTTCCTAATGCATTCCATCTGTTAACTACTCTGACACTGAAAAAGTTGATTCTAATGTCTCTGTGGCTCATTTAAGTTCTCAGTTTCCACCTGTGTCCCCTTGTTCGTGTTCCTTCTTCGTTAAATAAACTATCTTTATCTATCCTATTCATTCTTCTTAAAATCTTGTATGTGGTTATCATGTCTCCCTTAACTCTTCTGTCTTCCAGCGACGTGAGGAAGACAGAAGTAGTCTCTCCTCGTAGCTCATGCCCCTCAGCCCGGATACCAGTCTGGTGGCATACCTTTGACCTTTTCCAATTTAGTCTTGTGCTTGACAACATACGGACTCCATGCTGGAGCTGCATACTCCAGGACTAGTCTGACATATGTGGTATACAAGGTGTTCAATAATTCCTTACATTTATTTCTAAAGACCGTTCTTATGCTGTCTGACATGGCATATGCCCCTCATGATATCCTCTTGATGTGGGCTTCAGCGGACAAGCCTAGCGGGATATCAACCCCCAGGTCTTTCAAACTCTCTGATTCTTGAAGAATTTCATCTCCCAAATAGTATCTTGTATCTGGCCTCTTGCTCCCTACACCTATCTTCATTATTTTACATTTGCTCTGGTTAAACTCTAACATCCATTTGTTGGATCATTTCTTCAGTTTCTTCAGGTCTTCTTGAAGCCTCAAGAAGTCCTCCTCTGTCTTAATCCTTCTCATTATTCTGGCATCATCAGCAAACATTGAGAGGAATTAGTCTATACCCTCCGGGAGAGCATTTACGTAGATCAGAAACAGGATAGGGCCGAGTACAGAGCCCTGTGGGACTCCACTGGTGACTTCACGCCAATCTGAGGACTCACCTCTCGCCGTAACTCTGTTTCCTGTTGCTTAGGTATTCCCTAATCCACTGGAGCACCCTACCAGTTATTCCTCTTGTGTCATCCTTCACCTGTTTTGTGAGGAAGTTCTTGTCTATAACTTCTACTAATTTTGCTCTCCACATTTTTTCCAACTGGCAGGAGAGTTGGAGGTGCTGGAAAAGCATTAAAAGGCTTTCTCACATTTCAAATTAATGCAGTCTGCCCACCCTTCTCTTTCTTGCCTAAATTTTTTTGTCTCCTAATCATGGAGTTCCATTAACCTTGTGAGACACCATTTGCCATCCCTGAACCCAGGATGGGTTATCTCCAGGTGTGCTACTAGCTTACTCCCTCACAATCTTCTCCATCACCTTGCATGGTATACAAGTTAGGGACTCTGGACCCGTAGTTCAGTGCCTCTTGCCTCTCACCCTTTGTTTTATATATTGGGAGTTTAGTGGCTGTATCCCCACTATGTGGTCGGTCTCCTGCTATACACCTACTACACACGGTAGAGAATGGCACGCATAGTGCTTCTGCGCATTGTTCTAGTATCCATGGTGAGAGTCCGTCAGGTTCAATAGCCTTTGTCACGTCCAGATCTAGCAGATACGTCCTTACCTCATCTCCGGTAATATCAAATTTTACCAGGTTTACCAAGTTTACCTCTCGCAGATCAGGGATTTATCCTTGCTCTATTGTGAAGACCTGGATTTTTTATTTTTTTCTCACATCTCCTTGTCATTCTCTGTGGATTTGTCCTCTCCTTCTCCAAGTTTCATCACTTGTTCCTTCAGTGTTGTGACTGAGGCAGGTTTAAATGAGTCTTGGCTCTAGTCACGATGTTATTTTCATAGTGTCTCTCTGCTTCTCTCCTCACTCTGAGGTACTCATTCCTGGCCCTCTGGCATCTCTCCCTCGACTCTCTAGTGTTCTGTTATTTCTGTAGTTTCTACATGTCATTGTGCTTAATTCTCTTGTTTCCTTACATGGCAAATTGGACCACGGATTCTCCTTTTGCTTTTCAATTTTTTCCCGTTTGGACCGGCGTTAACTAGCTTTCTGCTTCCTGACACTTTTCGGTCATGTCCATCATATCTGGTACAGACTTTTCTTTAAACTCTGTTTCGCGCAGTATTCCTGTTAGGACGACCAACCCACACACCAGATGGTGAAGATACGACGACGTTTCGGTCCGTCCAGGACCATTATCAAGTTGATTTTGATCGACTTGATAACGGTCCAAGACGGACCGAAACGTCGCCGTCTCCTCATCTTCTGGTGTGTTGTTTGTATATGATATATTGTATCATACAATATAATATATATTGTATCATATGTTGTATCATATATTCAGCCCCGTTATAGTGTCTCATCGTCTGCATGCCTAATAGGAATTTTCTCATCTCATCATAATTTCCTCTTCCTTATGTCAACCCTTGTTGCTTCCTGGTGCCGTCTTGTGGGTAGGTCATTTCTACTTCCACCAGATACTCCCATACCGGGACACTTCATTCTATTGGTGTGGGGGAAGCTCCTTTGACTTCCTTTATGTCCCACTCGTTCAGAGTGAATTCAAGTCAAAATCTTAACGGTCCGCTGTTTCTGTCCAGTCTTGTGGGGTCCCTGGACATGTAGGCTGGACAAAAAATTGTGCTGTCTCGTCCAATAATTAAACTCTCCAAGTTATCTATACCCCCCTGCTATCTTCATGGTGAAGGATAACTATTTCTTTGACCTCCAGTCCTTCGTTATCACCAGAGATACTTTCGTATATCCCACCGCCTTGTCCTCATATCCCAGCTCCTTGTCCTCATATCCCAGGTCCTTGTCCTCATATCCCAGCTCCTTGTCATCATATCCCAGCTCCTTGTCTTCATATCCCAGATCCTTGTCATCATATCCCAGCTCCTTGTCCTCATATCCCAGCTCCTTGTCCTCACATCCCAGATCCTTGTCCTCATATCCCAGCTCCTTGTCCTCATATCCCAGCTCCTTGTCCTCATATCCCAGCGCCTTGTCCTCATATCCCAGCTCCTTGTCCTCATATCCCAGCTCCTTGTCCTCATATCCCAGCTCCTTGTCCTTATATCCCAGCTCCTTGTCCTCATATTCCAGATCCATGTCCTCATATCCCAGCTCCTTGTCCTCATATCCCAGCTCCTTGTCCTCATATCCCAGCTCATTGTCCTCATATCCCAGCTCCTTGTCCTCATATCCCAGCTCCTTGTCCTCATATCCCAGCTCATTGTCCTCATATCCCAGCTCCTTGTCCTCATATCCCAGCTCCTTGTCCTCATATCCCAGCTCCTTGTCCTCATACCCCAGCTCCTTGTCCTCATATCCTAGCTCCTGGTCCTCATATCCCAGCTCCTGGCCCTCATATCCCAGCTCCTTGTCCTCATATCCCAGCTCCTTGTCCTCATATCCCAGCTCCTTGTCCTCATATCCCAGCTCATTGTCCTCATATCCCAGCTCCTTGTCCTCATATCCCAGCTCCTTGTCCTCATATCCCAGCTCCTTGTCCTCATACCCCAGCTCCTTGTCCTCATATCCTAGCTCCTCGTCCTCATATCCCAGCTCCTTGTCCTCATAACCCAGCTCCTTGTCCTCATACCCCAGCTCCTTGTCCTCATACCCCAGCTCCTTGTCCTCATATCCCAGCTCCTTGTCCTCATATCCCAGCTCCTTGTCCTCATACCCCAGCTCCTTGTCCTCACACCCCAGCTCCTTGTCCTCATACCCAAGCTCCTTGTCCTCATACCCCAGCTCCTTGTCCTATCCCAGCTCCTTGTCCTCATACCCCAGCTCCTTGTCCTCATATCCCAGCTCCTTGTCCTCATATCCCAGCTCCTTGTCCTCATATCCCAGCTCCTTGTCCTCATACCCCAGCTCCTTGTCCTCATATCCCAGCTCCTTGTCCTCATATCCCAGCTCCTTGTCCTCATACCCTAGCTCCTTGTCCTCATACCCCAGCTCCTTGTCCTCATATCCCAGCTCCTTGTCCTCAAATCCCAGCTCCTTGTCCTCAAATCCCAGCTCCTTGTCCTCATACCCCAGCTCCTTGTCCTCATACCCCAGCTCCTTGTCCTCATATCCCAGTTCCTTGTCCTCATATCCCAGCTCCTTGTCCTCATATCCCAGCTCCTTGTCCTCATACCCCAGCTCCTTGTCCTCATATCCCAGCTCCTTGTCCTCATATCTCAGCTCCTTGTCCTCATACCCCAGCTCCTTGTCCTCATACCCCAGCTCCTTGTCCTCATACCCCAGCTCCTTGTCCTATCCCAGCTCCTTGTCCTCATACCCCAGCTCCTTGTCCTCATACCCCTGCGCCTTGTCCTCATATCCCAGCTCCTTGTCCTCATATCCCAGCTCCTTGTCCTCATACCCCAGCTCCTTGTCCTCATATCCCAGCTCCTTGTCCTATCCCAGCTCCTTGTCCTCATACCCCAGCTCCTTGTCCTCATACCCCAGCTCCTTGTCCTCATACCCCAGCTCCTTGTCCTCATATCCCAGCTCCTTGTCCTCATACCCCAGCTCCTTGTCCTCATACCCTAGCTCCTTGTCCTCATACCACAGCTCCTTGTCCTCATATCCCAGCTCCTTGTCCTCATATCCCAGCTCCTTGTCCTCATATCCCAGCTCCTTGTCCTCATACCCAGCTCCTTGTCCTCATATCCCAGCTCCTTGTCCTCATATCCCAGCTCCTTGTCCTCATACCCCAGCTCCTTGTCCTCATATCCCAGCTCCTTGTCCTCATACCCAGCTCCTTGTCCTCATATCCCAGCTCCTTGTCCTCATATCCCAGCTCCTTGTCCTCATACCCCAGCTCCTTGTCCTCATACCCCAGCTCCTTGTCCTCATACCCCAGCTCCTTGTCCTCATATCCCAGCTCCTTGTCCTCATATCCCAGCTCCTTGTCCTCATATCCCAGCTCCTTGTCCTCATACCCCAGCTCCTTGTCCTCATACCCCAGCTCCTTGTCCTCATACCCCAGCTCCTTGTCCTCATATCCCAGCTCCTTGTCCTCATACCCCAGCTCCTTGTCCTCATATCCCAGCTCCTTGTCCTCATACCCCAGCTCCTTGTCCTCATACCCCAGCTCCTTGTCCTCATATCCCAGCTCCTTGTCCTCATATCCCAGCTCCTTGTCCTCATATCCCAGCTCCTTGTCCTCATATCCCAGCTCCTTGTCCTCATATCCCAGCTCCTTGTCCTCATACCCCAGCTCCTTGTCCTCATATCCCAGCTCCTTGTCCTCATACCCCAGCTCCTTGTCCTCATATCCCAGCTCCTTGTCCTCATACCCCAGCTCCTTGTCCTCATATCCCAGCTCCTTGTCCTCATATCCCAGCTCCTTGTCCTCATATCCCAGCTCCTTGTCCTCATACCCCAGCTCCTTGTCCTCATATCCCAGCTCCTTGTCCTCATATCTCTTTCTTGTGCGAAATATTTTCCCCTTACAACCAGGCTGCCATCCCCTTACAACCAGGCTGCCATCCCCTTACAACCAGGCTGCCATCCCCTCACAACCAGGCTGCCATCCCCTCACAACCAGGCTGCCATCCCCTCACAACCAGGCTGCCATCCTCTTACAACCAGGCTGCCATCCCCTCACAACCAGGCTGCCATCCCCTCACAACCAGGCTGCCATCCCCTTACAACCAGGCTGCCATCCCCTTACAACCAGGCTGCCACCCCCTTACAACCAGGCTGCCATCCCCTTACAACCAGGCTGCCACCCCCTTACAACCAGGCTGCCACCCCCTTACAACCAGGCTGCCACCCCCTTACAACCAGGCTGCCATCCCCTCACAACCAGGCTGCCATCCCCTTACAACCAGGCTGCCATCCCCTCACAACCAGGCTGCCATCCCCTTACAACCAGGCTGCCATCCCCTTACAACCAGGCTGCCATCCCCTTACAACCAGGCTGCCATCCCCTCACAACCAGGCTGCCATCCCCTTACAACCAGGCTGCCACCCCCTTACAACCAGGCTGCCACCCCCTTACAACCAGGCTGCCATCCCCTTACAACCAGGCTGCCATCCCCTTACAACCAGGCTGCCACCCCCTTACAACCAGGCTGCCACCCCCTTACAACCAGGCTGCCATCCCCTTACAACCAGGCTGCCATCCTCTTACAACCAGGCTGCCATCCTCTTACAACCAGGCTGCCATCCCCTTACAACCAGGCTGCCATCCCCTTACAACCAGGCTGCCATCCCCTCACAACCAGGCTGCCATCCCCTTACAACTAGGCTGCCACCCCCTTACAACCAGGCTGCCATCCCCTTACAACCAGGCTGCCATCCTCTTACAACCAGGCTGCCATCCCCTTACAACCAGGCTGCCATCCCCTTACAACTAGGCTGCCACCCCCTTACAACCAGGCTGCCATCCCCTTACAACCAGGCTGCCATCCTCTTACAACCAGGCTGCCATCCCCTTACAACCAGGCTGCCATCCCCTTACAACCAGGCTGCCATCCTCTTACAACCAGGCTGCCATCCCCTTACAACCAGGCTGCCATCCCCTTACAACTAGGCTGCCACCCCCTTACAACCAGGCTGCCATCCCCTCACAACCAGGCTGCCATCCCCTTACAACCAGGCTGCCACCCCCTTACAACCAGGCTGCCATCCCCTTACAACCAGGCTGCCATCCCCTTACAACCAGGCTGCCATCCCCTTACAACCAGGCTGCCATCCCCTTACAACCAGGCTGTCATCCCCTTACAACCAGGCTGTCATCCCCTTACAACCAGGCTGCCATCCCCTTACAACCAGGCTGCCATCCCCTTACAACCAGGCTGTCATCCCCTTACAACCAGGCTGCCATCCCCTTACAACCAGGCTGTCATCCCCTTACAACCAGGCTGCCATCCCGGTAAACAACACTTATCATCAATTTCCAGTAATTACTCGTACCGCTAATTGGCTTGTTGAGGCAGCTTAACTACCGTCACTCTGCCGTGGTGACAGGTGTGGGTTGTACCTGTCCCAGGCGACAGGTGTGTGTGTTGTACCTGTCCCAGGCGACATGTGTGTGTGTGTTGTACCTGTCCCAGGCGACAGGTGTGTGTGTTGTACCTGTCCCAGGTGACAGGTGTGTGTGTTGTACCTGTCCCAGGCGACAGGTGTGTGTGTTGTACCTGTCCCAGGTGACAGGTGTGTGTGTGTTGTACCTGTCCCAGGTGACAGGTGTGTGTGTTGTACCTGTCCCAGGCGACATGTGTGTGTGTTGTACCTGTCCCAGGCGACATGTGTGTGTGTTGTACCTGTCCCAGGCGACAGGTGTGTGTGTGTTGTACCTGTCCCAGGCGACAGGTGTGTGTGTTGTACCTGTCCCAGGCGACAGGTGTGTGTGTGTTGTACCTGTCCCAGGCGACAGGTGTGTGTGTTGTACCTGTCCCAGGCGACAGGTGTGTGTGTTGTACCTGTCTCAGGCGACAGGTGTGTGTGCTGTACCTGTCCCAGGCGACAGGTGTGTGTGTTGTACCTGTCCCAGGCGACAGGTGTGAGTGTTGTACCTGTCCCAGGCGACAGGTGTGTGTGTTGTACCTGTCCCAGGCGACAGGTGTGTGTGTTGTACCTGTCCCAGGCGACAGGTGTGTGTGTTGTACCTGTCCCAGGTGACAGGTGTGTGTGTGTTGTACCTGTCCCAGGTGACAGGTGTGTGTGTTGTACCTGTCTCAGGCGACAGGTGTGTGTGCTGTACCTGTCCCAGGCGACAGGTGTGTGTGCTGTACCTGTCCCAGGCGACAGGTGTGTGTGCTGTACCTGTCCCAGGTGATAGGTGTGTGTGTTGTACCTGTCCCAGGCGACAGGTGTGTGTTGTACCTGTCCCAGGCGACAGGTGTGTGTGTTGTACCTGTCCCAGGTGACAGGTGTGTGTGTTGTACCTGTCCCAGGTGACAGGTGTGTGTGTTGTACCTGTCCCAGGCGACAGGTGTGTGTGTGTTGTACCTGTCCCAGGCGACAGGTGTGTGTGTGTTGTACCAGTCCCAGGTGACAGGTGTGTGTGTTGTACCTGTCCCAGGCGACAGGTGTGTGTGTGTTGTACCTGTCCCAGGTGACAGGTGTGTGTGTTGTACCTGTCCCAGGCGACAGGTGTGTGTGTTGTACCTGTCCCAGGCGACAGGTGTGTGTGTTGTACCTGTCCCAGGCGACAGGTGTGTCTGCTGTACCTGTCCCAGGCGACAGGTGTGTGTGTTGTACCTGTCCCAGGCGACAGGTGTGAGTGTTGTACCTGTCCCAGGCGACAGGTGTGTGTGTTGTACCTGTCCCAGGCGACAGGTGTGTGTGTTGTACCTGTCCCAGGCGACAGGTGTGTGTGTTGTACCTGTCCCAGGCGACAGGTGTGTGTGTTGTACCTGTCCCAGGTGACAGGTGTTTGTGTGTTGTACCTGTCCCAGGTGACAGGTGTGTGTGTTGTACCTGTCTCAGGCGACAGGTGTGTGTGTTGTACCTGTCCCAGGCGACAGGTTTGTGTGCTGTACCTGTCCCAGGCGACAGGTCTGTGTGTTGTACCTGTCCCAGGCGACAGGTGTGTGTGTTGTACCTGTCCCAGGCGACAGGTGTGTGTGCTGTACCTGTCCCAGGCGACAGGTGTGTGTGTTGTACCTGTCCCAGGCGACAGGTGTGTGTGTTGTACCTGTCCCAGGTGACAGGTGTGTGTGTGTTGTACCTGTCCCAGGTGACAGGTGTGTGTGTTGTACCTGTCTCAGGCGACAGGTGTGTGTGTTGTACCTGTCCCAGGCGACAGGTGTGTGTGTTGTACCTGTCCCAGGCGACAGGTGTGTGTGTTGTACCTGTCCCAGGCGACAGGTGTGTGTGTTGTACCTGTCCCAGGCAACAGGTGTGTGTGTGTCATTTCTGTTTACAATTCCGTCGCCCGAAGCGAAACAGGAAGAACCAACAGTTTGATAAATCACCACGGAGCAGCAGCACCCCCCCCACCCCCCTTACCTATGTCAATGCCAATTTTTGGAGCAAGTTGCATTAATTAGCATGGTGTTGAAGTGGGTGCCTGAGCGTCTTGAGTAGTTAACATCCACCACTCAGCTGGGACTGGTAATTCCCCCCCCCCCCCCGCGACCGCTAGTTCCTGTAATTACTGAGAACAAGGTGGTGGCAACATTGATTTTTTAAGTTAATGTTAAGTTGGCAACATTTAGTTAATTTTCAAGATGTCAGAATTGCAACATTGATGAATGACGCGGTGTTTATATTCCCCCCCCCCCTCTAGATCCTCTCTAAGTACGGTAAATGTTGGAACATGAGCGGCAAAACGGCGGGCAAAACTTCAACACTCTATGGAAGACAGGCACCTGATTTCAACACAACAATTTCAGACTCCTTAAAAATCGTGCTTTGGGGGTAGGGTTACACCCTTGATATTTCTTAATGCATTTAACTTAGTCCTACGCCAACCGGCCTATGTCCGTCCCAGACCCCACACCCTTCACCCTACAAATTTGGCTGAGACTAGCCCAAACCATCTGGCTTCAAACTTTGGACAGGGAAACAAATACACATTCACATCTAAAATTACAGATATATTCAATATCATAAATCTTTCTTCGTCTAAAGTTGGAGGCCAGAGGTGCGGGGCTAGCCTCACTCAAATTTGCAGGGAGAATAGTGTGGGGTATGGGACAGACATAGGCTGGTTGGTGTAGGACTTTATTAAATGCTTTAAGAAATATAGCACATAAACTCAACACCCCCAAGTAATTTTCATGAAGGCTGAAAATAAGCCGAGATGAAATCGGTGGCGTGATAACCCGTAGAGTGTGAGATAACCATGGTGCTACTCACCCTTTTACCTGCGCAGTTTCTTAATAATATTTTTTGCTGAGACAAAGGTCAGGGGGGGGGGGTTGAGTTACCGCTGAGTAACCCACCCTATAGTATACATATATTTAAAATATGTATCCAAAATACATAATTTTTTGATCAGGAAGCTGTTACCGTCGATCCTATAACTCACCACCATGATATTATAGGCACCAAATACCTCCACTAAAGCCACCAACACACTGCTTATGGTCGTACGATCCATTAGAGAAATCAAGGTCTTTTGTAGGCGAGATCTTTGTGGCAGCGCGTAAGTCCTGTGAGGCACTGTTGCTTCTGTCAATAAGGGGCTTTAGTCTACGCTAGTCTTCTGTGTCGCTCCAGAGACTTATCCTCTTACCCTTTTCTAACCTTCAGGCCGTTCCCCTCCCCTCACATGCACAAAGGACTCCTACTTCACTCACGCTATCAATAGACTTGTGTATGCTTGTATCAATAGACTTACAAGTACGATCGTATCAATAGACTTACATATATATATATATATATATATATATATATATATATATATATATATATATATATATATATATATATATATATATATATATATGCAAGACTCACGTGCTTTCATAAAGCCTAAAATCTTAATTCCACACCGGACGCTAGATGCAGTCGGTGGGGGGGGGGGGGTAGAATGTCTCGTTATCGAGCAAGACCCGTGTTCGATCCCCGATGGTCAAAGAGGTCGGGCACCGTTCCTTCTTTCCGTCCCTCATATCCCAGACCTCAGCCCTCGTATCCGAACCTCCTCTCAGGTCCTGTAATGAGTGGACTGCCTCTCCCTCGCGTGCAGGCATCATGGCCGTCGTTCGAGGGCCACACAACTGGTCATCGTAACGAGCGAACGAGGCAGTTACAGGCGCCACAATTCCCTCAGTAAGAGTCGGTGGTGATGTACTGGTGGGGCGACCAAGTCAGTATACACACACACACACGCACACACACACACACGCACACACAGGTGGCCGGTGTCCACCTGGGAACATCCGGGACTCCTCCCATCCCTCGCATACTTACCCAATTTGTTGTCCAGGCCGTATATATTGCCTCCCCTGCCCCCCCCCTCTACCCCCACCCACACCATCCCCTATCCCTGGGGCTCCTCCCCCTCCCCCCCCCCCACCACCCCCTCTCCATCATCCCTGATCTCCGCCTCACTCCCATGGAGTATTTTGTACTCAAAAGTTGTCGTTGTATATTTGCGATGTATAAGCCTTACTTTTTGCGGGATCTGCGTTCGATCCCCAATGATGCATTAAGTGGTTGGGCTCCGTTCTCATATCCCAGCTCATTGTCGTCATATCCCAGCTCCTGGTCCTCATATTCCAGCTCCTGGTCCTCATATCCCAGCTACTTTTCCTCATATCCCAGCTCCTGGTCCTCATATCCCAGCTCCTGGTCCTCATATCCCAGTTCCTGGCCCTCATATCCCAGCTCCTTGTCCTCATATCCCAGCTCCTGGTACTCATATCCTAGCTCCTGGTCCTCATATCCCAGCTCCTGGTCCTCATATCCCAGCTCCTTGTCCTCATATCCCAGCTCCTTGTCCTCATATCCCAGCTCCTTGTCCTCATATTCCAGCTCCTGGTCCTCATATCCTAGCTCCTGGTCCTCATATCCCAGCTCCTGGCCCTCATATCCCAGCTCCTTGTCCTCATATCCCAGCTCCTTGTCCTCATATCCCAGCTCCTTGTCCTCATATCTCAGCTCCTTGTCCTCATATCCCATCTCCTTGTCCTCATATCCCATCTCCTTGTCCTCATATCCCAGCTCCTTGTCCTCATATCCCAGCTCCTTGTCCTCATATCTCAGCTCCTTGTCCTCATATCCCATCTCCTTGTCCTCATATCCCAGCTCCTTGTCCTCATATCCCAGCTCCTTGTCCTCATATCCCAGCTCCTTGTCCTCATATCCCAGCTCCTGGCCCTCATATCCCAGCTCCTGGTCCTCATATCCCAGCTCCTGGTCCTCATATCCCAGCTCATTGTCCTCATTTTACTCCCAAGTGCAATATAGCCATACTGGCTATATTGCCTGACCTCGGCGTCCCACAGCACTACGCGACTATAGTGTTTAGGTGACGGAGACGATTGGGCCCGCTTCATCAGAGTTAAGGAGGAAGCCTACAGCAAGCTTTGGAAACGTCCTGAAAAGCTTCAGGAATTTGGCCAAATGAATCCTGTGAGCAGCTTCCACAAGATCAGGTCGACATGTTCTTGAATGTGCAACTCCGTTCTCCTTGTCTGCAATGTTCATTAAGTCTTGTTCATCCTGCACCTTGTTCATGAGGCCAATAGATCAGTAGCGACTACGAGTTCAAATTCGCCGATTAATACAATTTTTTTTAAGGATGCTTTGCATTTTGAAAGCTTCAGTTATGTTGAAAGCTTGTGAGGAATGTATAGGCTTGTCTGAAGCGTAACGGAAGCGCTTGAGCACTGTTGTAAGATATTGTATTGTTCCAATTTTCAATCGTTAGTTTACGAATCTTTTATGGCATCAAATTCATCGAATTTTTCGAACATTTCGAACACACGATATCTGTTTTTGAGTAAACTCCTGCTCCACAATGGGATTTTTTGGGGAACTCCTTAAAGGAAGCCAAGTTTTCTCAGGGCGCAGTTAAGATGATATTGGGACAATAATTTGAGGAAGTCAAATGCTCTTGACACTGGTTCTTAGTTGTGGCTCCTAGGATCAATGACCCTATGATTCGATCCCCCGACAAGGGGTCCGTATCTGTCAAGATGTTTAGATATATCTTCAAGAGTTTTCGAGATTGTAAACTTTACAATCACGAGGTTGTAGACTCAAGGTTGTAGACTCAAGGTTGTCAGTGTCGCAAACAACCTCACAGTGCTTCGGAGGCAGTCATCTCTTCCATAAATGTAAACAAAGCCGCCAGGATTAAGAGAAGATGTACAGGTTTCGTAAGAGGTCGCGTGTAAAGGCTCGGTGAATCCTGGTTCTGGGACGGGAAGGGATCAGCAACACATGTTCGCTACGAAGGAATTTCACCATTACCTTAGACCGGCTATTTTCGCACATGTGTTGTCTGGGAAACCCAGAAGGTTATGCCACCCCCTGACCTTTGTTGGTGCCTTGCTCCACCATCTGCGGCGCCCCGCACACGCGTGCACGCACACACACACACACGGAAAACAGAAGAGTAAGGGGAGACATGATAACCACCTACAAAATTCTCAGGGGAATTGACAGGATGGACAAAGACAAACTCTTCAGCACGGGTGGGACACGAACAAGGGGACACAGGTGGAAACTTAGTACCCAGATGAGCCACAGAGACGTTAGAAAGACTTTTTTCAGTGTCAGAGTAGTTAGTAAATGGAATGCATTAGGCAGTGATGTGGTGGAGGCTGACTCCATACACAGTTTCAAATGTAGATATGATAGAGCCCAGTAGGTTCAGGAACCTGTACACCTGTTGAGAGGCGGGACCAAAGAGCCAGAGCTCAACCCCCGCAAGCACAATTAGGTGAGTACACACACTGTACTATACATAAATATCATCTTTATGAATTAATATATCTAAAAATGTCAGATATGTAGTCAATTCTATAGAGGTGACGTGACCATTACGTTTAGTTAAAAATTCATCTGTACTGACACTTGAAGGCGAAGTACAGAACATATCATCAATATTCCTAAACCATGGAAGAATTCATGGGTAACTTAACAAACAAATAGCCTAAAATAATTCATTGTACAAATTTGAAAGCAATGCAGATAATGAATTTCTCATTATCATTCTAAGATTCTCTGTAGATAATTGTCATTATTAAAAGTAAATTTATATTCTTTCAAACATTTATGATCATTCATTCATTCATGATTTCCCAACATAATTTACGAGCACTGTAACTATTAGCAGCAGAAAGTTTACTTAAGTACAGAACATGCAATAAAACATGTTCCTCATGTCCCGTCCAAGTGCTGTATAGTCATATTGGTGTCTCGCAGGGTCGGAGCTCGATCCCCCGATGCTCCAAGTGGTTTGGTTCCCATTGCATCACCATGACTTCGAATCCCAGTCCCTGCCTTTTAAGATTCGCAACTTGGAACACAAAGTTCCAAGTAGCACGGGCTATGGTGAGCCCGCACTTCCTCATTCTTGCCCTTCCACTCCTGCCCCACCAGCCTGTTCTCTCTTCCTTTGACCTATTCCTCATTTACCTCATTATCTTCCCCACCTTCCTATGCTCCTTATACAAATCTATGTTTCTCATTCACTCACTGATTCCTCGGTACTGTTCTCACTTGAGTCATGTACCTTCAGGGCTTGTCTTAGCTGCCTTAATCTTCCGGCTCAGGTAACGTAGGGTAGGTTACCTTTGGGTAGGGTAGGTGGAGTTAGGGTAGGTGCTAGTAGATTAGATTAGGTTGGGTTGGGGTAGGTTAGGTTAGGATTAAGGTTAGGTTAGGATAGACCAAAGTACGTTAGATTAGAGTAAGTTAAGTTAGCGTCGGTTAAGTTAGGGTAGGGGTAGATTAATGTATGGTAGATTAGAGTAAGATAGATTAGGGTAAGGTAGATTAGGGTAAAGTGGGCTAAGGAACAGTCCTGTGTAGGATATGTCACCTGTGCCCTTCTCAGGTGTGGGGATTTCCTCACCTGAGTGAGGTCACTCAGTCCACACCTGCCTCTTTTTTACACACCTGCCCCTCCCCTCCCCCCCCTCCCCACACGGGCCATCAATCCTCACGTGGTCCACCCTACCCTGCGGCCCTGTCTCCCCCCTTCCCCTATACCCGTTGTTACCAGGCACGGCTCCACCCCCCCCTCCCACCCCATCACCCCCCCCCTTCCTCACCACCCCCCATCCCCCTCCCCCCCCCCCCGCCTCCACTAACAATAATAACCCAGCAAAGTCGTAAATTGTTTAAGAAATACAAACGACCGCTGTAATAACTCACAAAGAGATGTACGGGTTTCGTAAATGGGCACTTAATATGTGGTGAGTCCGGGACTGTCTTTGTGAGCAACGGACAGAATTAGTCATGCTAAAATTTGGGCAGGACGAGCGCCCCCCCCCCTACCGTTGGTAGTCATTAACGGTCCAACGAGCAGCCATAGTGTCGTTACTGGTCTAACGAGCAGTCATAGTGTCGTTACTGGTCTAACGAGCAGCCATAGTGTCGTTACTGGTCTAACGAGCAGCCATAGTGTCGTTACTGGTCTAACGAGCAGCCATAGTGTCGTTACTGGGTCCAACGAGCAGCCATAGTGTCGTTACTGGTCTAACGAGCAGCCATAGTGTCGTTACTGGTCTAACGAGCAGCCATAGTGTCGTTACTGGTCTAACGAGCAGTCATAGTGTCGTTACTGGTCTAACGAGCAGCCATAGTGTCGTTACTGGTCTAACGAGCAGTCATAGTGTCGTTACTGGTCTAACGAGCAGTCATAGTGTCGTTACTGGTCTAACGAGCAGCCATAGTGTCGTTACTGGTCTAACGAGCAGCCATAGTGTCGTTACTGGGTCCAACGAGCAGCCATAGTGTCGTTACTGGTCTAACGAGCAGCCATAGTGTCGTTACTGGTCCAACGAGCAGCCATAGTGTCGTTACTGGTCTAACGAGCAGTCATAGTGTCGTTACTGGTCTAACGAGCAGCCATAGTGTCGTTACTGGGTCCAACGAGCAGCCATAGTGTCGGTACTGGTCTAACGAGCAGCCATAGTGTCGTTACTGGTCTAACGAGCAACCATAGTGTCGTTACTGGTCTAACGAGCAGCCATAGTGTCGTTACTGGTCTAACGAGCAGCCATAGTGTCGTTACTGGTCTAACGAGCAGTCATAGTGTCGTTACTGGTCTAACGAGCAGCCATAGTGTCGTTACTGGTCTAACGAGCAGTCAAAGTGTCGTTACTGGTCTAACGAGCAGTCATAGTGTCGTTACTGGGATTGTTTTGAGCGTAGGTTAAACATGTATATGAATGAGTTTGGGTGGATATAAATAGCAGCTGCCTCGTATGGGCCAATAGGAGCTGCCTCGTATGGACCAATAGGCTCCCTCGTATGCCAATAGCCTGCCTCGTATGGACCAATAGGAGCTGCCTCGTATGAACCAATAGGAGCTGCCTCGTATGAACCAATAAGAGCTGCCTCGTATGGACCAATAGGAGCTGCCTCGTATGGACCAATAGGAGCTGCCTCGTATGGACCACTAGGAGCTGCCTCGTATGGACCAATAGGGGCTGCCTCGTATGGACCAATAGGAGCTGCCTCGTATGGACCAATAGGAGCTGCCTCGTATGAACCAATAGGAGCTGCCTCGTATGAACCAATAGGAGCTGCCTCGTATGGACCACTAGGGCTGCCTCGTATGGACCAATAGGAGCTGCCTCGTATGGACCAATAGGCGGCTGCCTCGTATGGACCAATAGGAGCTGCCTCGTATGGACCAATAGGAGCTGCCTCGTATGGACCAATAGGGGCTGCCTCGTATGGACCAATAGGGGCTGCCTCGTATGGACCAATAGGAGCTGCCTCGTATGGACCAATAGGAGCTGCCTCGTATGGACCAATAGGGGGTGTCTCGTATGGACCAATAGGGGCTGCCTCGTATGGACCAATAGGAGCTGCCTCGTATGGACCAATAGGAGCTGCCTCGTATGGACCAATAGGAGCTGCCACGTATGGACCAATAGCAGCTGCCTCGTATGGACCAATAGCAGCTGCCTCGTATGGACCAATAGGAGCTGCCTCGTATGGACCAATAGGAGCTGCCTCGTATGGACCAATAGCAGCTGCCTCGTATGGACCAATAGGAGCTGCCTCGTATGGACCAATAGGAGCTGCCTCGTATGAACCAATAGGAGCTGCCTCGTATGAACCAATAGGCCCCCTGCAATTTCCTTAATTTTTATGTTTCTAGTATTTTTAATCTCTGATACGAGTGAATATATATATCGTTCAGCCGCCAGACACCACAACACCCTGGATCACCACCAGGGAACACTCGACACAAGTCAGTTTAATGAGTTTTTGAATTTCACTCAATACACACACACAACAAACACAACTACACACAACACAAACACACAAACCTTCACCCTCAGCATCATATATTAGCCGTAGTGTCGCTAAATAATTAAACACCAATTAACCCCTTCCAGTGTGAGCGTGGTATATACAGTCTTACCTTCAGCCCTCGTCTCTCTGTCTATATATATATATATATATATATATATATATATATATATATATATATATATATATATATATATATATATATATATATATATATATATATATATATATATATATATATATATTCATACATATATAGCAAGACTGAAGTGGAACAACGCCCTCTCTGGAGAGGGGGTGATGGGGGGAGTGGGGGGGGGGCGGGAGGTGACCTATCCGGCCACTGGGAACGAATATTCACATGAGAGAAATATACATAGTGGTCTATACGTCCTCGACTCACAAACCAGGCTCCCGGGGTTCGATCTCCTAGGCGGAACAGACGTGGTTAGGCAGGGGAGTTCCCTTTTGACATGATACATCTGTTCATCTAGCAGTAAATATAGGCACCAGGGAGATAGCAGACTGTTGTGGGTGTCGTAGTGGTGAACATCACTCAGCATCCTGGAGACTCGTCTCCGCTGGGCCCTCAAGATTGCTATCGATTGTGGAGATATATTGACCCAGGGGCGTGACGGAACATATTGATCTTTTGGTAAATGGTCAGGCAAAGTCCGGGTGAGAAAACACACACACACACACACACACACACACACACACACACACACACACACACACACACACACACACACACACACTGCAGTGCAGGATGAGTCGAGGAAGGGTCCCAAGCAGGCCAGGTGGAGAGGCGACCTTGCCAAGGACACGCAGAGGGCGACGACCGTAGATGCACCTGGTGGAGGAGGAGGAGGAGGAGGAGAACCAACCTGTGGGGTGGACAGGAGACTAGCCCTCCCTCCGGACGGGGCTAGGACGGGCAGCAGGTGGGTAGAGGTACGGGGATAGGAGGAGGAGGAGGAAGAGGGGCAAGAGGTGGGTAGAAGGGGGGGAAGGTAGGAGGAGCAGCAGAGGCAAGGAACCATGGGGGTCACACTCACAAATTGTCAACATACCCACGAAGGGGTCTTCAGGTGAGCAGCTAATGCCTCGGGTTTGTTTACTAAGCGCCGGTGGCGTTATAGACTCCTGGTAAAAAGTATAAGGTAAGTGAAAACAAAACAGAATCACCACAGGAATAAATATAAGGTAAATAAAAACAAAACAGAATCACTACAGGAATAAACAAAAGGTCATTGAAATCAAAACAGAATCACCACAGGAATAAATATAAGGTAAATAAAAACAAAAGAGAATCACTACAGGAAAAAAAACATAAGGTAAACAAAAACAAAAGAGAATCACTACCATCATATTACCCGATAATTAGTAGTACTAAATACTTGTACAATAATACCTATACTAAACACCTGACGATCTGTGTGACGATCAGTGTGACGATCTGTGTGACGATCTGTGTGACGATCTGTGTGACGATCTGTGTGACGATCTGTGTGACGATCTGTGTGACGATCTGTGTGACGATCTGTGTGACGATCTGTGTGACGATCTGTGTGACGATCAGTGTGACGATCTGTGTGACGATCTGTGTGACGATCTGTGTGACGATCTGTGTGACGATCTGTGTGACGATCTGTGTGACGATCTGTGTGACGATCAGTGTGACGATCAGTGTGACGATCTGTGTGACGATCTGTGTGACGATCTGTGTGACGATCTGTGTGACGATCTGTGACGATCACACACAGAACATAACAAAGTAAAGGCCATAAAACACCACACAGTGAGTCAAGCAGCTCGCGTCGCGGGTAAACTGGCTTAGTAAAGCCATGAGTGACCAGTATGGTGGCTTAGTAAAGCCATGAGTGGCCAGAATGGTGGCTTAGTAAAGCCATGAGTGGCCAGTATGGTGGCTTAGTAAAGCCATGAGTGGCCAGTATGGTGGCTTAGTAAAGCCATGAGTGGCCAGTATGGTGGCTTAGTAAAGCCATGAGTGGCCAGTATGGTGGCTTAGTAAAGCCATGAGTGGCCAGTATGGTGGCTTAGTAAAGCCATGAGTGACCAGTATGGTGGCTTAGTAAAGCCATGAGTGGCCAGTATGGTGGCTTAGTAAAGCCATGAGTGGCCAGTATGGTGGCTTAGTAAAGCCAAGAGTGGCCAGAATGGTGGCTTAGTAAAGCCATGAGTGGCCAGTATGGTGGCTTAGTAAAGCCAAGAGTGGCCAGAATGGTGGCTTAGTAAAGCCATGAGTGGCCAGTATGGTGGCTTAGTAAAGCCAAGAGTGGCCAGAATGGTGGCTTAGTAAAGCAATGAGTGACCAGTATGGTGGCTTAGTAAAGCCAAGAGTGACCAGAATGGTGGCTTAGTAAAGCCATGAGTGACCAGTATGGTGGCTTAGTAAAGCCAAGAGTGGCCAGAATGGTGGCTTAGTAAAGCAATGAGTGACCAGTATGGTGGCTTAGTAAAGCCAAGAGTGACCAGAATGGTGGCTTAGTAAAGCCATGAGTGACCAGTATGGTGGCTTAGTAAAGCCAAGAGTGGCCAGAATGGTGGCTTAGTAAAGCAATGAGTGACCAGTATGGTGGCTTAGTAAAGCCAAGAGTGGCCAGAATGGTGGCTTAGTAAAGCCATGAGTGGCCAGTATGGTGGCTTAGTAAAGCCAAGACCGGCCAGTATGGTGGCTTAGTAAAGCCAAGAGTGGCCAGAATGGTGGCTTAGTAAAGCCAAGAGTGGCCAGTATGGTGGCTTAGTAAAGCCAAGAGTGGCCAGTATGGTGGCTTAGTAAAGCCAAGAGTGGCCAGAATGGTGGCTTAGTAAAGCCATGAGTGACCAGTATGGTGGCTTAGTAAAGCCATGAGTGGCCAGTATGGTGGCTTAGTAAAGCCAAGAGTGACCAGTATGGTGGCTTAGTAAAGCCATGAGTGGCCAGTATGGTGGCTTAGTAAAGCCAAGAGTGACCAGTATGGTGGCTTAGTAAAGCCAAGAGTGGCCAGTACGGTGGCTTAGTAAAGCCAAGAGTGGTCAGTATGGTGGCTTAGTAAAGCCAAGAGTGACCAATATGATGGCTTAGTAAAGCCAAGAGTGACCAATATGATGGCTTAGTAAAGCCAAGAGTGGCCAGTATGGTGGCTTAGTAAAGCCAAGAGTGACCAGTATGGTGGCTTAGTAAAGCCAAGAGTGACCAGTATGGTGGCTTAGTAAAGCCATGAGTGACCAGTATGGTGGCTTAGTAAAGCCAAGAGTGACCAGTATGGTGGCTTAGTAAAGCCATGAGTGACCAGTATGGTGGCTTAGTAAAGCCATGAGTGACCAGTATGGTGGCTTAGTAAAGCCATGAGTGACCAGTATGGTGGCTTAGTAAAGCCAAGAGTGACCAGTATGGTGGCTTAGTAAAGCCATGAGTGGCCAGTATGGTGGCTTAGTAAAGCCATGAGTGACCAGTATGGTGGCTTAGTAAAGCCATGAGTGACCAGTATGGTGGCTTAGTAAAGCCAAGAGTGACCAGTATGGTGGCTTAGTAAAGCCATGAGTGACCAGTATGGTGGCTTAGTAAAGCCAAGAGTGACCAGTATGGTGGCTTAGTAAAGCCATGAGTGGCCAGTATGGTGGCTTAGTAAAGCCATGTATAAGCCACAAGCGAGCACGCCAGGGGTTGTGAGGGGCTGTGAGGGGCTGTGAGGGCTAGTGAGTGACTGTGAGGGGTAGGGAGGGGCTGTGAGGGGTAGTGAGGGGCTGTGAGGGGCTGTGAGGGGTAGTGAGGGGTAGTGAGGGGTAGTGAGGGGTAGTGAGGGGCTGTGAGGGGTAGTGAGGGGCTGTGAGGGGCTGTGAGGGACTGTGAGGGGGCTGTGAGGGGCTGTAAGGGGTAGTGAGGGGCTGTGAGGGGTAGTGAGGGGCTGTGAGGGGTAGTGAGGGGCTGTGAGGGGTAGTGAGGGGCTGTGAGGGGCTGTGAGGGCTGTGAGGGACTGTGAGGGGCTGTGAGGGGGTAGTGAGGGGCTGTGCGGGGTAGTGAGGGGCTGTGAGGGTTAGTGAAGGGGCTGTGAGGGGTAGTGAGGGGTAGTGAGGGGCTGTGAGGGGTAGTGAAGGGGCTGTGAGGGGTAGTGAGGGGCTGTGAGGGGTAGTGAGGGGCTGTGAGGGATAGTGAGGGGCTGTGAGGGGTTGTGAGGGGCTGTGAGGGGCTGTGAGGGGCTGTGAGGGACTGTGAGGGGGCTGTGAGGGGCTGTGAGGGGCTGTGAGGGGTAGTGAGGGGCTGTGAGGGGTACTGAGGGTTTAGTGAGGGAAAGTGAGGGGGCTGTGAGGGGTAGTGAGGGGCTGTGAGGGTTAGTGAGGGGCTGTGAGGGGTAGTGAGGGGTAGTGAGGGGCTGTGAGGGACTGTGAGGGGTAGTGAAGGGCTGTGAGGGGTAGTGAGGGGCTGTGAGGGGGCTGTGAGGGGCTGTGAGGGGGTAGTGAGGGGCTGTGCGGGGTAGTGAGGGGCTGTGAGGGTTAGTGAAGGGGCTGTGAGGGGTAGTGAGGGGTAGTGAGGGGCTGTGAGGGGTAGTGAAGGGGCTGTGAGGGGTAGTGAAGGGGCTGTGAGGGGTAGTGAGGGGCTGTGAGGGGTAGTGAAGGGGCTGTGAGGGGTAGTGAGGGGTAGTGAGGGGTAGTGAGGGGCTGTGAGGGGTAGTGAGGGGCTGTGCGGGGTAGTGAGGGGCTGTGAGGGTTAGTGAGGGGGCTGTGAAGGGTAGTGAGGGGCTGTGAGGGTTAGTGAAGGGGCTGTGAGGGGTAGTGAGGGGCTGTGAGGGGCTGTGAGGGGCTGTGAGGGGCTGTGAGGGGTAGTGAGGGGCTGTGAGGGGTAGTGAGGGGCTGTGCGGGGTAGTGAGGGGCTGTGAGGGACAGTGAGGGGGCTGTGAGGGGTAGTGAAGGGCTGTGAGGGGTAGTGAGGGGCTGTGAGGGGCTGTGAGGGGCTGTTAGGGGTAGTGAGGGGCTGTGAGGGGTAGTGAGGGGCTGTGAGGGGCTGTGAGGGGTAGTGAGGGGCTGTGAGGGGTAGTGAGGGGCTGTGAGGGGCTGTGAGGGGCTGTGAGGGGTAGTGAAGGGGCTGTGAGGGGTAGTGAGGGGTAGTGAGGGGTAGTGAGGGGCTGTGAGGGGTAGTGAAGGGGCTGTGAGGGGTAGTGAGGGGTAGTGAGGGGCTGTGAGGGGTAGTGAGGGGCTGTGCGGGGTAGTGAGGGGCTGTGAGGGGCTGTGAGGGGTAGTGAGGGGCTGTGAGGGGTAGTGAGGGGCTGTGAGGGTAAGTGAAGGGGCTGTGAGGGGTAGTGAGGGGCTGTGAGGGTTAGTGAAGGGGCTGTGAGGGGTAGTGAGGGGCTGTGAGGGGTAGTGAGGGGCTGTGAGGGGCTGTGAGGGGCTGTGAGGGGTGTGAGGGGCAGTGAGGGCTGTGCGGGGTAGTGAGGGGCTGTGAGGGGCTGTGAGGGGCTGTGAGGGGCTGTGAGGGGTAGTGAGGGGCTGTGAGGGGTAGTGAGGGGCTGTGAGGGGCTGTGAGGGGCTGTGAGGGGCTGTGAGGGGTAGTGAGGGGCTGTGAGGGGTAGTGAGGGGCTGTGAGGGGCTGTGAGGGGTAGTGAGGGGCTGTGCGGGGTAGTGAGGGGCTGTGAGGGGCTGTGAGGGGCTGTGAGGGGTAGTGAGGGGCTGTGCTGGGTAGTGAGGGGGCTGTGAGGGGCTGTGAGGGGCTGTGAGGGGCAGTGAGGGGCTGTGAGGGGTAGTGAGGGGCTGTGAGGGGTAGTGAGGGGCTGTGCGGGGTAGTGAGGGGCTGTGAGGGTTAGTGAAGGGGCTGTGAGGGGCTGTGAGGGGTAGTGAGGAGCTGTGAGGGTTAGTGAAGGGGCTGTGAGGGGCTGTGAGGGGTAGTGAGGGGCTGTGCGGGGTAGTGAGGGGGCTGTGAGGGGCTGTGAGGGGCTGTGCGGGGTAGTGAGGGGCTGTGCGGGGTAGTGAGGGTGCTGTGAGGGGGGCTGTGAGGGGTAGTGAGGGACTGTGAGGGGCTGTGAGGGGTAGTGAGGGGTAGTGAGGGGGCTGTGAGGGGTGAGGGGCTGTGCGGGGTAGTGAGGGGCTGTGCGGGGTAGTGAGGGGGCTGTGAGGGGCTGTGAGGGGTAGTGAGGGGCTGTGAGGGGCTGTGAGGGGCTGTGAGGGGTAGTGAGGGGCTGTGAGGGGCTGTGAGGGGCTGTGAGGGGTAGTGAGGGGCTGTGCGGGGTAGTGAGGGGGCTGTGAGGGGCTGTGAGGGGTAGTGAGGGACTGTGAGGGGCTGTGAGGGGTAGTGAGGGGCTGTGAGGGGCTGTGAGGGGTAGTGAGGGGCTGTGCGGGGTAGTGAGGGGGCTGTGAGGGGCTGTGAGGGGTAGTGAGGGGCTGTGAGGGGCTGTGAGGGGTAGTGAGGGGCTGTGAGGGGCTGTGAGGGGCTGTGAGGGGTAGTGAGGGGCTGTGCGGGGTAGTGAGGGGGCTGTGAGGGTTAGTGAAGGGGCTGTGAGGGGCTGTGAGGGGCTGTGAGGGGCTGTGAGGGGTAGTGAGGGACTGTGAGGGGCTGTGAGGGGCTGTGAGGGGCTGTGAGGGGTAGTGAGGGGCTATGAGGGGTAGTGAGGGACTGTGAGGGGCTGTGAGGGGCTGTGAGGGGCTGTGAGAAGCTGTGAGGGGCTGTGAGGGGCTGTGAGGGGTAGTGAGGGGCTGTGAGGGGTAGTGAGGGGCTGTGAGGGGCTGTGAGGGGTAGTGAGGGGCTGTGAGGGGTAGTGAGGGGTAGTGAGGGGTAGTGAGGGGCTGTGAGGTGTAGTGAGGGGGCTGTGAGGGGGCTGTGAGGGGTAGTGAGGGGCTGTGAGGGGTAGTGAGGGGCTGTGAGGGGTAGTGAGGGGCTGTGAGGGGTAGTGAGGGGCTGTGAGGGGTAGTGAGGGGTAGTGAGGGACTGTGAGGGGTAGTGAGGGGTAGTGAGGGGCTGTGAGGGGTAGTGAGGGGTAGTGAGGGGCTGTGAGGGGTAGTGAGGGGCTGTGAGGGGCTGTGAGGGGTAGTGAGGGGCTGTGAGGGGCTGTGAGGGGTAGTGAGGGGCTGTGAGGGGTAGTGAGGGGCTGTGAGGGGCAGTGAGGGGCAGTGTTACCAGGGGTGAAGGTCGGTGGTGGTAATTAATCTGTGCCTCCAGCGTCACTCTGCAACATGAAGAAGAGTTAGTGGCTGAGACGCCCCTGGGGTCGTGTGTCAGGGGCTGGGGGACCCTGGGGTCGTGTGTCAGGGGCTGGGGGACCCTGGGGTCGTGTGTCAGGGGCTGGGGGACCCTGGGATAGTGTGTCAGGGGCTGGGGGACCCTGGGATAGTGTGTCCGGGGCTGGGGGACCCTGGGGTCGTGTGTCAGGGGCTGGGGGGACCCTGGGGTCGTGTGTCAGGGGCTGGGGGACCCTGGGGTCGTGTGTCAGGGGCTGGGGGACCCTGGGGTCGTGTGTCAGGGGCTGGGGGACCCTGGGTTAGTGTGTCCGGGGCTGGGGGACCCTGGGGTCGTGTGTCAGGGGCTGGGGGACCCTGGGGTCGTGTGTCAGGGGCTGGGGGACCCTGGGGTCGTGTGTCAGGGGCTGGGAGGACCCCGGGGTCGTGTGTCCGAGGCTGGGGGACCCCGGGGTCGTGTGTCAGGGGCTGGGGGACTCCGGGGTCGTGTGTCAGGGGCTGGGGGACCCCGGGGTCGTGTGTCCGAGGCTGGGGGACCCCGGGGTCGTGTGTCAGGGGCAGGGGGACCCCGGGGTCGTGTGTCAGGGGCTGGGGGACCCTGGGGTCGTGTGTCAGGGGCTGGGGGACCCCGGGGTCGTGTGCCAGGGGCTGGGGGACCCCGGGGTCGTGTGCCAGGGGCTGGGGGACCCCGGGGTCGTGTGTCAGGGGCTGGGGGACCCCGGGGTCGTGTGCCAGGGGCTGGGGGACCCCGGGGTCGTGTGTCAGGGGCTGGGGGACCCCGGGGTCGTGTGCCAGGGACTGGGGGACCCCGGGGTCGTGTGCCAGGGGCTGGGGGACCCCGGGGTCGTGTGCCAGGGGCTGGGGGACCCCGGGGTCGTGTGCCAGGGGCTGGGGGACCCCGGGGTCGTGTGTCAGGGGCTGGGGGACCCCGGGGTCGTGTGTGTCAGGGGCTGGTAGGACCCTGGGGTCGTGTGCCATGGCTGGTAGGACCCTGAGGTCGTGTGCCAGGGGCTGGGGGTACCCTGGGGTCGTGTGCCAGGAGCTGGGGGTACCCTGGGGTCGTGTGCCAGGGGCTGGTAGGACCCTGGGGTCGTGTGCCAGGGGCTGGTAGGACCCTGGGGTCGTGTGTCAGGGGCTGGGGGTAAACTGGTGTCGTGTGCCAGGGCTGGTAGGACCCCAGGGTCGTGTGCCAGGGGCTGGGGGTACCCTGGGGTCGTGTGCAAGGGGCTGGGACGACCCTGGGGTCGTGTGCCAGGGGCTGGTAGGACCCCAGGGTCGTGTGTCAGGGGCTGGGAGTACCCTGGGGTCGTGTGCCAGGGGCTGGGACGACCCTGGGGTCGTGTGCCAGGGGCTGGTAGGATCCCAGTGTCGTGTGTCAGGGGCTGGGGGTACCCTGGGGTCGTGTGCCAGGGGCTGGTAGGACCCTGGGGTCGTGTGTCAGGGGCTGGGACGACCCTGAGGTCGTGTACCAGGGGCTGGTAGGACCCCAGGGTCGTTTGTCAGGGGGCTGGGGGGACCGCAGGGTCGTGTGTCAGGGGCTGGGGGTACCGTGGGGTCGTGTGCCAGGGCTGGTAGGACCCCGAGGTCGTGTGTCAGGGCCTGGTAGGACCCTGGGGTCGTGTGCCAGGGCTGGTAGGACCCTGGGGTCGTGTGTCAGGGCCTGGTAGGACCCTGGGGTCGTGTGTCAGGGCCTGGTAGGACCCTGAGGTCGTGTGCCAGGGCCTGGTAGGACCCTGGGGTCGTGTGCCAGGGGCTGGTAGGACCCTGGGGTCGTGTGTCAGGGGCTGGTAGAACCCCGGGGTCGTGTGCCAGGGGCTGGGAGGACCCTGGGGTCGTGTCAGGGGCTGGTAGGACCCTGGGGTCGTGTGCCAGGGGCTGGTAGGACCCCGGGGTCGTGTGTCAGGGGCTGGGGGGACCCCGGGGTCGTGTGTCAGGGGCTGGTAGGAGCCTGGGGTCGTGTGTCAGGGGCTGGTAGGACCCTGGGGTCGTGTGTCAGGGGCTGGTAGGACCCCGGGGTCGTGTGTCAGGGGCTGGGGGGACCCCGGGGTCGTGTGTCAGGGGCTGGTAGGACCCTGGGGTCGTGTGTCAGGGGCTGGTAGGACCCTGGGGTCGTGTGCCAGGGGCTGGTAGGACCCTGGGGTCGTGTGCCAGGGGCTGGTAGGACCCTGGGGTCGTGTGCCAGGGGCTGGGGGGACCCTGGGGTCGTGTGTGAGGGGCTGGGAGCCACCCACTCTACCTGTAGTCCCCTGATGCAAAAAAATCCGCCTAAAGCCACCATCCAGCCTCCAACCCAAGCCCCAAGCCAGGCCCCAGCCCAGGCCTGAAGCCAGCCCCCTCCCAGGCCCCAAGCCAGCCCCCAGCTCAGGCCCCAAGCCAGTCCAGGCCGCAAGCCAGCCCCCAAGCCAGCCCAGGCCCCAAGCCAGCCTGCCAGGCGGTTGTCATGCGGTGCGGGGCGGCAGGCTGGGGTGGAGCAGGTCAGAGGTGGCGGGCGGCCCGTGGCGGCGCCAGGACCCCGGCCCAGTATGGGTCTGGAACGCGACCTCTGCCCCCACCAGACACCGGGGCTCAGGGGACAGGTCGCCTCCACCAACGGGCTGCCGTTTGCACCCAGGTTCGAGTCCCGTCGTGGGGGAGGGGGAAGGGTATGAGACTTTTCCCGTACGTTTCCTATCGTCTGATGCACCTGTTCACCTTTTGGTCAATAGCTACGTTGGAGTTAGGCAGCTGTTGTGGGTTGCATGGATAATACAGCGGGGGTTTGACATTAACACTAACTTGCGACCTTGCGATGATTTCGGGGCTCAACGTCCCAGCGGCCCTGTCCCGGTCCAGGCCTCCGACACTACACTAGCAGTTCAAACAGGCTGTTGCTATCTCCACTGGTCAACTTACTCCGCTTTAGGGCACGTTCAGCTGTTGCTCCTAATATCTTGTTTACAAGCAATTGCAGGCGCCGGCGCGTCCACAGTAACCACTCACCCGCATTGCAAGCATTGACCCGAATTTACCTGAGAGCCACCATCTCTCTAATTACGATGATGACAGGAACCCGGCGGCTTGTCAAAGGTCCACTATCTACCGAGAGGTCCATACGAGGCAGCGTCTATTGGTCCATGCGAGGCAGCTCCTATTGGTCCATGCGAGGCAGCTCCTATTGGTCCATGCGAGGCAGCTCCTATTGGTCCATACGAGGCACCTCCTATTGGTCCATACGAGGCAGCTCCTATTGGTCCATGCGAGGCAGCTCCTATTGGTCCATACGAGGCAGCTCCTATTGGTCCATACGAGGCAGCTCCTATTGGTCCATACGAGGCAGCTCCTATTGGTCCATACGAGGCAGCTCCTATTTATATCCATCCAAACTCATACTTCTATTACCCGGTACTCTGCTCCATAGTCAGTTCCCAAAGGATTGTTTACCCTAGTCTAACCTGACTCAAACAACAGCTGACCACTGAGGTATTTGTATAAATGTACATACTTGTTAAAAATTTAAATAATTTATATAAATTTAAATGCTTTTTGAAAATTTAAATACTTTCTATCAATTTAAACAATTTCTATCAATTTAAATAATTTTTATGAATTGAAATAATTTTATAAATTTAAATAATTTTATAAATTAAAATTACATTTTCTTTGCGCTTGGTATGAACAATTTTGTTTTCTACATATAATTTGGGGAGTTTCACTCTCTCACCATATTTGAGGACAGTAATTATAGAAATAATTGATGATCCACTTTAAAATGATACCTAAAATTGTTACATGACTGATATATATAATGTACAATCAGACCCTTATTAATTTAATGACAAAATAATGGAATAAAGATATTTATAACTGGCCAGTTTCATGCAGACTTTATTTGTAATATTTGTGAATTTTAATATTCAATTCCCTTGAGATTTATGTAATTAAAATCTTAAAACTAAATTATTTTCTAATATTAGACATACAGAAATATAATGTTTTTGTTATACTTAAAAGTTATAAAAAGAATTAATCTTTTTACAATATCCACATAAGTATCAACAGGCGGGGCTATGTCCCATGCCGGTATTTCCTGGAAGGTATCACTTAATGACCGATCATTACACCTCACATCACGCTCCGCACTGTAATGTATGGTTTTATAGACCGATAACACCCATGGGCTTTCCCAGTAACTCACGTGAGGGGCTTTATTCATTGACCTGTGAGAGGAGGGAGGGAGGGACGCCTATAAGATCTTCCTGTTGCATACACTACCTTTCTTGTTGCATACATTACCTTCCTGTTGCATACATTACCTTCCTGTTGCATACATTACCTTCCTGTTGCATACATTTCCTTCCTGTTGCATACACTACCTTCCTGTTGCATACATTACCTTCCTGTTGCATACACTACCTTTCTGTTGCATACATTACCTTCCTGTTGCATACATTACCTTCCTGTTGCATACATTTCCTTCCTGTTGCATACACTACCTTCCTGTTGCATACATTACCTTCCTGTTGCATACACTACCTTTCTGTTGCATACATTACCTTCCTGTTACATACTTTACCTTCCTGTTACATACATTACCTTCCTGTTGCATACACTACCTTTCTTGTTGCATACATTACCTTCCTGTTGCATACACTACCTTCCTGTTACATACACTACCTTCCTGTTGCATACACTACCTTCCTGTTGCATACATTACCTTCCTGTTGCATACACTACCTTCCTGTTGCATACATTACCTTCCTGTTGCATACACTACCTTCCTGTTGCATACACTACCTTCCTGTTGCATGCATTACCTTCCTGTTACATATATTACCTTCCTGTTGCATACATTACCTTCCTGTTGCATACATTACCTTCCTGTTGCATACATTACCTTCCTGTTGCATACATTACCTTCCTGTTGCATACATTACCTTCCTGTTGCATACATTACCTTCCTGTTGCATACATTTCCTTCCTGTTACATACACTACCTTCCTGTTACATACACTACCTTCCTGTTGCATACACTACCTTCCTGTTGCATACATTACTACCTTCCTGTTGCATACATTACCTTCCTGTTGCATACACTACCTTCCTGTTGCATACACTACCTTCCTGTTGCATACATTACCTTCCTGTTACATATATTACCTTCCTGTTGCATACATTACCTTCCTGTTGCATACATTACCTTCCTGTTGCATACATTACCTTCCTGTTGCATACATTACCTTCCTGTTGCATACATTACCTTCCTGTTGCATACATTACCTTCCTGTTGCATACATTACCTTCCTGTTGCATACACTACCTTCCTGTTGCATACACTACCTTCCTGTTGCATACACTACCTTCCTGTTACATACATTACCTTCCTGTTGCATACATTACCTTCCTGTTGCATACACTACCTTCCTGTTGCATACATTACCTTCCTGTTACATACACTACCTTCCTGTTGCATACATTACCTTCCTGTTGCATACATTACCTTCCTGTTGCATACATTTCCTTCCTGTTACATACACTACCTTCCTGTTGCATACATTTCCTTCCTGTTGCATACACTACCTTCCTGTTGCATACATTACCTTCCTGTTGCATACATTACCTTCCTGTTGCATACATTACCTTCCTGTTGCATACATTTCCTTCCTGTTACATACACTACCTTCCTGTTACATACACTACCTTCCTGTTGCATACACTACCTTCCTGTTGCATACATTACCTTCCTGTTGCATACACTACCTTCCTGTTACATACACTACCTTCCTGTTGCATACACTACCTTCCTGTTACATACATTACCTTCCTGTTGCATACACTTCCTTCCTGTTGCATACACTTTCAACAGGTGATGAGGGGAGAGGTCACAATGCCAAGCTTCGTGAGGCTAGTCCCAAGCATTTGGCCTCTATCCTCGGATAGGCATTCTTTCTCTCATATAGATGTGGTGTGAGGTACGTGGTGCGGGAAGTGAGGTATGAGGAAAGAATGTAGGGAAATTACACTTCATGTCTCCGGACATGAAGTGAAGTACCCCCTTACTCTGATAAATACTAAAACAAGAATAGTTACCCCTTACTCTGATAAATACTAAAACAAGAATAGTTACCCCTTACTCTAATAAATACTAAAACAAGAATAGTTACCCCTTACTCTGATAAATACTAAAACAAGAATAGTTACCCCTTACTCTGATAAATATTAAAACAAGAATAGTTACCCTCTTATTCTGATAAATATTAAAACAAGAATAGTTACCCCTTACTCTGATAAATATTAAAACAAGAATAGTTACCCCTTACTCTGATAAATATTAAAACAAGGAATAGTAACCCCCTTACTCTGATAAATACTAAAACAAGAATAGTTACTCTCTTACTCTGATAAAAGTACGTGTCTTTAATAAGTCTCCGAAACTGTGGAAGATTTGTCTATTTTATGTGAATATGGGCAAATTGTTGATAGCTGGACATTAATGTTAATTTTCCTGAGATAAATGAATAATGGTGCATATTACTATAAGAATAAAATTTGTGCTGAAAAGCTCGTATAGAAAATATTTAGCTATGTAGCCGGCGGGAGCCCAGCCGTGTGAAATATTAAAAAAAATATAAAATAGTTTACTTTGGCTTTGAGAACTGGGCAGGAATTGAGAAAGCCTTTGGTACTCACTGTGAGAGGATAGTCTGTTTTCTGTTTTTTGGTTTTCTGGTAAGTTTGATGACTAGAAAACGTTTGTTAATTTTCCTGAGATCAGTGCATAATTTAAAAAAAAAGCATAAGAACTTTGTTTTACTTTTATTTGTCAAATATTTAGCCAGACATAGCTGGCAAGCTGTGCTAAAATCAGTCGTAGGAATCAATATGGCCAATGGCACTCTATACCCTCTTGAATTCTGTTCACCCCGACTAACCTATGTCCGTCCCGTCCTCCAGACCATTTCCCCTGCAACGGTGGGCGAGGCTAGCCCCAAGTGTCTGTCCTTTAACCGTGTACATATAGACAGTCTCTCTCAAAGTCACAAACATGAGGCTGTTTTGGACTTCATGTAGTAAGGAAGGCTTTTGTTGATTGTAGTGTGTAAGTAGATGTGGCAGAAGCAGTGTAGCCAAGTGACCGGTGGGTAATTTGTTTCATTATTCTCAATGATGTTAATGTGGTGAACAGTGTTACCAGAGACAGAGTTCTGTAGCAAACTTTGGCAAGAGTGCCACAGAATGATGAGTGTGGTTGTGGTAGGAGTGCGTGGTGGTGCCAGCTGCGGCTGGTGGTGCCAGGGGTGGCTGGTGGTGCCAGTGGTGGCTGGTGGTGCCAGTGGTGGCTGGTGGTGCCAGCTGCGGCTGGTGGTGCCAGGGGTGGCTGGTGGTGCCAGTGGTGGCTGGTGGTGCCAGTGGTGGCTGGTGGTGCCAGGGGTGGCTGGTGGTGCCAGTGGTGGCTGGTGGTGCCAGTGGTGGCTGGTGGTGCCAGTGGTGGCTGGTGGTGCCAGGGGTGGCTGGTGGTGCCAGCGGTGGCTGGTGGTGCCAGTGGTGGCTGGTGGTGCCAGGGGTGGCTGGTGGTGCCAGCGGTGGCTGGTGGTGCCAGTGGTGGCTGGTGGTGCCAGTGGTGGCTGGTGGTGCCAGTGGTGGCTGGTGGTGCCAGTGGTGGCTGGTGGTGCCAGGGGTGGCTGGTGGTGCCAGGGGTGGCTGGTGGTGCCAGCGGTGGCTGGTGGTGCCAGTGGTGGCTGGTGGTGCCAGGGGTGGCTGGTGGTGCCAGGGGTGGCTGGTGGTGCCAGGGGTGGCTGGTGGTGCCAGTGGTAGCCCTCACAACAATAGCTGTCACCCGTCGCCTCACGCACATCACCTCAAAAGTGAATTATCTAATCAAGTCCAATTACCCTTCACAGCTTGGGTCCTGCGTGAATGTGCAAGATGCTCCATCTCTTGCTTCACATTGTGTTCTTATCCCCCAGCTCTCTCTCTCTCTCTCCCTTACACACGTGTTATTAAATGACAGAAAGGCTTAGATTAATGATTCTATCACTCGAGTTGAAAAGTTAACTCTCTAGAAGTTAATTGAACACTTTTATTTGGTCTGACGCGTTTCGCTGAAGCCCTCTTCAGCATTATCGGAGGTAGTGGATGTATAATGGTGGTGACAGTACATTATATACACCTAGTGGCTGAGTACATTATATACACCTAGTGGCTGAGTACATTATATACACCTAGTGGCTGAGTACATTATATACACCTAGTGGCTGAGTACATTACTTACACCTAGAACATTATATACACCTAGTACATTACCTCGTCCTACTGGGTGTATATAATGTGAGAGGGGGGGGGGGTTACACCGTCAATACAGCATTTAGTAGGATTGGTGTATTGAGGGAGCTGTCTTGCCCTAAAGTAAGGTAAGGTGAAACTAAAATAAAAATGTAAGGTATAATTAAGAGAAAGGTAAAGTGTAATTAACGGTAAGCTTTGCTATTTTTTGAGTGTTCGAAGTTAGAGGTTTGTTATACATAGTTAGTTTTAGCTATGTCTAATGGTGTATTGTAGTTGCGTCTACCAGCGGGTGCTGTAATCTACGTGGCTTAAAATTAGGGGCTTTGATACACATTCATGACAAACATGTAATCAATTACTATTGGAGAGATAGACTGATATCTATTTCGAATTACGTGCTATATAATGTGACAATTAACTCACCTTTTCTTTCCCTCAGCCTTGCTTTTACCTCCGTAGCAGGAAAGGAGAAACATCTCGGGGTAGGCTAGGTGCTGGCCACACATCCTTGAGGCGTGGATGTGTGACGATACTTAGGTAGGGAGGTAGACAGACCTGCATCTTACTCTCAGAACTGCGTTATTTCGCTGACAGTCAATCAGCTCCTTCAAGACGATCGGAAATTTTAATTCCCCTTTGAGTCATTTGTACCTTGAAAAAATCTTCGGTGCATCAGAAGCCTTTAACATTGCTTTTATGTCATTCTTGCTCTTGTCTTTGTATCCCGGTTGGTACTCAGGAAGCGCTGAATACGATGTGGCTTGAGTAGTGATAATGATTTCCGGGTTTAATATTTCCTGTAATTGATTTTTCTTTTACCAGTCTGTGAGTGCGCTCACTTAAGTGTGCTTGTAAGGGTGGTTGAGTTCCAGCTCTTTGATCCTGATTCTCAATAATCAGTCAACTGGTGTTCAGGTTCCTGAGCCTACTGGACTCTATCATATCTACATTTGAAACTGTGTATGGAGTCAGCCTCCACCACATCACTATCTAATGCATTCCATTTGTTAACTACTCTGACACTGGAAAAGTTCCTTGTAATTTCGGTACTTAAATTTCCACCTGTGGACCCCCCCCCCCCTGTGCGAGTACCACCCGTGTTAAATAGTCTTGATCTACTATATGAAATCCCTCTGAGAATGTTGCATGTGGTGATCATGTCTCCTCGAACTCTTCTGTCTTCCAGTGACGTGAGGATTAATTCACGTAGTCTTACCTCGTAACTCATACCTCTTAGTTCTGGGACTAGTCAGGTGGCATACATTTGAACCTTCTCCAACTTATTCTTGAGTTTGACTAAATATGGACGCCACGCTAGAGCCGCATACTCAAGGATTGGTCTGACATATGTGGTATACAAGGTTCTGAATGATACCTTACACATTTTTCTAAAGGCAGTGCTGATGTTAGCCAGCCTTGCATACGCCGCTGGTGATATCCTTTTGACGTGGGCTTCAGGAGACAGGTTTGGTATAATATTTACTCCTAGATGCTTCTCTCTGTCCAATTTCATGAAGGACTTCATCTCCCATTCCGTACCTTGCGTCCTGCCTCCTGCTCCCTCCATCTTGTTTCATTAGTTTACATTTACTTCAGTTAAAGTCTAGTAACCCAGATGGGCAAATCTGGGAATGCTACCCCAGTGCCCACAGTGCCCAAGAGTGACGGCAGTTCAACGAACAAATCAACGTCATCAATGTTCATTCAACGTTGAACCAACGCCACTGTTAGATGTTGCATCAACGTCCCATTGGGGATGTTGATGCAACATTAAATCAACATTGATTTATCACTGATCCTACGTTGATTTAACGTTGATCTAACGTTGATTCTGATATATTTGTTCGTTGCGTCACTTGCACGTATACTGTATATATATATATATATATATATATATATATATATATATATATATATATATATATATATATATATATATATATATATATATATATATATATATATATATATATATATATATATATATATATCCCATCCTGCAGACACAACGTCACACGACGCTCATATTACGTTGCTACGAAGTAAAAAAAAACGTTGTGGATACGTTGTGTGTGTTCACTGGGGAATAGGCCCCAGAATTAAGGTCCTTCCAAACAGACTGGTCTTTAGATCGATGGTCTTGTTCCTGCTGGACGGACCGAAACGTGCTCACGACGTGTAAGGGTCCAGGACGGACCGAAACGTTGCAACAACACATTAAAGATTTATATTCACGTGTACCTACAACATAATCTCGCTCAGAAACTCACAAATTAAAAATGTAAATCTGATATTAACGTGGTAAGTGAGTCGTTGCCTAAATAAGTTTAGAAAAGCTAGGACCAGGAACCGGAGTCCGACTCCTGCAAGCACATCTATATGTGAGCGAAGAACTGTTCATTCACAGTCAAAACAGTGTGTCAGTACAGTGGATTCGAACCAGCGTCGTCCCTGGGCATAACTGGATCATTTTCCACCTATGATGCCATCATCACACGAGGCTGTTCAGCTGCCTAAACCATTCCCCCTAGAGTCCTTACCCCCTCCCCCCCCCCTCAGCTATTACCCCCTGGGACAAGGGGGGGGGGGTCACCCGTCCCTGGGACAAGGAAGGGGGCAATGTTTACAACGCTCTCGGTAAGACATCCTATTATTTCATGAGGCTGGAAGGACGACCCGTAACTATGGCCTTCGTTCGCGAGTTTAGAGTGTGGGGCCGTGGGTGGGGGGAGGGGGAGGGGGGTGGCCAGACCAGACGTTGAACGTTATTTGTTACGTCATAATAACGGTCCTGCGACGTTTTTTGAAAATTTTTTTTTATAATTGTGGTGTGTGTGTGTGTGTGTACTTACCTAATTGTGCTTGCGGGGGTTGAGCTTTTGCTCTTTGGTCCCGCCTCTCAACTGTCAATCAACTGGTGTACAGGTTCCTGAGCCTATTGGGCTCTATCATATCTACATTTGAAACTGTGTATGGAGTCAGCCTCCACCACATCACTGCCTAATGCATTCCATCTGTTAACTACTCTGACACTGAAAAAGTTATTTCTAACGTCCCTGCGGCTCATTTGGGTACTCAGTTTCCACCTGTGTCTCCTTGTTTGCGTACCACCCGTGCTAAACAGTTTATTTACCCTGTCAATTCCTCTGAGAATTTTGTAGGTAGTAATCATGTCTCCCCTTATTCTTTTGTCTTTTAGTGTCGTGAGGTACATTCCTGAAGGCTGTTCTGATGTTAGCCAGCCTTGCATACACCGCAGATGTTATTCTTTTTATGTGGGCTTCAGGAGACAGGTTTGGTGTGATATCAACTCCTAGATCTTTCTCACTGTCCGTTTCGTGAAGGACTTCATCTCCCATTCTGTATCCTGTGTCTGGCCTTCTGTTTCCACCACCTAGTTACATTACCTTACATTTACTCGGGTTGAACTTTAGTAGCCATTTGTTGGACCATTCCTTCATTTTGTCTAGGTCATCTTGTAGCCTCATGCTATCTTCCTCCGTCTTAATCCTCCTCGTAATTTTGGCATCATCAACAAACATTGAGAAGAACGAGTCTATTCCCTCTGGGAGATCATTTATATATATATATATATATATATATATATATATATATATATATATATATATATATATATATATATATATATATATATATATATATATATATATATATATATATATCAGAAACATATAGATCATTTACATATATCAGAAACAGTATAAGTACAAGGACTGAACCCTGCGGGACTCCACTGGTGATGCCTCGCCAATCTGAGGCCTCACCCCTCACAGTGACTCGCTGTCTTCTGTTACTTAGGTACTCCCTTATCCAATGGAGTACCTTCCCTTTCACTCCAGCCTACATATCCAGCTTTCGCACTAGTCTCTGGTGTGGTACTGTGTCAAAGGCTTTCTGGTAATCCAAAAATATGCAGTCTGCCCACCCCTCTCTTTCTTGCCTGATTTGTGTTGCCTGGTCGTAGAGCTCAATTAATCCTGTGAGGCAGGACTTGCCATCCCTGAAAGTAAAGCCCTCCCTGTACTCACCTAGTTGTCCTTGTGGGGGTTGAGCTTCGGCTCTTTGGTCCCGCCTCTGAACCGTCAATCAACAGGTGTACAGGTTCCAGGTGTTCCCTGTGCTTGTGTGTGTGTGTGTGTGCTTGCGTGTGCGTGAACACCTGACGTCTAACCCCCAAGAACAAGTATCCCGGATGTAGCCTCGGGGTTCCCGGATGTAGTATATGCCTTTTTAAGGCAGTCATCAACACTGCTCAGGACGAGGTTTACTGTGGCCGACGGTAACCTGGGTCAACAGGCCGCCATTACCTCATCTCTCACCACGGCCACGCACAGGTAGAAAGAGGCACAGAAAAGTCCAGAGACGCACGTTCGAGCCCTTTGCACTGCACCGAGATTTTTTTTTACCTCGTTGGTAAGATAGCGGCTTTTGTGGAGATGACTTTCTTGGAGACATCATTAAGGTGAGGTGATGCGCGCCCTTCCGGGTCTGCCATTTGCGTTGAAACGTCATCTAGACGTTATTTCCGGTGGGTCCAATGTGATTGGCGTTGGTTTGACGTTATATAAACGTTGAAGTGACGTCGGTTGTAATTATTGTGCCTACTGGCTTGTTGGAACTTTTAAGAATTTGGAATTTGGTATTGACGGTGTATACTGTACTGCGGACGTACGATTCCTTCCCGAGTTTCGGATAAAGAACTATATATATATATATATATATATATATATATATATATATATATATATATATATATATATATATATATATATATATATATATATATATATATATATATATATATATATATATATGTTGAAACATACACAAACTCAGGAAAAATCCTCTTAATGACATCATCAAGTTCTTCAATAGCAGTTTGAGGAAGTTGTTAAGTAAACATAAAGATCTTCTTAATCAATTTACTACTTCATCACCTTCATTACCATATCTATATGGACTTGTCAAGACGCATAAACCTAACAATCCTATGAGGCCTATCATCAGTTCTGTAGGAACCATTTCTTACAAGCTCTCTAGCCTATCATCAGTTCTGTGGGATCCATTTCTTACAAGCTTTCTAGCCTATCATCAGTTCTGTGGGATCCATTTCTTACAAGCTTTCTAGCCTATCATCAGTTCTGTGGGATCCATTTCTTACAAGCTTTCTAGCCTATCATCAGTTCTGTGGGATCCATTTCTTACAAGCTTTCTAGCCTATCATCAGTTCTGTGGGATCCATTTCTTACAAGCTTTCTAGCCTATCATCAGTTCTGTGGGATCCATTTCTTACAAGCTTTCTAGCCTATCATCAGTTCTGTAGGAACCATTTCTTACAAGCTGTCTAGCCTATCATCAGTTCTGTGGGATCCATTTCTTACAAGCTTTCTAGCCTATCATCAGTTCTGTAGGAACCATTTCTTACAAGCTGTCTAGCCTATCATCAGTTCTGTGGGATCCATTTCTTACAAGCTGTCTAGCCTATCATCAGTTCTGCGGGAACCATTTCTTACAAGCTGTCCAAATGGCTTACCAAAATCTTGTCTCCATTGTTAGGAACTATTTCCTCTTCTCATTTGACAAATTCTCTTGAATTAGTTAACAAATTGAATAGTGTTCCTGTCACCCTTGATGTCAAGTTAATCAGTTTTGACGTTTGTTTCTTGTTTACAAAGGTACCGGTTGATGATTGTTCCTTGTTTACAAAGGTACCGGTTGATGATTGTTCCTTGTTTACAAAGGTACCGGTTGATGATTGTTCCTTGTTTACAAAGGTACCGGTTGATGATTGTTCCTTGTTTACAAAGGTACCGGTTGATGATTGTTCCTTGTTTACAAAGGTACCGGTTGATGATTGTTCCTTGTTTACAAAGGTACCGGTTGATGATTGTTCCTTGTTTACAAAGGTACCGGTTGATGATTGTTCCTTGTTTACAAAGGTACCGGTTGATGATTGTTCCTTGTTTACAAAGGTACCGGTTGATGATTGTTCCTTGTTTACAAAGGTACCGGTTGATGATTGTTCCTTGTTTACAAATGTACCGGTTGATGATTGTTCCTTGTTTACAAAGGTACCGGTTGATGATGTTCTCGATTATCTTGCTCGTGAACTAATGAGCCATGTTTTAACTCTTTCTGCTGATATTGTTGTCAATCTTGTTAAGTTGTGCATTAAAGAATGTAAATTTACCTTTAATAAAGAGTATTATTTACAGACTATTGGAATGGCAATGGGGAATCCTTTATCGCCATTGCTTTCATACTTGTACATGGAATTCTTCGAAAAGAATTTTTTTTCAAAAATTATCCCTGGAATCATTCCATGGTTTAGATATGTTGATGATATTTTGTGTATATGGCCTACAGATGTAAACACAGTCGACTTTGTAGCTAAACTTAACGATCAAGTCACCTCTATAAAATTTACAAAGGAAACTGAAATTGTTATATATTTGCCATTCTTAAATATACTTCTTCATAGGGAAGATTTTTCACTAAAGTTTAGTGTCTACAGAAAACCTACGAATAATTTATCTTATGTTCAATATTTTTCATGGCATAGATTCTAAGTGAAAAAAAAATCCTCAATGTATCTAAGAGCTCTTCGGGCTGTTAGTGCAGAATTCTAAGATGAAGAGTTTAAGAATATTGATTCTATTCGTCTCAAGCTTCGTTATCCATTGAGTTTTTTGGAAGTTTACCGTAGCAAAGCACGTCGTACATATTATAATAATTATGTGCAGTGAAAAAATTCGCCCAAGAATGTGTTATGTTTACCATATTTCTCTGGGCTTGAAAATATAGTCAAGGCCTTGAAACTTTTTGATATACATGTATTATTTAGCTACGAAAATACTGTTGGTAGGCTATTAGTTAGAAACAGCCCTCGTAGTTATAATTGTGTCATTTATAAAATACCTTGTAAAGACTGTAATAAGTTGTATGTTGGGCAAACATCTAAAGATTTGAAATGTAGAATTTCGCAACATAAATACTCTGTAAGACATGACCAATTGTCTAATGCTTTATTTGTTTATTTGTCATAAAATTCTCACCAAATTGATTAGGAGATGGCTTCTTCAATGACGATATGTAAAACCACTTTCAATAGGAACATAATTGAATCTGATTTAATACAAATTACAAAATTATGTAATTTGAACATTAGCAGTGGTTTATATAATTTAGATCCATTTATGATTAATAAGTTAAAGGGCGATTTGTGTAGGATCATTGATACACATTTGTCTCACTAATTCATTGTTAATATTCTCTATCTTATGCTATTATTATCCTATTATGCTATTATATTATGGGCCTATTCGCCCATAGGATGCAGCTTCTATTCAAACCCACCCAATCCCAGTCATACTTTTCATCATTGTGCCTCACTTTACTTCACCTCTCTCCTGCCAATTTATGTCCAAAACTATGTACTTGTAACTCACCCTTCTGAAGATGTATTAATAAATACAGAAGTACTTAAGGAAATTCCTGTTTCAATTCTTCCTCCATGGTCTGACACACATTTTTCATCACGTGTTAATTTTCGTGATTTACACACACACACACACACACACACACACACACACACACACACACACACACACACACACACACACACACACACACACACACACACACACACACACACACACACACACACACACACACACATATATATATATATATATATATATATATATATATATATATATATATATATATATATATATATATATATATATATATATATATATATATAACTGAAAACTCACACCCCAGATCCAGTTCAGGACCCAGTTGTGTATAGTCCTGGGAACCATTCAGGCTTGTTTGCATATATATATATATATATATATATATATATATATATATATATATATATATATATATATATATATATATATATATATATATATATATATATATATATGTCGTACCTAGTAGCCAGAACGCACTTCTCAGCCTACTATGCAAGGCCCAATTTGCCTAATAAGCCAAGTTTTCATGAATTAATTATTTTTCGACAACCTAACCTACCTAACCTAACCTAACCTAACTTTTTCGGCTACCTAACCTAGGTAGTATCTAAGTACCTAAGTATCAACCCTACCTAACCTAGGTTAGGTAGGGTTGGTTAGGTTCGGTCATATATCTACGTTAATTTTAACTCCAATAAAAAAAAATTGACCTCATACATAATTAAATGGGTAGCTTTATCATTTCATAAGATAAAAATTAGAGAAAATATATTAATTCATGAAAACTTGGCTTATTAGGCAAATCGGGCCTTGCATAGTAGTCTGAGAAGTGCGTTCTGGCTACTAGGTACGACATATATATATATATATATATATATATATATATATATATATATATATATATATATATATTCGTATATTTTGGTAGCAGTCTTTCTTGTAAACATATGTTGTTGAATATGACCGAAAGGGTAAGATTAATGATTCTAACACGAATCTTCTCAATATTTCTTATGTATTTCTTCACTGTCGAGGGTAATTCAAAAATTAACTCTCCAAAGTTTATTTTCACACTATATTAATGGTCTGACGCCTAGGGAAGCGTTTCACAATGGACTCCTTACATTTTCAAAGACAAATTTTCCATACTCTGTCAATGCTTATATTAGCTTGCGGTGAGGTGATACAGGACATGATTGAGATGAACCAGTGGATCAATGGCACAATGGGTATAATAGGCCATTGTGTGTTCTATCATCTTGTTTCTATGTTGGTTCGGGGTCTTGAAGTGGGTAGAATGTAGGTATGTGTTAATTGGCTGTTGATCGCAGGTTTTGACTTTGATGTGTAGTGCCTCGCTGATGTCTCCTGTTGTCATTGTACGTGTCGATAATTTCTGTGTTGCTTGTTAAGATGTCTCTGGTGATGGTCTGGTTGTGAGAGGAGATTATATGTTCCTTGATGGAGCCCAGTTGCTTGTGCATTGTTAATCGCCTAGAAAGAGACGTTGTTGTCTTGTCATATATCTACCTGCAAATTATGTATCCCCTCCAAACACCTGGTGTGGACCAGGACGCAACACAACCCTGACCTTCTGAAGGGTCACCTCAGGTCGCCAGGTGTGTAAAGGGACGTACGTCTCCCGGATCCGACTGACCAATCCCGGTCCGGAGCCGAAAATCAACAATACGAACGACGCCTGGGTGGAGGGGGGACTCGGCCAGTAAACATCGGTGTGCCTTATCCACCAACAAACTCATATTTTCCATCGCTCGTCGAGAGACAAGCTTGGGGAATTCAAGAAGATATGTCCCTGACGCACGCCGCGCAGCAAGCTACCTCTACCAAGGCATCCGGGTGTTACAGGAGAAAAATACATAAATTTGTATCCTGCAGAATTCAGGTACCGGACGAACCGGAGTTGACCAAAACAAAACAACAAAAATGTCTGCAATTTGATCTTCGGTTTTACGATATTTTGAGAGAAACAGAGGTTTATGGGACACGGGTCGTTAACCGAATCGTGTGGCGTAATGCACCGAGGATAGCCACTGGCTTGTTGACGGCTAGTCTGAGTTTAGTTTAGCGAGTATATGACTTCGTCATACCCACCCAGCGAGTGGGGATAGGCTTGGTTTACTTAATGGATTCCCATTTTCCTTAAGCTCCAAGATTGACATTTACCGGGGACCTATTTAAATTAAATTTTCACTTGCCTATCATGCATCCCGAACCCATCCAGTGGACGGCACTACGCCCCACAGCAATCCAGTGGACGGCTGTGGATAGGTAACACTGGACCGTATCCACACCTCCAAGAGGTTGTTAAACACATGGAGCAGAACTGAGAGAAAGTTAAGAAACGACACAAAAAAGTACACAACCCCATGACAATGGTATAGAAATATTGGAACATTCTCCGTTCTCATTCATATTCTGTAAGTCTTTTAAAATAGAAAGCTAGTTCTAAGCCGAAGAGTCTTTTAAAGGCGGGATCATACAAATTAGGGGTAAAAAATGAGTGAAACAGAGGTCGCGGGGTGGCAGTTTGCTTGGTAGAGTAACGGCCTTGCTTCCTGAAGGGTCTGAGTTCGATCCCCCAGTGGTGCAAGTAGTTGGGCAGCGTTCCTTTACTCCGTTTACATATCCCAGCTCCTTGTCCTCATATCCCAGCTCCTTGTCCTCATATCCCAGCTCCTTGTCCTCATATCCCAGCTCCTTGTCCTCATATCCCAGCTCCTTGTCCTCATATCCCAGCTCTTGGTCCTCATATTCCCGCTCATTGTCCTCATATCTCAGCTCCTTGTCCTCATATCCCAGCGCTTTATCCTCGTATCCCAGATCCTTGTCCTCATATCCCAGCTCCTTGTCCTCATATCCCAGCTCCTTGTCCTCATATCCCAGCTCTTGGTCCTCATATTCCAGCTCATTGTCCTCATATCCCGGCTCCTTGTCCTCATATCCCAGCTCCTTGTCCTCATATCCCAGCTCCTTGTCCTCATATCCTACCTCCTTGTCCTCATACCCCAGCTCCTTGTCCTCATATCCCAGCTCCTTCTCCTCATACCCCAGCTCCTTGTCCTCACATCCCAGCTCCTTGTCCTCATACCCCAACTCCTTGTCCTCATACCCCAACTCCTTGGCCTCGTACCCCAGCTTCTTGTCCCCATATCCCAGCTTCTTGTCCCCATATCCCAGCTCCTTGTCCTCATATCCCAGCTTCTTGTCCTCATATCCCAGCTCCTTGTCCTCATACCCCAGCTCCTTGTCCTCATACCCCAGCTTCTTGTCCTCATACCCCAGCTCCTTGTCCTCATACCCCTCCTTGGCCTCGTAGCTTCTTGTCCCCATATCCCAGCTTCTTGTCCTCATATCCCAGCTCCTTGTCCTCGTACCCCAGCTTCTTGTTCCCATATCCCAGCTCCTTGTCCTCATATCCCAGCTCTTTGTCCTCACATCCCAGCTCCTTGTCCTCATATCCCAGCTCCTTGTCCTCATATCCCAGCTCCTTGGCCTCGTACCCCAGCTTCTTGTCCCCATATCCCAGCTCATTGTCCTCATACCCCAGCTCCTTGGCCTCGTACCCCAGCTTCTTGTCCCCATATCCCAGCTTCTTGTCCCCATATCCCAGCTCCTTGTCCTCATATCCCAGCTCCATGTCCTCACATCCCAGCTCCTTGTCCTCACATCCCAGCTCCTTGTCCTCAAATCCCAGCTTCTTGTCCTCATATCCCAGCTCCATGTCCTCACATCCCAGCTCCTTGTCCTCACATCCCAGCTCCTTGTCCTCACATCCCAGCCCCTTGTCCTCATATCCCAGCTCCTTGTCCTCACATCCCAGCCCCTTGTCCTCATATCCCTTCTAAGCGCCGTCCAGTCATTCCGTTAGAGATCTCTCTCCTCATAAAGGCCATGTCATCTTCAGTGAGTAAAATAAATTTTGATAAACGTCCCTAAAAAAAAAATTATGAAAAAAATTCTCACCATGAGAAAATTATGAATTATGGGATTTATTTCAAAATTTGTCACTTACCAAGAGGTTGCTCCTTATGTGGGTTACATTGTGGCTTGTTGAGGTTGGTTCTGTCTCCCCTTGTGTGGGTTACATTGTGGCTTGTTGAGGTTGGTTCTGTCTCCCCTTGTGTGGGTTACATTGTGGCTTGTTGAGGTTGGTTCTGTCTCCCCTTGTGTGGGTTACATTGTGGCTTGTTGAGGTTGGTTCTGTCTCCCCTTGTGTGGGTTACATTGTGGCTTGTTGAGGTTGATTCTGTCTCCCCTTGTGTGGGTTACATTGTGGCTTGTTGAGGTTGGTTCTGTCTCCCCTCGTGTGGGTTACATTGTGGCTTGTTGAGGTTGATTCTGTCTCCCCTTGTGTGGGTTACATTGTGGCTTGTTGAGGTTGGTTCTGTCTCCCCTTATGTGGGTTACATTGTGGCTTGTTGAGGTTCAAGCCGTCCCTCCTTGTGTGTGTGTTACATGTGACCTTTTAAAAAAGTAGTGTGGATTAATATTCTCCAACTTGCAAGCTAATCCCAAAGAACTTGCTCTGCTGGCGGGCTTAAATAACAGAAGAACATATCCGTGAGGGAAATGATGTGGTTCTAACAATTTCATATACATAGCAAGACTGGTTCTGAAAATATACACGAGTATGTCTTCAGTATACACCGCTGAATCATACGTTCCGGGCGTCAAAATACTCAAATGTATACATACAGGAACGTCATGTCAATGTCCGTTCTCCTGCTTCCCCCTGCAGGGGTAACAACAGTAGAATGGAGTTAATGAGTTTTTCTGTGAGTTGGTGTAAATGAGGGTTTGTGAGGCAGGTGTAAATGAGGGTTTGTGAGGCAGGTGTAAATGAGGGTTTGTGAGGCAGGTGTAAATGAGGGTTTGTGAGGCAGGTGTAAATGAGGGTTTGTGAGGCAGGTGTAAATGAGGGTTTGTGAGGCAGGTGTAAATGAGGGTTTGTGAGGCAGGTGTAAATGAGGGTTGTGAGGCAGGTGTAAATGAGGGTTTGTGAGGCAGGTGTAAATGAGGGTTGTGAGGCAGGTGTAAATGAGGGTTTGTGAGGCAGGTGTAAATGAGGGTTTGTGAGGCAGGTGTAAATGAGGGTTTGTGAGGCAGGTGTAAATGAGGGTTTGTGAGGCAGGTGTAAAATGAGTTAATGAGGTGGGGAAGACACACCTGGTAGCTCACTCGTAAACGAGTCTCGTAGTTGACGAGGAGGATGGTTCGTACTGCACTTCACACTCCCCCTCCATCCCTATCCCCCCCAGCCATCCACCTGGGGGCACCTACCTATCCCCCCCAACCATCCACCAGGGGCCACCTACCAATCCCCCCCAGCCATCCACCTGGGGCCACCTACCTATCCCACCCAGCCATCCACCTGGGGCCACCTACCTATCCCCCCAACCATCCACCTGGGGGCACCTACCTATCCCCCCAACCATCCACCTGGGGCCACCTACCTATCCCCCCCAGCCATCCACCTGGGGGCACCTACCTATCCCCCCCAGCCATCCACCTGGGGGCACCTACCTATCCCCCCCAACCATCCACCTGGGGCCACCTACCTATCCCCCCAACCATCCACCTGGGGGCACCTACCTATCCCCCCCAACCATCCACCTGGGGCCACCTACCTATCCCCCCCAGCCATCCACCTGGGGGCACCTACCTATCCCCCCCAGCCATCCACCTGGGGGCACCTACCTATCCCCCCAACCATCCACCTGGGGGCACCTACCTATCCCCCCAACTATCCACCTGGGGCCACCTACCTATCCCCCCCAACCATCCACCTGGGGGCACCTACCTATCCCCCCCAACCATCCACCTGGGGCCACCTACCTATCCCCCCAACCATCCACCTGGGGGCACCTACCTATCCCCCCAACCATCCACCTGGGCGCACCTACCTATCCCCCCAACCATCCACCTGGGGGCACCTACCTATCCCCCCCAACCATCCACCTGGGGCACCTACCTATCCCCCCCAACCATCCACCTGGGGGCACCTACCTATCCCCCCAACCATCCACCTGGGGGCACCTACCTATCCCCCCAACTATCCACCTGGGGGCACCTACCTATCCCTCCAACCATCCACCTGGGGGCACCTACCTATCCCTCCAACCATCCACCTGGGGGCACCTACCTATTCCCCCCAACCATCCACCTGGGGGCACCTACCTATCCCCCCAACTATCCACCTGGGGGCACCTACCTATCCCCCCAACCATCCACCTGGGGCCACCTACCTATCCCCCCAACCATCCACCTGGGGCCACCTACCTATCCCCCTCAGCCATCCACCTGGGGCCACCTACCTATCCCCCCAGCCATCCACCTGGGGCCACCTACCTATCCCCCAGCCATCCACCTGGGGGCACCTACCTATCCCCCCCAGCCATCCACCTGGGGCCACCTACCTATCCCCCTCAGCCATCCACCTGGGGCCACCTACCTATCCCCCTCAGCCATCCACCTGGGGGCACCTACCAATCCCCCCAGCCATCCACCTGGGGGCACCTACCTATCCCCCCCAGCCATCCACCTGGGGGCACCTACCTATCCCCCCCAACCATCCACCTGGGGGCACCTACCTATCCCCCCAGCCATCCACCTGGGGGCACCAACCTATCCCCCCCAGCCATCCACCTGGGGGCACCTACCTATCCCCGCCCACCCCCGCCTAACCATGAAGGATGGGACGGTAATGAGATAATAATTCACCCAACATGAGTGGGAACATTCAACAGGAACTTGGAGGTCCCTATGTGGCTATGTCTGATATGTTGGGTATGTGGCTGTGTCTGATATGTTGGGTATATGGCTGTGTCTGATATGTTGGGAATGTGGCTGTGTCTGATATGTTGGGTATGTGGCTGTGTCTGATATGTTGGGTATGTGGCAGTGTCTGATATGTTGGGTATGTGGCTGTGTCTGATATGTTGGGTATGTGGTTGTGTCTGATATGTTGGGTATGTGGCAGTGTCTGATATGTTGGGTATGTGGCTGTGTCTGATATGTTGGGTATGTGGCTGTGTCTGATATGTTGGGTATGTGGCTGTGTCTGATATGTTGGGTATGTGGCAGTGTCTGATATGTTGGGTATGTGGCAGTGTCTGATATGTTGGGTATGTGGCTATGTCTGATATGTTGGGTATGTGGCAGTGTCTGATATGTTGGGTATGTGACTGTGTCTGATATGTTGGGTATGTGGCTGTGTCTGATATGTTGGGTATGTGGCAGTGTCTGATATGTTGGGTATGTGGCTATGTCTGATATGTTGGGTATGTGGCAGTGTCTGATATGTTGGGTATGTGACTGTGTCTGATATGTTGGGTATGTGGCTGTGTCTGATATGTTGGGTATGTGGCAGTGTCTGATATGTTGGGTATGTGACTGTGTCTGATATGTTGGGTATGTGGCTAGGTGTGATATGTTGGGTATGTGGCAGTGTCTGATATGTTGGGTATGTGACTGTGTCTGATATGTTGGGTATGTGGTTGTGTCTGATATGTTGGGTATGTGGCAGTGTCTGATATGTTGGGTATGTGGCAGTGTCTGATATGTTGGGTATGTGGCTGTGTCTGATATGTTGGGTATGTGGCAGTGTCTGATATGTTGGGTATGTGGCTATGTCTGAAATGTTGGGTATGTGGCAGTGTCTGATATGTTGGGTATGTGGCTGTGTCTGATATGTTGGGTATGTGGCAGTGTCTGATATGTTGGGTATGTGGCTGTGTCTGATATGTTGGGTATGTGGCAGTGTCTGATATGTTGGGTGTGTGGCAGTGTCTGATATGTTGGGTATGTGGCTGTGTCTGATATGTTGGGTATGTGGCTATGTCTGATATGTTGGGTATGTGGCAGTGTCTGATATGTTGGGTATGTGGCTGTGTCTGATATGTTGGGTATGTGGCTGTGTCTGATATGTTGGGTATGTGGCTGTGTCTGATATGTTGGGTATGTGGCTGTGTCTGATATGTTGGGTATGTGGCTGTGTCTAATATGTTGGGTATGTGGCTGTGTCTGATATGTTGGGTATGTGGCTATGTCTGAAATGTTGGGTATGTGGCAGTATCTGATATGTTGGGTATGTGGCTGTGTCTGATATGTTGGGTATGTGGCTGTGTCTAATATGTTGGGTATGTGGCTGTGTCTAATAAGTTGGGTATGTGGCTGTATCTAATATGTTGGGTATGTGGCTGTGTCTGATATGTGGCTGTGTCTAATATGTTGGGTATGTGGCTGTGTCTGATATGTTGGGTATGTGACTGTGTCTGATATGTTGGGTATGTGGCTGTGTCTAATATATTGGGTATGTGGCTGTGTCTGATAGTTTGGGTATGTGGTTGTCCGATATGTTGGGTATGTGGCTATGTTGGGTATGTGGCAGTGTCTGATATGTTGGGTATGTGGCTGTGTCTGATATGTTGGGTATGTGGCTGTGTCTGATATGTTGGGTATGTAGCTGTGTCTGATATGTTGAGTATGTGGCTGTCTAATATGTTGGGTATGTGGCTGTGTCTGATATGTTGGGTAAGTGACTGTGTCTGATATGTTGGGTATGTGGCTGTGTCTGATATGTTGGGTATGTGGCTGTGTCTGATATGTTGGGTATGTGGCTGTGTCTGATATGTTGGGTATGTAGCTGTGTCTGATATGTTGAGTATGTGGGTGTCTAATATGTTGGGTATGTGGCTGTGTCTGATATGTTGGGTATGTGACTGTGTCTGATTGGGTATGTGGCTGTCTTTTTCTCATTCTGGTTGTCTGTGACTGTCAGAGAAACTATTTGTTCTATCGTTCTCTCTCATATAAAAATAACAGTTTCCCCTTGGCGTGCACGACGTTCATCGGTGAGATGAGACTATCAGCGTGATATATTGAACAAAATATATAATAATTTCCCCTGAACATTTCCCAAAGTTGTGGGAGAATTATGCTACTATGAGCAAAATATGATTAGAACATTTTAAAATTTTCCTGAGATCAGTGCAGAGTTTTTATATATATTTTTTTACATTTGTGTATATGATATATTTAGCCAGGCATAACTGGCCGGCGGTGGGATAATGAGCCGTGGGGGTGAGTATGAGACTATGGCACGTCGCTCTCTCTTGAATTCTGGCAACTCTTGCCAGCTCATGTCAGTCTTGCCGCTTTGCAAAGTTGGGTGAGGCTAGCCCCAAGCATCAGGCATTCAACTTTGGACAAACTGATAGAGATATATTATCTCTTATGCATACTCCCCTCACCATCCTCTTGTCCTCATTCCAATCTCAAATCTGTCCCACGCGGGTAAACGGTGGGAGTGACTCCAAACTCTACGGAAAACTCACCCGCAATTTCGTTTTTGGTGAAAACCGCACAACGGGGTTGGTTTAGAGGCTGATATTACTGACAGTACTTATAACTTAGGCCGACCCCCGAGCAGCCTATGTTCGCCCCATACCACAGACCATTACACCTGCAAAGTTGGGGCGAGAAGCCAGCCCCCGTCCCTTGCTCAGAGTAAACACCAAAAGGACAGAGACAGAAACACAGATAAGGAAGAGATAAGAGAAAGGTGAGAGAGGGAGAGAGAAATCATATTATATATATATATATATATATATATATATATATATATATATATATATATATATATATATATATATATATATATATATATATTATATATATATATATATATATATTTTGTGAACAGGATGCAGAATATAAATGATTAAAACTTTTCAATGGTGTTTAGTACTGTGAGTTCAGGACGAAACTGGTTTTTAAACGGGGATGGTATACACACACACACACAACACACGCACACACACATACACACACACACACACACACACACATACACAACACACGCACACACAACACACACACATACACACACAACACACACATACACAGTACACACACACACACAACACACACACACACACACACACACACACACAAGCAAATGTCAATGGAAGGAGGCAAATGTCGTACCGATTTTCAAAAAAGGTGATAGGGAGGAGGCACTTAACTACAGACCCGTATCACTGACAAGCATCCCCTGCAAAATACTTGAAAGAATAATTAGGCTAAGACTTGTTGAGCACCTGGAGAGCATTGGGTTTGTAAACAAGCACCAACATGGGTTCTGGACAGGGAAATCATGCCTAACAAACCTTTTAGAATTCTATGATAAAGTAACAAGGATAAGGCAGGACAGAGAAGGCTGGGCAGACTGCATATTTCTTGACTGCCAAAGGCCTTTGATACGGCACCGCACATGAGACTGCTATACAAACTTGAGAGGCAGGCAGGAGTAAGCGGAAAGGCCCTAGTATGGGTGAAGAACTACCTAACAGGAAGGAGCCAGAGGGTAATGGTAAGGGGCGAGAAGTCGGACTGGCGAACAGTAACAAGTGGAGTACCTCAAGGATCGGTGCTGGGACCAATCCTCTTTCTAATTTACGTAAATGATATGTTTACAGGAGTGGAATCATACATGTCAATGTTTGCGGATGACGCAAAATTAATGAGAAGAGTTGTGACAGACGAGGATTGTAGGATCCTCCAAGAGGACTTAAACAGGCTGCAGAGATGGTCAGGGAAATGGCTACTGGAGTTTAACACCAGTAAATGTAAAGTATGGAAATAGGATCAGGTGACAGGAGACCAAAGGGACAGTACACAATGAAGGGGAACAGCCTACCTGTAACGATTCGAGAAAGAGACCTGGGAGTGGATGTGACACCTAATCTAACTCCTGAGGCACATATAAATAGGATAACGACAGCAGCGTACTCTACACTGGCGAAAATTAGAACTTCATTCAGAAACCTAAATGAGGAGGCTTTTAGGGCGCTTTACACTGCCTACGTGAGACCCGTCTTAGAGTATGCCGCGCCATCATGGAGCCCCCACCTGAAGAAACACATAAAGAAACTGGAGAAGGTTCAGAGGTTTGCGACGAGGCTTGTCCCAGAGTTACGAGGGATGGGATATGAAGAGCGGCTGAAGGAACTGAACCTTACGACACTAGAGAAAAGAAGGGAGAGAGGAGATATGATAGGGACATATAAAATACTCAGGGAATTGACAAAGTGGAAATAGATGAAATGTTCACACGTAATAATAACAGAACGAGGGGACATGGGTGGAAACTGGAAACTCAGATGAGTCACAGAGATGTTAGGAAGTTTTCTTTTAGCGTGAGAGTAGTAGAAAAATGGAATGCACTTGGGGAACAGGTTGTGGAAGCAAATACTATTCATACTTTTAAAACTAGCTATGATAGGGAAATGGGACAGGAGTCATTGCTGTAAACAACCGATAGCTAGAAAGGCGGGATCCAAGAGTCAATGCTCGATCCTGCAAGCACAAATAGGTGAGTACACACACACACACACACACACACACACACACACACACACACACACACACACACACACACACACACACACACACACACACACACACACACACACACACAAGCAAATGTAATGTAATGAAGATAGGGGTAGGAAGCAGGAGACCAGATACAAGGTATCACTTGGGAGATGAAATACTTCAAGAGTCCGAGAGAGAGAAAGACCTGGGGGTTGATATCACGCCAGACCTGTCCCCTGATGCTCACATCAAGAGGATAACATCAGCAGCATATGCCAGGTTGGCTAACATAAGAACGGCCTTTAGAAACTTGTGTAAGGAATCTTTCAGAACATTATATACCACATATGTCAGACCAATCCTGGAGTATGCGGCACCAGCATGGAGTCCATATCTAGTCAAGCATAAGACTAAAATGGAAAAGGTTCAAAGGTTTGCCACCAGACTAGTACCCGAGCTTAGAGGTATGAGCTACGAGGAGAGACTACGGGAATTAAACCTCACTTCGTTGGAAGACAGAAGAGTTAGGGGGGACATGATCACCACATTCAAGATCCTCAAGGGAATCGACAGGGTTGATAAAGACAGGCTGTTTAACACAAGGGGCACACGCACTAGGGAACGCAGGTGGAAACTGAGTGCCCAAATGAGACACAGAGATATTAGAAAGAACTTCTTTAGTGTCAGAGTGGTTGACAAATAGAATGCATTAGGAAGTGATGTGGTGGAGGCTGACTCCATACACAGTTTCAAGTATAGATATGATAGAGCCCAATAGGCTCAGGAACCTGCACACCTGTTGATTGACAGTTGAGAAGCGGGACCAAAGAGCCAGAGCTCAACCCCCCGCAAGCACAAATAGGTGAGTACACACACACACACACACACACACACACACACACACACACACACACACACACACACACACACACACACACACACACACCACACACACACACACACACACACACACACACACACACACACACACACACACACACACACACACACACACACACACACACACACACACACACACACACACACACACACACACACACACACACACACACACACACACACACACACACACACACACACACACACACACACACACACACACACACACACACACACACTATTCCAAATTTAAACAAAATAAAGATGACGTAATGGCGCGAGCGGTACACAGCTGCCATTGGTTACGTGACGTCACAGCTGCCTTCAGCATCGTGACGTCACCATTTCTTTCCCCGCCTCCCGGCCACGTGAGGTCACAACTGCCCCTGAACACGTGATGTCAAAGCTGTCCCGGGACGCGTGGACATCACAGTATTTCAGACCCAATCAGCATAAAAGGCCTGGCTGACGTCACACTACCTCAGAACCATTGGTGATCAAGACCAACGTGACGTCACGTTTCCTCAGAACCAATTGTGATCGAGAGCAACGTGACGTCACGTATCCTCAGAACCAATTGTGATCGAGAGCAACGTGACGTCACATTTCCTCAGAACCAATTGTTATCGAGAGCACTGTGACGTCACATTTCCTCAGAACCAATTGTTATCGAGAGCACTGTGACGTCACGTTTCCTCAGAACCAATTGTGATCGAGAGCAACGTGACGTCACACTTCCTCAGAACCAATTGTGATCGAGAGCAACGTGACGTCACATTTCCTCAGAACCAATTGTGATCGAGAGCATCGTGACGTCACATTTCCTCAGAACCAATTGTGATCGAGAGCATCGTGACGTCACACTTCCTCAGAACCAATTGTGATCGAGAGCAACGTGACGTCACATTTCCTCAGAACCAATGATAATCAAGAGCAACGTGACGGATATATAATACATATATGAAGAGGAATATGTTTAAGAAGGGGTGATATACTCCATATATCAGAGTATGTATAGTGGCTGCTGTGTGTATAGTGGCTACTGTGTGTATAGTGGCTACTGTGTGTATAGGTGTGTGTATAGTGGCTGTGTGTATAGTGGCTGTGTGTATAGTGGCTGCTGTGTGTATAGTGGCTACTGTGTCATGGTGGAGTATAGTGGCTACTGTGTCATGGTGGGGTATAGTGGCTACTGTGTCATGGTGGGGTATAGTGGCTACTGTGTCATGGTGGAGTATAGTGGCTACTGTGTCATGGTGGAGTATAGTGGCTACTGTGTCATGGTGGAGTATAGTGGCTACTGTGTCATGGTGGAGTATAGTGGCTACTGTGTCATGGTGGAGTATAGTGGCTACTGTGTGTATAGTGGCTGCTGTGTGTATGGTGGCTACTGTGGCTACTGTGTGTATAGTGGCTACTGTGTGTATAGTGGCTGCTGTGTGTATAGTGGCTACTGTGTGTATAGTGGCTACTGTGTGTATAGTGGCTACTGTGTGTATAGTGGCTACTGTGTGTATAGTGGCTACTGTGTGTATAGTGGCTACTGTGTGTATGGTGGCTACTGTGTGTATAGTGGCTACTGTGTGTATAGTGGCTACTGTGTGTATAGTGGCTACTGTGTGTATAGTGGCTACTGTGTGTATAGTGGCTACTGTGTGTATGGTGGCTACTGTGTGTATAGTGGCTACTGTGTCATGGTGGAGTATAGTGGCTACTGTGTCATGGTGGAGTATAGTGGCTACTGTGTGATAGTGCTACTGTGTGTATGGTGGCTACTGTGTGTATGGTGGCTACTGTGTGTATAGTGGCTACAGTGTGTATAGTGGCTACTGTGTGTATGGTGGCTACTGTGTGTATAGTGGCTACTGTGTGTATAGTGGCTACTGTGTGTATAGTGGCTACTGTGTGTATGGTGGCTACTGTGTGTATGGTGGCTACTGTGTGTATAGTGGCTACTGTGTGTATGGTGGCTACTGTGTGTATAGTGGCTACTGTGTGTATAGTGGCTACTGTGTGTATAGTGGCTACTGTGTGTATAGTGGCTACTGTGTGTATAGTGGCTACTGTGTGTATGGTGGCTACTGTGTGTATAGTGGCTACTGTGTGTATGGTGGCTACTGTGTGTATATTGGCTACTGTGTGTATAGTGGCTACTGTGTGTATAGTGGCTGCAGTGTGTATAGTGGCTACTGTGTCATGGTGGGGTATAGTGGCTACTGTGTGTATAGTGGCTACTGTGTAATGGTGGGGTATAGTGGCTACTGTGTATAGTGGCTGCTGTGTGTATAGTGGCTACTGTGTGTATAGTGGCTACTGTGTGTATAGTGGCTACTGTGTGTATAGTGGCTACTGTGTGTATAGTGGCTACTGTGTGTATAGTGGCTACTGTGTGTATAGTGGCTACTGTGTGTATAGTGGCTACTGTGTGTATAGTGGCTACTGTGTGTATAGTGGCTACTGTGTGTATAGTGGCTACTGTGTGTATAGTGGCTACTGTGTGTATAGTGGCTACTGTGTGTATAGTGGCTACTGTGTGTATAGTGGCTACTGTGTGTATGGTGGCTACTGTGTGTATAGTGTATACACACTCCTCCCCCTCACCCCCCCCCCAGCATACCTCAACTTTCACCCCTGCAGGCGTGGGACATCCTGTTCCACCCCCTCCCCCCCCCCCTTACCTGTGCTGTACACCCACACCATCACCCCGCCCACACCATCACCCCGCCCACACCATCACCCCGCCCACACCATCACCCCGCCCACACCATCACCCCCCCCCCACACCATCACCCCGCCCACACCATCACCCCGCCCTCACCATCACCCCGCCCACACCATCACCCCGCCCACACCATCACCCCGCCCACACCATCACCCCGCCCACACTATCACCCCGCCCACACCATCACCCCGCCCACACCATCACCCCGCCCACACCATCACCCCGCCCACACCATCACCCCGCCCACACCATCACCCCGCCCACACCGTCACCCCGCCCACACCGTCACCCCGCCCACACCATCACCCCGCCCACACCATCACCCCGCCCACACCATCACCCCGCCCCCACCATCACCCCCCCACACCATCACCCCGCCCCCACCATCACCCCCCCCCACACCATCACCCGCCCACACCATCATCCCGCCCACACCATCACCCAGCCCACACCATCACCCCGCCCACACCATCACCCCGCCCACACCATCACCCCGCCCACACCATCAACCCGCCCACACCATCACCCTGCCCACACCATCACCCCGCCCACACCATCACCCCGCCCTCACCATCACCCCGCCCACACCATCACCCCGCCCACACCATCACCCCGCCCACACCATCACCCCGCCCTCACCATCACCCCGCCCACACCGCCACCCCGCCCACACCATCACCCCGCCCACACCATCACCCCGCCCACACCATTACCCCTCCCACACCATCACCCCGCCCACACCATCACCCTGCCCTCACCATCACCCCGCCCACACCATCACCCCGCCCACACCATCACCTCGCCCACACCATCACCCCGCCCACACCATCACCCCGCCCCCACCATCACCCCGCCCACATCATCACCCCGCCCACACCATCACCCAGCCCTCACCATCACCCCGCCCACACCATCACCCCGCCCACACCATCACCCCGCCCTCACCATCACCCCGCCCACACCATCACCCCGCCCACACCATCACCCCGCCCACACCATCACCCCGCCCTCACCATCGCCCCGCCCTCACCATCACCCCTCCCACACCATCACCCCGCCCACACCCTCACCCCGCCCTCACCATCACCCCGCCCACACCATCACCCCGCCCACACCATCACCCCGCCCACACCATCACCCCGCCCTCACAATCACCCTGCCCACACCATCACCCCGCCCACACCATCACCCCGCCCACACCATCACCCCGCCCACACCATCACCCCGCCCTCACCATCACCCCGCCCACACCATCACCCCGCCCACACCATCACCCCGCCCTCACTATCACCACGCCCACACCATCACCCCGCCCACATCATCACCCCGTCCACACCATCACCACGCCCACACCATCACCCCGCCCACACCATCACCCCGCCCTCACCATCACCCCGCCCACACCATCACCTCGCCCTCACCATCACCCCGCCCACACCATCACCCCGCCCACACCATCACCCCGCCCACACCATCACCCCGCCCTCACCATCACCCCGCCCACACCATCACCCCGCCCACACCATCACCCCGCCCTCACCATCACCCCGCCCACACCATCACCTCGCCCTCACCATCACCTCGCCCACACCATCACCCCGCCCTCACCATCACCCCGCCCACACCATCACCTCGCCCTCACAATCACCCCGCCCACACCATCACCCCGCCCACACCATCACCCCGCCCACACCATCACCCCGCCCTCACCATCACCCCGCCCACACCATCACCTCGCCCTCACCATCACCTCGCCCTCACCATCACCCCGCCCACACCATCACCTCGCCCTCACCATCACCTCGCCCACACCATCACCCCGCCCACACCATCACCCCGCCCACACCATCACCCCCGCCCTCACCATCACCCCGCCCACATCATCACCCCGCCCACACCATCACCCCGCCCACACCATCACCCCGCCCACACCATCACCCCGCCCACACCATCACCTCGCCCTCACCATCACCCCGCCCACACCATCACCCCGCCCTCACCATCACCCCGCCCACACCATCACCCCGCCCACACCATCACCCCCCCCCCCCTCACCTTTCTCCACCTGGCCTCTCCTGAACGTTAACTTTCACTTTTCTCTCCTCCCGCGCCTGCCCCTTACCCACTTACTTACCCACTAACTTACCCACTTACTTACCCACTAACTTACCCGCTAACTTACCTACTAACTTACCCGCTAACTTACCTACTAAATTACCTACTAACTTACCCACTAACTTACCCACTAACTTACCGACTAACTTACCCGCTAACTTACCTACTAACTTACCCACTAAGTTACCCACTGACGTGTCCACTAACTTACCCCTTAACCTGCCCACTAACTTACCTGCTAACTTACCCGCTAACTTATCCACTAACTTACCTGCTAACTTACCCGCCAACTTACCCGCCAACTTACCCACTAACTTACCCACTAAGTTACCAGCTAACTTACCCGCTAACTTACCCACTAACTTACCTACTAACTTACCCACTAACTTACCCACTAACTTACCCGGTAACTTACCCACTAACTTACGTACTAACTTACCCACTAACTTACCCACTAACTTACCCGCTAACTTACCTACTAACTTACCCACTAACTTACCCACTTACTTACCCACTAACTTACCCGCTAACTTACCCACTAACTTACCCACTAACTTACCTACTAACTTACCCACTAACTTACCTACTAACTTGCCCAATAACTTACCCACTTACTTACCCACTAACTTACCCACTAACTTACCCACTAACTTACCCACTTACTTACCCACTAACTTACCCACTAACGTACCCACTAACTTACCCACTAACTTACCTACTAACTTACCCACTAACTTACCCACTTACTTACCCGCTAACTTACCCGCTAACTTACCCACTAACTTACCCACTAACTTACTCACTAACTTACCCACTAACTTACCCACTTACTTACCCACTAACTTACCCACTAACTTACCCACTAACTTACCCACTAACTTACCTACTAACTTACCCACTAACTTACCCACTTACTTACCCGCTAACTTACCCGCTAACTTACCCACTAACTTACCCACTAACTTACCCACTAACTTACCCACTAACTTACCCACTTACTTACCCGCTAACTTACCCGCTAACTTACCCACTAACTTACCCACTAACTTACCCAATAACTTACCCACTAACTTACCCACTAACTTACCCACTAACTTACCCACTAACTTACCCACTAACTTACCCGCTAACTTACCCGCTAACTTACCCGCTAACTTACCCACTAACTTACCCACTAACTTACCCACTAACTTACCCGCTAACTTACCCACTAACTTACCCACTTACTTACCCGCTAACTTACCCGCTAACTTACCCACTAACTTACCCACTAACTTACTCACTAACTTACCCACTAACTTACCCACTTACTTACCCACTAACTTACCCACTAACTTACCCACTAACTTACCTACTAACTTACCCACTAACTTACCCACTTACTTACCCGCTAACTTACCCGCTAACTTACCCACTAACTTACCCACTAACTTACCCACTAACTTACCCACTAACTTACCCACTAACTTACCCACTAACTTACCCACTTACTTACCCGCTAACTTACCCGCTAACTTACCCACTAACTTACCCACTAACTTACCCACTAACTTACCCACTAACTTACCCACTAACTTACCCACTAACTTACCCACTAACTTACCCACTAACTTACCCACTAACTTACCCACTAACTTACCCACTAACTTACCCGCTAACTTACCCACTAACTTACCCACTAACTTACCCACTAACTTACCTGCTAACTTACCTACTAACTTACCCACTAACTTACCCGCTAACTTACCCACTAACTTACCCGCTAACTTACCCACTAACCTACCCACTAACTTACCCGCTAACTTACCCACTAACTTACCCACTAACTTACCCGCTAACTTACCCACTAACTTACCCGCTAACTTACCCGCTAACTTGCCCACTAACTTACCCACTAACTTACCCGCTAACTTACCCACTAACTTGCCCACTAACTCACCCACTAACTTACCCACTAACTTACCCACTAACTTACCCACTAACTTACCCGCTAACTTACCCACTAACTTACCCACTAACTTACCCACTAACTTACCCACTAACTTACCCACT
>NC_059588.1:6193180-6200680 GCF_020424385.1 Procambarus clarkii | reverse complement strand
TAATGTGGTCCAGGATGGACCGAAACGTTGTCGTGTCTCCATCTTCTGGTGTGTGGTTTGGTCGTTCAGCAAGATGCAGTCTACCGTCTTCTTATATCACTGGACAGTCTACCATCTACTTAAATCACTGGACAGTCTACCCTCTACTTAAATCACTGGACAGTCTACCCTCTACTTAAATCACTGGACAGTCTACCCTCTACTTAAATCACTGGACAGTCTACCATCTACTTAAATCACTGGACAGTCTACCCTCTACTTAAATCACTGGACAGTCTACCATCTACTTAAATCACTGGACGTAAATCACAAATCACTGGACATAGATAAGAATGGGGGTCTTCTAATGTCAGCCCAAGACTGCTTCACCATTGTCCACACCTGCAGACTCTTCCCCTCTCACATGACTCTACCAATTCAGCGTAACATAGGGACTCTGGTCCAACCTACAGGGAAAAGAGCAGATGTAATTCCAGTCCATAAAAGGACGACTCAGTCCTCAGAAAGCAGCGTCACTCCTTTCAGTTAATGGAACATTTCGTGAGACATTTAATCTCTCGGAAAATTACAGTCATTTTTTTTTTACTATCATTGGCTACTGTGTGGTCGTGAATTTGGTTTCAGGTAAGGTCCTGGGTTCGATCCCAGGCGCCGGCGAGAAACAATGGGCAGAGATTCTTTCACCCTATGCCCCTGTTACCTAGCAGTAAAATAGGTACCTGGGTGTTAGTCAGCTGTCACGGGCTGCTTCCTGGGGGTGGAGACCTGGTCGAGGACCGGGCCGCGGGGACACTAAAAAGCCCCGAAATTATCTATAGATAAAGTCGTTCAGCTGAATGAACTCTTGCTAAACCTCTCCACCAGGTGGCATCAGGCACCGGATGGTTCCTCCATACGTCGTGTGTGCTGCAATGGGCAGTGCAAGGGCCTTGCAGTGCAAGAGCCTTGCAGTGCAAGAGCCTTGCAGTGCAAGAGCCTTGCAGTGCAAGAGCCTTGCAGTGCAAGAGCCTTGCAGTGCAAGAGCCTTGCAGTGCAAGAGCCTTGCAGTGCAAGAGCCTTGCAGTGCAAGAGCCTTACAGTGCAAGAGCCTTGCAGTGCAAGAGCCTTGCAGTGCAAGAGCCTTGCAGTGCAAGAGGGTCGGGCATTCTGGACAGTAAATAAAGCTTCAAGCACCTGATACGTCTGGCACCATTTTACTGCTAACAAGGAACTACCTTCAAGATGGGACTCTAAGAGTAGTCATCAGTGGAGCAGAATCTGGAAATCACCTAATTAGTGTCCTTGTACCGCCTAGCAGGGTGCTTGGCTCCTTGTTGTCCAATATGTCCTTGTACCGCCTAGCAGGGTGCTTGGCTCCTTGTTGTCCAATATGTCCTTGTACCGCCTAGCAGTGTGCTTGGCTCCTTGTTGTCCAATATGTCCTAGTACCGCCTAGCAGGGTGCTTGGCTCCTTGTTGTCCAATATGTCCTTGTACCGCCTAGCAGGGTGCTTGGCTCCTTGTTGTCCAATATGTCCTTGTACCGCCTAGCAGGGTGCTTGGCTCCTTGTTGTCCAATATGTCCTTGTACCGCCTAGCAGGGTGCTTGGCTCCTTGTTGTCCAATATGTCCTTGTACCGCCTAGCAGGGTGCTTGGCTCCTTGTTGTCCAATATGTCCTTGTACCGCCTAGCAGGGTGCTTGGCTCCTTGTTGTCCAATATGTCCTTGTACCGCCTAGCAGGGTGCTTGGCTCCTTGTTGCCCAATATGTACTACAATATTCTACCCTCTGAAGCTCAGACCTATGCTGATGGCTGTATTTCCACGTTTCAGATATGGAAAACAAGAAATACCAACTGCTATGAGGGTCATTAATCACAACTTGCACTAATATCTACCTGGATAAGGCAACGGCAAGTCACAGCTGCAGAAAAAACAGAGGCGATGTTGTTTCAAGAGAGAAGTTGACCAGACCACACACTATAGAAGGTGAAGGGACGTTTCGGTCCGTCACGGACCATTCTCAAGTCGATTGTGAGAATGAATCTCACAATCGACTTGAGAATGGTCCAGGACGGACCGAAACGTCGTTATCCCTTCACCTTTTAGTGTGTGGTCTGGTCAACTTACTTCAGCCACGTTATTGTGACTCCTCGTCTTCAAGAGAGGAGGTTATTACTACAGCGGCAGATCTAGAAATGAGTGACAGAAATCCTAGAGTTGAGTGACGCAATTGACATCTTGGGAATGAAGTTTAACTCTTCAATGACCATGAAAAGTCACGTGCTTAACCTAATAGGCAAGGAAGTCAAGAAATTCACTGCCTTAATGGGAATCTCATAGTTTCTTGACAGCAGCGGTTGCAAAACTTTACGTCAAGCGCAAGTTATCTCCCAACTTGAGTACGCACTGCGCTCCTGGATGACGTGCCCTCCGTCACTTACCAGAATTCTGGACTAGTTGGAGAACCGTACAGGAAGACTTGATCTGTTCTAGATGAACTGGTTTGAAGAACAGACCCGGCAGAGATGTCAGCCACTTACCGTCATGTACATAGCAAATGTTCTCCAGGTTCCCAATCTGGCCCAACGTCGTGGCCCAACCAGAAGTCGGCAGTTACAACACAAGGCGCTCAGCCACCAACACCCTCCACACCATCAGTGACCATTCACCCCCTCGGCTGACCCCCCATCTGGACCACGGTACCCCAACATGGAGACACATTTGAGCTCAACACATGCGTCTAGATGAAACATTTACCACACAGCTCCTGGGTCACCCCCGTCCCCTACTTGGCGGTCATTTAGCATTTCATTATAATGTATTCTAAATGAACACATAATTAACAAACTCATCAAATAAAGGGGAAGGGGGGTCCCAGGGGGCAGGTTTCAGACCAGCGGGTGTAGGATAACAGCTCTTGCTTGCAGTTTCACTAGCGACATTACTAAAACTTACGAAATCCTAGACTTAGTTAAACTGGGTGGGGGGGGGGGCAGGTGGGGGGGGAGGGGGGGGCAGGTAGGGGGGGAGGAGGAGGGGGGGGCAGGTGGGGGGGGGGGACAGCGATGTACTTAACTTTGGGAAGAATTTAAGCACAATGGAGAATGACATCAGCAGGAGGAGGGGTAAGAGGACGAGTGAGGGGGGGTGGGGGTGAGGGAGGGTGAGAATGAGGGGGGGGGGGGAGTTGTGATGGGTTAGGGATGAGAGGGGGGCGTTGGGGGGGGGGGGGGGAAGCCAACCCTAAGGATGACTTCGGACAATATGCCGCACATCCGGGAACTTTCCCCCCTCCCCCCCCCTGCCCCCTTCCATGCAAGATGCAACCCACAACAGTCTCCCCCCCCCCCTTCCCTCCCTTCCCCCTCCTCCTTCTCCAACTCCCGGTTAAATACCAGTTTACCGCTAGGTGAACAGAGGCATCAGATGTAAAAACCCCCCTCACCAATCCACCCCCCCCCCCTAAAGACCAACAACTGACCCGCGACAGAATGCCACCCACAACAGCTCGCAATAACTCACATTCCCACAAGTTACATCATGAACGACACCATTAGAATCCACCACAAGATAATAATCTGAACAAATGAACAAATGTGTTCATGTGTCCACAAGGGCCGTGAAGAGGATTCGAACCCGCGTCCGAGAGCATGCCCAGACGCTGCCTGGGGATGCCTGCCTGGCAAATGTTCCAGCTAAGCAACCTACTAGCAGCCCCCCCCCCCAACTAGAAAACAAACTTTTCATCCTTAAAACCTCTGCAGGGTGACTGGTGTGCTTGTCGGGACGATCATAGGCGACCCAGGGTCGGCCCCATTGCCCCCCTATTGTATGGGCTCACCTTCCATAACGACCCCCCTCCATTACGTCAGTGAAGATAAAATGGTATACGAGTATACCCAATTTGGTATACGTATACATATGTATATTTTTATAGCAAAATACACATCAAATTCTCGGCTGGATTTCAACATGAACATAAGAGGTATAGAGGCAGGTGTAGAAACAGGTGTAGAGGCAGATATAGAAACAGATGTAGAGGCAGGTGTGTACACCCCTCCCCCCCCCTTACCATGTACACCCAGTTCACAATCCCATGAATGATTGCTCCCACAGTATCAGAGAATCACGGACGTGAGACACTGAGGGCTTCCCGCAGTGATTAGCAAACTGGTTTACCGACCCCAGGGATCCGGGGTAGTTTACCATGATGCCAGCTATAGGGATCCGGCTTGGTTTACCTGGAGGAAGACTCTATATGTATCCGGCTTGGTTTACCCGGAGGAAGACTCTATATGTATCCGGCTAGGTTTACCTGGAGGAAGACTATGTATCCGGCTTGGTTTACCTGGAGGAAGACTCTATATCCGGCTAGGTTTACCTGGAGGAAGACTATGTATCCGGCTAGGTTTACCCGGAGGAAGACTATGTATCCGGCTAGGTTTACCAGGAGGAAGACTCTATATCCGGCTAGGTTTACCTGGAGGAGAGGAAAACTATAGATAAAAAAGTTTACCTCAGGGGTAAGATAAACACTATCCAATGGATCTGGGCTGGTTTACGGGGAATAATTGTAAACCAATGTTCAGGTTTACATTAAATGAGGTCGTCGGTGTACAGACCAATCCAAAGGTAAACTAATCATCAGGAGAAAACACTAAGCCAGTATGAGTATATAGCACTTAGAAAGGATATGAGATAGACTAAGAACTGGGATATGAGAACAAGGAGCTGGGATGTGAGGACAAGGAACTGGGATATGAAGACAAGGAGCTGGGGTATGAGGACAAGGAACTGGGATATGAGGACAAGGAGCTGGGGTATGAGGACAAGGAGCTGGGATATGAGGACAAGGAGCTGGGATATGAGGACAAGGAGCTGGGATATGAGGACAAGGAGCTGGGGTATGAGAACAAGGAGCTGGGGTATGAGGACAAGGAACTGGGATGCGAGGACAAGGAGCTGGGGTATGAGGACAAGGAGCTGGGATATGAGGACAAGGAGCTGGGATATGAGGACAAGGAGCTGGGATATGAGGACAAGGAGCTGGGGGATATGAGGACAAGGAGCTGGGATATGAGGGCAAGGAGCTGGGATATGAGGACAAGGAGCTGGGATATGAGGACAAGGAGCTGGGATATGAGGACAAGGAGCTAGGATATGAGGACAAGGAGCTGGGATATGAGGACAAGGAAGTGGGATATGAGGACAAGGAGCTGGGATATGAGGACAAGGAGCTGGGATATGAGGACAAGAAGCTGGGATATGAGGACAAGAAGCTGGGAAATGACGACAAGAAGCTAGGATATGAGGACAAGGAGCTGGGATATGAGGACAAGGAGCTGGGATATGAGGACAAGGAGCTGGGATATGAGGACAAGGAGCTGGGATATGATGACAAGTAGCTGGGATATGAGGACAAGGAGCTGGGGTATGAGGACCAGGAGCTGGGATATGATGACAAGAAGCTAGGATATGAGGACAAGAAGCTGGGATATGAGGACAAGGAGCTGGGATATGATGACAAGGAGCTGGGATATGAGGACAAGGAGCTGGGATATGAGAACAAGGAGCTGGGATATGATGACAAGAAGCTAGGATATGAGGACAAGGAGCTGGGATATGAGGACAAGGAGCTGGGATATGAGGACAAGGAACTGGGATATGAGGACAAGGAGCTGGGATATGAGGACAAGAAGCTGGGATATGAGGACAAGGAGCTGGGATATGAGGACAAGGAACTGGGATATGAGGACAAAGAGCTGGGATATGATGACAAGAAGCTAGGATATGAGGACAAGGAGCTGGGATATGAGGACAAGGAGCTGGGATATGAGGACAAGAAGCTGGGATATGAGGACAAGGAGCTGGGATATGAGGACAAGGAGCTGGGATATGAGGACAAGAAGCTGGGATATGAGGACAAGGAACTGGGATATGAGAACAAGGAGCTGGGGTATGAGAACAAGGAGCTGGGATATGAGGCCAAGGCGCTAGAATATGAGGACAGAGTGAAGAACCAGCCACATGAACTACCGGGGAATCGAACCATGACCCTGCAAGAAACGAAACCCCAAAAGATTCTCAAATCAAAGAACAAACAGACCCAATAAAAAAAAGAAGAAGAGAAAGAGAAAAATGAAAAAAAGAAACAAAGTTGAGTATTCAGGGGCCAAAATAAAATGTAAACAAGACCAAACAAGAAGAAAGAGAGGAAAGTATAGGTGTGTAATAACCTGTAAGATTACAGAATACAAGAACCGGTTGGAGGAGACAGGAGCAGGATGAAGGGCTGACAAAGAGAGACTTGGATGAGAACAAGACTATTGGGGGAACATTTCCCGGATTCAGTTTCAAGCCCCAGAGGTATCTTGTAGCCGGAGTGACTGTGAGGGATGAGTGGCTGCTGGGGGCCACGTTACCTGTGTGTGTGGGGGTCTGGGGGGGCCACGTTACCTGTGTGTGGGGGTCTGGGGGCCACGTTACCTGTGTGTGTGGGGGTCTGGGGGGCCACGTTACCTGTGTGTGGGGGTCTGGGGGCCACGTTACCTGTGTGTGGGGTCTGGGGGGGCCACGTTACCTGTGTGTGGGGGTCTGGGAGGGGCACGTTACCTGTGTGTGGGGGTCTGGGGGGGGGCACGTTACCTGTGTGTGGGGGTCTGGGGGGGCCACGTTACCTGTGTGTGGGGGTCTGGGGGCCACGTTACCTGTGGGGGGGTCTGGGGGCCCGTTACCTGTGTGTGGGGGTCTGGGGGCCACGTTACCTGTGTGTGGGGGTCTGGGGGGGGCACGTTACCTGTGTGGGGGTCTGGGGGCCACGTTACCTGTGTGTGGGGGTCTGGGGGGCCACGTTACCTGTGTGTGGGGGTCTGGGGGCCACGTTACCTGTGTGTGGGGGTCTGGGGGCCACGTTACCAGTGTGTGGGGGTCTGGGGGCCACGTTACCTGTGTGTAGGGGTCTGGGGGGCCACGTTACCTGTGTGTAGGGGTCTGGGGGGGCCACGTTACCTGTGTGGGGGTCTGGGGGCCACGTTACCTGTGTGTGGGGGTCTGGGGGCCACGTTACCTGTGTGGGGGTCTGGGGGCCACGTTACCTGTGTGTGGGGGTCTGGGGGCCACGTTACCTGTGTGTGGGGGTCTGGGGGCCACGTTACCTGTGTGTGGGGGTCTGGGGGCCACGTTACCTGTGTGTGGGGGTCTGGGGGCCACGTTACCTGTGTGTGGGGGTCTGGGGGCCACGTTACCTGTGTGTGGGGGTCTGGGGGCCACGTTACCTGTGTGTGGGGGGTCTGGGGGCCACGTTACCTGTGTGTGGGGGGGTCTGGGGGCCACGTTACCTGTGTGTGGGGGTCTGGGGGCCACGTTACCTGTGTGTGGGGGTCTGGGGGCCACGTTACCTGTGTGTGGGGGTTACCTGTGTGTGGGGGTCTGGGGGCCACGTTACCTGTGTGTGGGGGTCTGGGGGCCACGTTACCTGTGGGGGGTCTGGGGCCACGTTACCTGTGTGTGGGGGTCTGGG